>CM076584.1:23164839-23702175 GCA_034641835.2 Pinus albicaulis | reverse complement strand
CATAATCAAATCTTTTTACTTTTTCATTCCTTAAAACCCATACGCTACTTTCCTTCAGTAAACTAGCGTATATACGCGGATCCGCTTTATGAAACTAGCGTATACACAGAGATTTAGATCTGTCATTAAATCTTCACTTATATTATTCCATCATTCATTCATCAGATGTTCAATAAACAGTAAACATGTGCAGTAAGAACAGAATAAACCATCACACATGAACACCAGGATTTTTAGGTGGAAACCCAAATCGGGAGAAAACCACCGCTGCAGTTGCTCAGCCTTCAATATTTTATTATAGAGAAAACATATTACAACATATGTGCTGGCGCAGACTTGACCAGCACGCAGGCACCCACCTGCGCTCGTTTACCAGCCTCTCCTGGAAGGGAGCTCCAACCCCCTGACTCGTTTACCGGCCTCTCCTGGAAGGGAGCTACGACCCCCCGATCTCGTTTACCAGCCTCACCTGGAAGGGAGCTACAACCCCCTGACTGAAGGCTACAACCCTCAGCACCCCTTCGGACCACGTTTCATCAATTTTCACACTGGATCCAACAACTTCAATAGAACACCACTTGCAGGCCACATTTCATCATATTTTCAGACTGGACCCTTTCCATACTTTTAAGCACAAACATACATCACCAACAGATACTTATCAACATAGATCAGATAGCAGAAACACAACAGAACAAATCAGATAATTCATACCCCTTGCTTCAGCAAACGCTAGTTTGGATACGCGCTTTCCCTTTACCGATGTCGCGTATATACGCGCTTCCGTCCACACAAACCAGCGTATACCTCAGTGTATATTTCATTGCGCATACGCGCTTTCACTTCAGCGAAGCCGCGTACATACGCGCTTCCTCCGCGGCAAAGTAGCGTATAGATCTTCAATCATTACAGAGCAGCATAATTCTTCAGATCAGATATTCAGTTCAGATTTACCCTTTTGCTTCAGACAGATGTTCGCCTAGATGCTCGCCTCATCACAGATCTAAGCCTTCCATAATCAGATCTAGCAAATACAAGAGCAATTCAGATCTAGATCCCCTTCTTCATCATTGGTGCATCATACATTCAGATTTATCTTCAAGTGTAACCCTTCCATTCAGATCTACTTCAGAGAGAAGTATTCATTCAAGCTCAGACATCTTGCACCCACCCTCATCATTTGCACAATGAATTTCTTCTCCTTATATAGGTTTTCCTTTTTCAATACCATGAGCCCCTTTTTCAATACCATGGGCCAAAACAATACCATGAGCCCAAAACTACCTGGACGGGGTCAATTAGGCGGAGCATTACCCAATACAATGGGCCAATACCATGGTGGTTACCCTTGGTTTTGCACTTTTTGAGCGCTTTAGCCCATACGCGACTTGGCACGTTCTTTTCCGCGTGCATACGCGACTTTACCTAGGACAATCCGCGTATACCAAGAGACATCCTCTTTTTCATCATAGAATTAGCACATGCTGAATTCCTTTCTTCATTGCCTTCTGTATTCTCTGTAGATACATCAGATTTAGTTCATCAAACCATATTCTATCAAGCACAACTTCATCAAGTAAGTTGTCATCATCTTCATCAAGTGGGTTGCCATTCATGGACAACACTCATCATCATATTTCTAACAAACATCATTTACCAAGCCCATTAAGTCAAGAATAACTTCATCAGGTGGTTTGCCATCAAGGACAACACATGTCATCAGTCGCATGTCTTCATCTTCATTCAGTGGGTTGCCATCAAGGACAACACTCTGCATCATATTTCCAACAAAATTAATGTGATGGGTAGTGGATATAGGCCTATCGGCGTATATCAACCACATTGGTAAATGTGGTTGTAAATCTATTTTATATATGTCTATCGACATATATCAACCACATTAGTTTTTATTAATGTGGTTGTGCTAGTTTTAATTAAATTGATTGTTATATAAGGTTTAAAGAATTATTTTATTGTATTTTTTTTTAATATTTTAGAGGAACTAGCAATATGTAATTATTAGTAAATTTCTAAGCTCTATGATTTTTCTTCCTCTCTTTGTAAACATAGCCACAACCAGGGGATTTGAACCTTGGATCTCTGTTTTCACAGATTTTACATTATTTCAATCTCTAATTTAGCTCCCCCCCTAAGAATTTTAAAATAAATAAAAATAAAAATGAGAATAATAATTCTATTATTTTAGCCAATGAAGCATAGAGTAAATGATGATGGGTGTGATGTTAAGGCACTTTGTGATGTGAAGGTCATTGGTTCGAAACTTCGTGGGAAAAAATCCACCCATGTTAAGGGCTGGTGCGACCCAAGTTGGTTGTGATCCTCAGGGATTTTCATGCGTTAGATGCCTCTAGGTCACAGTTTCCCAAACCAAAGGTTAAGTATGCAATCATCACAGAACTTACACAACTTGGCCAAAATAAAATAAAATTGCATGGGAAATGCTGTGGTTATATTGGGAGGATGAGACAAAACAAGCCAAAACTTTTGAGACATTGCATTTTAAAGAACTTGTTTCCCAAAAATTACGATTTTCAAAGTTTTTTATATGCATGTACAAAAAAGAAAATGTAGAATTAAATAGAATTTACAAAGAAACATGTATGAAGTATAATTAGAGAGACCACTTTGTTCCTTGAGTGTGTCCCTAGTCAAATGATTCTATAACATTCAGATCTAGGACCAATTGAGCTATTGTATCAGCCTGTTTACTATTAGAAAAGGTTGGTTCAGTTAGTCATATATCCATGACTAACTAGAGGTTTTTATTTATTGATGTAGGGAAACCATCTCAACCTCATTTCTTTGAATGATGCTCCTTTATTCAACTAATATGTCCAATGTTTGAGACATATTGGTTATGATTAACTTGTAGATTATGAATTTATTCATACAATTAGTTTACTCTTTCCTAAAAAAACATGATTTCTATGTTCTTAGAATTTTCCATTTGGAACACCTAATTCTACAAAACAATGTTAGATGGAAAACTTCCCAACACAAAGATAGGAGATTTAAATCACTGCTGAGCCCACTCCACATTGGCCCGAGGAAAATGGAGGACACTGAGAAAACAATGTTTAAACAATGTTGAGTCATTGACCCCCGAGGGTCCTCCACCTCACCACCTAGAAAGGTTCATGAACATGAAAAATTTGATTGGCTTAATTCCCCTTCTCAGGAAGAGTTTTCAGTTTAAACCAACATTTCCCTTCCTCAAGGTGGCTGAACACAAAGTGTCGCGTTAGATAGCTAATCCTCAGGGTTAAAGATTGGATTAGTTTGTATTATGGTGAGTAGTTATTGGAGTCCAAGAAGACCCAGAAACTGTGTATTTATATGTACATCATATACATCATTCTTTGAAATCAATTAATATACAATTGTATTTGGTTTCCAATATTGTGTATCTTAGAGTGGTATTAGAGAAAGTGAAATACTTTGTTGAATATAAATAGCGTGGTTAATATTCTCCATCTGATAAAATGAGGCGAGGTCGGGTGGTCTTGTTATATAGTGTTGGATGAGGAATATCAGAGCGTTAGTGTTATTCATTTTCAAATATTTTCTAGTCCTTCATGGTGTGGAGGAGACACTCTTGTAAGTGTCGTTATGATGATATTCTTTATGCTTAGCACAGATCGTTGAAGAGTTTTCAAGCATGAACCCAAGAACAATAAAAACGCAACAGAAAGGCCCAATGAACAGGATGAATTAGGAACTTTCAGATCCATCTGTGTCGGTTAAACGTTATAATGCTCTACCTTGCCTTATAAATTGCTCCAGACGTGGAGAGAAATGTCCGAGAAAGAATTAAGTTGTTGTGGTCGATACAAAGGAGATCGTCTGTGTTGGAAGAAGTAAAGAAAATAAAATCATATTACCACCTGCAGGTTGTGAGAACCAACTTAGTGTGAATTTTTCTTCATTAATGGAGACTACTTATACAAAACGAGTTTCTTATAAAAGGATTAAGTAACTGTGTTTTTATAACTTCTGGTAGTTACAGGCACTATGCTGGAACCATGGCTTCTATCTTTGCGACAAGTGCTAAAACATGGCTTCCATCTCCTTCTGTGGACTAAAATAAAAAGGATGATATGATCTTGTATGTTGTATATGATACTGAAACTAATCGTTTTGCAGAACATTTGTTGATATCGTTTTATAGAATATTTGTTGAGGAATCGTTTTTTTGTTTAACAAGGAGGCACGTTCTACTTATTGCATGAACAAGAAACGAGATACCAAACCATTGGACGTTTTCTTCTCTGGTAAGTTATTTTAATTACATGGGCCTTAATTCATTTTTTATTAAACGAGTTGTGGAGAATGAACTCCTCCCCTTGGTTTAACGCTTATATGTTGGATTGATTTTCACCCTTTGAAGGGAGCCACTCATGCTTGGTTACTATAGTCAATAATCAAAATCAGTTATATGAAGTTGAGTATTTTAGAATTGTGAGTAGTGAATGCAATGTATACCTTTGATACTGAAAGGCCGATAGACTTGAAAGTACTTGCAGTGAAGCGACACGTTGGAGTCTTTGCTTACAACCCTACAGTAATAAGTCGCTGAATTGTTGTCAGAGTGATTTGGTGAACACAACATTTAAATTTCAGGGATGTTTTTCCTTGCACGTTCTGCAATGGATTTTCATCAACTCCAAGGCACTTTCAGTGGTCAGGTTGGATTTTTTTTGCTTGTAAATCACATTGGCATCTCATGGGATTTTAAAGTAGTATTGTTGAGTAAATTGTAATTGGAATAACATTGAGAGTGAGTGTTATTAATATTTTGAATCATTCTTTGAGAAGTTAATTATTTTCACTTGTGGGATATTTTATTGGTGAAATTATTTGAAAAGTGGTTTAGCAGGAAGCAAGTGGTGTCGTTGGATTTGTAATATCATTGGCTTTATGAGTTTTCCCTTCATCTTTCATTATATGAATGTTATATTGACCATTATTATTTGTCAAATTATGTTGTAATTGGGTGTATTTTCGGTGGTAGCCAATATCTCTTTTTCTCAGCTAATTGCAAGTTTACTTTGATACTGCACTGGAGAAAATGACCAAATTAAATGATTTTCTACATTTATTAAGCTATTTAAAACATAGTTACTGATCAAACGAGAAAATTACCTTGTAACCGTTTTTTTGAGATAGCAAAAAAAACACCCGATTTTGAAAAGTGGTGATGCAGAATCACTATTTTTTTTGGAGCATAGTTTTGGCACTTTAAACTTTTTTATGACTTATTTATTTATTTATTTTTTAAATGTCATGATTTTCATGTCGATTATGAAAAGTGGTGATGTAAATAACTTTTTTTTTTTTTTTGGAGCATATTTTTGGAACTTTAAATTTTCTTTGTTTTGTTTTTTTTTGTTTTTAAATATCATGTCGATTTAGAAAAATGGTCATTTTTTTAGCACTTAAATTTTTTTTATTTATCCAGTATGAACATTTGTTTTAAAATGTTAATGATTTTCATGCTAATTTTGAAAAGTGTTGATGCAACATCAATATTTTTTTGTTTAGAGTGGTGATTTTCATCTTAGTAATAAGACATAAAAATAAATTAAAAAAAAACATGACAAAAAAATCAAATATAAAAAAAGATAAAAAAATATGAAAAAACCAATAAAAGTGTAAAAAAACAAAATAAATAAAAAGTTTAAACAAATAAATAAATAAATTAAAAAAAAAATTCAAAAAAAATATTAAAAAAGGAAAAATTCAAAAACACTCATAATACAAAAACAAAAATATTAACAATTTTTTTTTTTAAAGAAACAACAAACGATGAAATAAAAAAATAAAAAAATAAATTTAAAAATATTTAAAATAAAAAAGTCAAATAATCAAAATACTAAAATTAAAAATAATTAAAATTCATAAATTTAAATTAAAAATAAAATAAAATTTAAAAACAGTATTCAAATAAAAATTTTAAAATAATAAAAATTTAAATTAAAAAATAAAATTAAAAATAAAATAAAACAAAATTATGTTATATCTAAGACTTTTGTGATCCATAATGTAGATAAATGTCTTTCGGATTAATCGCATCATTAAGATTAATCCGAATGATGTGATTAATCCCAATTACATTTATCTACATAAAAAAATTATATATATATATATATATATATATATATATATTCAAAAAATAAATATAAATTAAAAAAATAAAAAATTTCAAAAAAATAAAAAAATAAACAAATTTTTAAAATTCAAATTATAAAAAATAAAAAATATTGAATTTAAAAATATAAATTAAATTTTAAAAAATAAAAAATAAAAAAAATAAAAAAATAATTAAAAATTTAATATTATTAAATATATATATATATATATATATATATATTAAAAAAATAGAAAATTTCAAAAAAATAAAAAAATAATTTTTTTTTTAAATTCAAATTATAAAAAATAAAAAATATTGAATTTAAAAATATAAATTAAATTTTAAAAAATAATTAAAAAAAAAAAATTAAAAAATTAATATTATTAAAAATTTAATATTATTAAAAATTTAATTATATATATATATATATATATATATATATATATATATATATATATATATATATATAACAAAATTTTAATTAAAATAAAAAATTAAAAAATAAATTTAAAAGCAAAAATAAATAAATAAATAAATAAAAAATTAATAAAAAAATTATTTAAAAATTGTGTTGATTCGCACCACCGCTGCTCTAGAGGCCGCGGGGCTGGGCCGACGGGCGACAGACACGATAATAAATTATCTTCAATACCATGCGTAAAAATTGTTGCAGTTTTAAGACTTTTGATATTTTATCTTTAATGTCATGTTTATCGTTGAAATTTAAGGTTTTTCGGAGTCATAATATTTTATCTTTAATGTCATTATTAAAAACTGTTGACAATTTACTCCGAAAATAAAAAGATGTTATTCCAACATTAACACTTTTCATTTTCAAGGTGTTTCTTGGACACAAAAAAATAACGACGTTATTCCAACAACAACACTTTTTGTTTTCAGGCTGCTTTTTGCACAAAAAAAATTGGTGACGTTATTCCAACATCAACACTTTTCATTTTCAAGTTGTTTTTTACACACAAAAAATTGGTGATGTTATTACACCATCAACACTTTTTGTTTCGAGGGTGTTTTATCAATCCTTTTTTAAAGAAAAAGTTTGGTTTTTAACATAATTTAAAAAAATGTTGAAATTTGACCCTAAAAAAAATAGTGCGTTCTGGAAGACACACTTTTCGTTTTTGGGCTGTTTTTCATGTTTTTTAAGTTTTTTTGGACTAGAGTTCTCATTTTGAGGTAATAGTTCATGTTTTATCGGTAACTATGTTTTAATGTTATCCAATGTTAATAACAGTGTCCAAATCACCAAAGACACACTCTCTGACATCCAATCATGTTTTCAAAACTCTAATAGCAAAATTGAATTCCCGGAGTTAGATTTGTAGTTACAGTGAGACGAACTTCAAAAGAAAATTTGTGATTCTGAACTGGTGTTTGTTCAAAACAACACTTTGTTTGAGCCTGATTCTAATCTATAGTAAGGGATAGATCAAACTATTTCAAGAGAAAATTTGGATGCATTGAAAATTTTGATAAGAATCTTCTTATTCCAAAAACTTTTATAAGACCATGGGAAGAGATTACACATACCAAACACATATTTGGTTTGGGTTATAACAAGGATATCTTGGATATATCTTTTCACATTCCAGATTTTTCTAAACCTATACAATTTCGTAGTGTCAGATTTATGGATGGTGATGTTCCAGAACAAGTTGATAGATGCCAACAATGTAATAGAGTTGGACATGTGAAATATCGATGTTTCGATGTTCACCCATGTGAGAATTGTGGAAAGCGCAATCACCATTCATAGAGATGTTCCAGAAATAAGAATACTGCAAGAGAGAAACTAAGTTTCAGATGGATTGCTTCTTGGGATTGGATGAAAGCAACCAAGAAGATGTACAGATCATACCACGGGATATGTTCGAGAGTGTTAACTAACCTTGCAATGAAGAAGAATACTTCTCACTCTATATTCAACAAGGGGGGAATTGTTGGTGGTCTGCTATAGGTTCGAGATATCAAGTGAGCCTGAGTCAAAGATCCACATCTTGAGCCGCAACTAGTACTAGTTAGATCGAGAGTTGTGAGACTTCATTTTTTTTGCTAATTTGAGTTGTTTGTGAACAAGCACTTCCAGATTCAGAATTTTTTGAGGAACTATTGTGATAGTTCCAGAGTTAGTGGTCACCTTAAAACCACATTTTTTGTTGTTCTGAGAACTGCTATGAAGGTTCCAAATTTGGTGTTGGTTGAGATCTTGATTTCTCCCATATTGGTTTGTGGTCATCATTAAAAACCATTTTTGAGAGACATTCAAATCTTGGCTTAGATGCATTTTTTGCATTTTGAGCTCTCATTCTTAGACTTCGGTACATCCCTTCGTATTTAGGGGGGAATGTTAGATAACTAATCCTCATGGTTAAATATTGGATTATTTTGTATTATGGGGAGTAGTTATTGAAGTCCCAGAAGACCCGGAAACTGATTCAACAATTTCTTTATGTATTTATATGCACATCATTATTTGAGATCATTAATTAATATGCAACTGCATTTGGTTTCCAATATTGTGTGTCTTACATGTTGTTGGACCGAATTTTTAATGTCCTGAATGACACTAATGAATTGGAAATGTGCACCACTACTGCATATGAGGGGTAATAAAATCTAGGAATAACTTGTAGAGAATGTTGAAATATTGATGGAGATCTTGTAGGTTGACGAGCTTTCCTCTCGAACCAAGGAGCCTCTCAACATGACTAGAGCAGAGCCCAGATAAAATGATGCAGGGGCATTAGGCTCAAAAGTTACTTTGTACATAAATAGACATAGGGGGTTCCATGTTCTTTGAATTTCTTGTAAATATTAATATTTTGAATATTTTGGTAGGGAATTGTAATTGTTCTCAAGCTATTTTGAGAACATGAGAATTGGTTAAGATAGGAATACGAAGAGTCAGTTTAGGACTAGTTCAGTTATAGAGTCTAAATTTAGGAATTTGGAATGTTAAGAGTTGTTGAGCTGTTTGGAGACCTGAATCGATTCAGGCCATCCTTGTGGTATAAATGTAATCCTGAAGAGTTTAGACGAGGGGGAGAGAGAGTTGGAGAGAGGTAGAGAACCTCTTCAGCAACAAAATAGGAGGATAATGGCCACTGAACTGAATATCTGGCCTGTCATGAAATTGTAAGAATTTGTTTTGAGATTTATCGCCTGTATATATATATATATATATATATATATATATATATATATATATATATATATATATCTGTTTATGGAAGAACTGTCTTTGAATTAAGTGTGTTTGGATGGGATTAAACCCTGTTTGAATGTCTTCGAATTTCAATGGTTACCTTTGGATATGTATAAAGAATTTGTGTCTACATTAATATGAATAATCCTGCATGACTATATGTGTGTTCTCGATGGAAAATATTCGAATCTGTAGCTGTTAAGAATATTGTGATTGACTAAGTCTGTATGGACCACTTGAGGTTATTATGGAACTATGGTTAATTATCCAATGCTTGTGAGCACTGTAAAACATAGCCGCAAGGGTTATGTATGGCGGAGCTATGCGTTGGAGTAGATGGATGAAAGGAACGCCGAGGAACGAGACTGCAATGTGAAGAAACACCGTGACTGCGCGAGGAGGAGAACCTCTTCCAATAGAACAGGCGGAACCTTGTAGCGGAAGCTGAGTGGAACCTAGAGTGGAGAAGCGGAACTGTGACTGAGAGGAACAGTGAGCGTGGTTTGGAATGAACAAAGACGACGGTTTCTAGTTTACATCGCACCACTTTTGTGGAGCAAGTGGTTTTCTCCATTCGCGAGCGATTCCATAGAAATCTCGACACGTGGCATGGGGCGAGGTTGAAAAACCGCTTCCACTGCGCGCCATCACGCATTAACCATCGACCAAAGACTCGGTGCGATATTGACACAAGCCGTCGATCTGGAGGGAAGCCATCGGACGGTGATCATAATCGGAAGATGCACGATATTTAACTAAGGTACGTGGCTGGCGGGACCCAGAAGGTTGCGCTATTGTTCGTGCACATAAGCCACGCCAGATTGGATTAGGGCTTTCGGATCATCTGAAGCTGAGCGACGTGCTCTCCGCTGTCAGATATGGAAGGTCGATAGCGCTGGGCCCCAGTTTAAGTAATATTGATTGGGACTTTTCAAATCAAGGTTTATGGTTTGAATAAGGTATGGTATTGCGATTTTGGCGCATAGTTAAAAGACCGAGGGTTAATGTGTATAGCGTGGGAGCCTTATTAATTGGGGGTTAATATAAGATTGGAATAAAGTATTCACTTATCAATTTCTATGAAATTGATAAGTAAATGAGGAAGAAGAAGTTAAGTAGTGCGATTGTGAGACCTTGGCTTGGAGATTTATTTAATTGGCTAGTCCTAGGAATAAAACATGTTGAGTTTGCTCAACTTGGGAGATTGCCCGGATTGGGAAAATGATTGGACACAAAATTATGAATGCAACTGGGACTGTGGTTGTGGAAGGTCATTAGCATGGATGACCGTTATCATAAAACACGACCAAAAAGTTTGGTGTCTCATTGCTTCAATGGTCTAGGGGGAATATTCCTTTATCTTGGCATGTCTCTCATTGATGGTTGTCATCGTACACATGAGATTCACTGCTATCAATCTGTCTTGATAATGCCAACCCACAAAGAACCCCATGACATATCTCATCCTGCCCCCCTTAACCACTCTTGACTAGCATCATGGGGTTGTATCTCCTCTCATGCCAATGAGATCAATCATGCTTGTTGTATGTCGAAGTGAATGCACATAGGGATTAAATCCAAGACCTAATTTCTCTAAGGGGGATCACATGCATGATGTGGTGGGAGAAAGGCTTCCATTTAGCTCTCTCCTATTTTGGGATGAGTCCCATTTGAATTAATTTTAAATTTCATGGGATTGCACATAATTTAAAAGAGTGTTTCCTCCTTAATATGCCAAGAGGCAACCCAACTTTGTCATTGGCCAGTGAATTTGATAGTTGATTGTGATATTTGAGAATGTAGTATATTTCATATTTTCCAATCCTTGATGGTAGTCTCTTTAATTTTTATATTATGGCCTTCAAGTGATTTCCTTTGGGAGAAATTTCTTCCTTAAACTTTGTAGCACTATTTTGGAATCTCCTACGATGGCAAAACATTGAACATCTTGATTAGTTGTTAGCATCAATCCTTAGTACAGAGCTTAGTTTTTTTCCAAACTATTTGATATTTTCCCAAACCCCCATAAGAAGGTAAATTCCATAATTTCACCAAGAAAAAGAACACCCCCCCCCCCATACTACCAACCCTTAATTCATTCTTTAGTAAAATTTTAATGGACATTTGATTTAATGGAATCACACATCATTCTATTCAACAAGAATTAATCATCATACACATCAAATAATATGTAGTAATTCAATATACATATCAAATAATATTCTAAAAAGTAAATGAACATGTAAATAAATGTTATCAATGTAACAACATGTGTCTCTTGTTATATCCATGATGGGGGTGTGCACAAGATCCCGGGGGGAGGCGGGGGGTGAGTCTTGGGCAATCATGCCCACCACTCCACCCACCTGAACAAGAGTAAATGGAAATGGAGAGATTTGTATGGGGCATGTGTTCACATGCACTCACCCAGGTTGTAATAAATATAAGAGCTAGCCTGATGTTTTGTGTTTTTTGTTCGAAGGTGGAGGTGAAGGGCTACTGCAAGCATGAGGTTGAGGTGTTGACCTCCCTGTTGTGAGACCCTTTACTAGTCTTTGGTATGGTGGAATTTTGAGTTGGGTTCGCCATTACATTGTTCTCTGAGAGGTGGGTTTAGCCATGTAAGTGGGGTTCTATCCATTCATGATTTAATGTGGATAGTGAGTTGCAAGATTGATTGTATGTCGATAAGTGGAGGGATGGTATTATGAAGAGCGTATTAGGCTTCTAGAGGAAGGTAAAGGACTCCATGCAGAACATGAATAACAGGTTGGTAGCTTTGGATTTTGGTTGGAGTGGTTGGCGTTGGCGGTGAATTGTGCACTGGTGTGTTGGTACACTTGTACCACCCTCTCTTATCTACTTTGTTACTCTCAATTGTTTTTCTAGTCATATTAGTCGGGTCTAAGTTAAATTTGTTGCTTCCATGGGGTGTATATTGTCACCGGATTATGGGTCTAGTCTGGGCTAGAGAAGGGATTTTAAGTCTGGAATTATTGAGGGAAATGTTTATCTAATGTCAAGTTTGTGGAAAGGGTTTGAACCCCACACACCCTTAAATTTTTGTGTAAATTGGTGCAATCTGAAAAAGGTTAGGTAGTTTGTGGGGTTGGGGTTTTATTGTTGGTATCCTATCTTAGTAGTCGTTCGTACCTCTGCATGTGAAATCCGCCCAAATGGGTCTACACATGAGATTCCTTCTTCTAGCTCAGGTTATTTTATGTCTAGTGAAGGTGTGTATTTCTGGTTGGTTCGTTCTTTGGATGGGGGTCGGGCTATGTTGGAGCAGGGTCCCTTATGACCGCATTTTTTGCATAATTAATAGTAATTTGTGTAGTTTTGAGTCGTGCGCGCTAAGAAATGCACATTCAAGGGGCTTTGGGGCAGGTCAAAGTCCCTTCACGAGTTGTAATGGGCTAAAGGGTAAATCTAGGAGTCTCAAACCACGATTTGCGGACCTTAGTATGAGCACAGGCTAAGGTATACATAGAAGTATAGATCGAGTCAGATAGAAGAAGTTTTGGATAAGTTTTGATCTATATTTTGAGATTTGAAGCCGATCTGTGTAAGTGTCTATCTCTGAAAGGCTCCTGCTGGCTGTGTGCGTGGAGACCTTAGCCCGGCTGTGTGCAGACCCCACTGGCTGTGTGCATGGGTAGATATGAAGGATTGTAAAGGTTTTGGTGAACTGTGATGAATAAAGAACTGTTTGGATAACTCTGAGTATTAAATTCATCTGTAATCTACTTATGTGATCTGTTTCTGCATATGTTTTGTTCATGATACTAGAAAATTTGGCGGAATTTCCAACGGCCAATTCGTCGCTATTCCAACACATTGTCGTCGCAAGAGTGATAGTTCGAGGGCGGGCAAAACGTGGTTTGCCATACCATCGCAGTTCCGACGCACTTAAATAGTGTCGCACTATCAACACTTTTTCTGTCGCTTCCAAACAAGCGTCGCTCTTCCGACATTTCCCAAACTGTCGCGCTTCCGACGTTTGTAAACTGTCGCACTTCCGACGAAATGTGATCCGACGTTTTGAACGTCGCTCTTCCGACGTTTGTAAACTGTCGCAATTCCGACGTTTGTAAACTGTCGCAATTCCGACGAAATGTGGTCCGACGTTTTGAACGTCGCTCTTCCGACGTTTGTAAACTGTCGCAATTCCGAGGCAATGTGGTCCGACGTTTTGGACGTCGCTCTTCCGACGTTTGTAAACTGTCGCAATTCCGACGAAACGTGGTTCGATGTTTTGAACGTCGCTCTTCCGACGCTTGTAAATTGTCGCAATTTCGACGAAATGTGGTCCGACGTTTTGAACGTCGCTCGTCCGTCGTTTTTATACTGTCGCTCTTCCGACATTTTTAAGCTGTTGCAATTTCGATGCTTACAAGGCATCGGTATACCGACGACAGGTTCAATTTAAAAAAAAAAAATGAAACTTTAAAAGAGGAAAAACACTGTTTTGAATATATTATATGAAGTAAAACAGTCCATGAAGTCATTAAATTTTCGCATCTGAAGATTGGAACCCAAATATCCATCCATAAAAGTGGAAGTCCCACCCCAGAAAATGATAGAAAAATACCCCATGTCACATACAGGGACATGATATAAAACCTAGTAACAGTCCACATGGAGATTATCGACAATCTGAGAAAGCATCCAAATATGCCCGAGGCATCTATAAGAAAGTGAAATAGCAGTATGTAGAATAGTAAAGCAACAGATAGAGTACCGACGTCCATTGTTCCAAATACAAATTAAAGTACCCAAAATCCTGCAACAGAGAAAAACGCTAATCATGTGAGGAGTGTTATATGTCCAAAATATAAAAAGACCATCAGACCATATCAATAAACCAGCAACATAGACCAACATCGCTAGTTTTGAAGGCAGAGTGATAAACATTAATCATTTTTTTTTTCACAAGAGAAAAACGTTGTTTTGAATATATTATATGAAGTAAAACAGTCCATGAAGTCATTACATTTTCACATCTGAAGATTGGAACCCAAATATCCATCGAGAAAAGTGGAAGTCCCACCCCAGACAATGATAGAAAAATACCCCATGTCACATACAGCGACTTGATATAAAACCCAGTAACGGTCCACATGGAGATTATCGACAATCTGAGAAAGCATCCAAATATGCCCGAGGCATCTATAAGAAAGTGAAATAGCCGTATGTAGAATAGTAAAGCAACAGATAGAGTACCGACGTCCATTGTTCCAAATACAAATTAAAGTACCCAAAATCCTTGAACAGAGAAAAACGCTAATCATGTGAGGAGTGTGATATGTCCAAAATATAAAAAGACCATCGGACCATATCAATAAACTAGCAACATAGACCAGCATCGCTAGTTTTGAAGGCAGAGTGATAAACATTAATCATTTTTTTTTCATAAGAGAAAAACCGTTGTTTTGAATATATTATATGAAGTAAAACAATCCATGAAGTCATTACATTTTCACATCTGAAGATTGGAACCCAAATATCCATCCAGAAAAGTGGAAGTCCCACCCCAGACAATGATAGAAAAATGCCCCATGTCACATACAGGGACATGATATAAAACCCAGTAACGGTCCACATGGAGATTATCGACAATCTGAGAAAGCATCCAAATATGCTCGAGGCATCTATAAGAAAGTGAAATAGCGGTATGTAGAATAGTAAAGCAACAGATAGAGTATCGACGTCCATTGTTCCAAATACAAATTAAAGTACCCAAAATCCTTGAACAGAGAAAAACGCTAATCATGTGAGGAGTGTGATATGTCCAAAATATAAAAAGACCATCAGACCATATCAATAAACTAGCATCGCTAGTTTTGAAGGCAGAGTGATAAACATTAATCATTTTTTTTTCAAAAGAGAAAAAACGCTGTTTTGAATATATTATATGAAGTAAAACCGTCCATGAAAATAGTATCATAAAGCGGATACAGGAAATGTGCAGAGACATGCACTATTGATATACGCCTCACATAAAAACATTTCCCAGACTCATGGAAAATTTGTCATCAAAAAATCAAAAATTAAGAAGACTGCCCTCATACGGGGAAACCGGTCTTGAACGTTTACAGAATTCAAAAATATTACAGAGGTCCAGCACAATAATATAATCTAAAAGCAGCCCAATTAAGTGGGCCGCGAAGCAAGAAAAACAAATTAACCAAAATACTCCTCCGGTAGTTCCTCCATGATTCGGCACCATCCTTCGGAAGGTCCAGGATCACTAGGTGCTACCTCCACATTCATGCCATGGCTCCCCTCCTGAAGGCCCGAATGCTGGCTGGCTTTTTCCGAGCTCAGACCCGCCGGACGGGTGCTTTCTTCCTCCGTTTGGGCCTCCTCGCGGAAAACCACAATGACTGAAGCTGTGATTCGTGGGCGGTTGAGAGAGAAATTAAAGGAAAATTGCGCAGTGCGCATCGTGGGAGAAGGTGAACTAGCGGTGGGGAAACAAGGAGCAGGGGAATCCATACGGTGGCTAGATCCTACAACCCGATCCCGCCCACTCTTAGTATTTGGATAGAAACCTGCGTAATAATCACTGGACTGGTCGGAAGACGAGTCAGTTGAGGCGCTGGAGGGAGCGCGCAAGGGTTGACCTCTAGTGCTCCCCCTGTGGCAACACATCCTTTGACGCAGGCGAGGCATGGGTGTAGTCTCAGTAGTGGGCATAAGAGGAGACGTAGAAGCAGAATTCCAAGAAACAGAGGAAGACAGACACAGACGAGACCAAGAGAAATGCAGATATGCAGCAAGGTCTAAGTAGCAGTTCAGCTGGCCACTTCTCCTTCTCGTCACAGTGAGCAGGCAGTGTAACCCAGCAACCGGATCATCTGAAAAACCATAGCAAAATGCCATTTTATCGACCCGACTGCAATGCAATCGAAGGACACCCGTCATAAATAATTAATGAGAGCCGAAGGCCGGATCATATTGGAGCATGCAGAATCGCTAACAGGAGTGGAGGTCCGATCTTGAACAGTGTTAAAACTTAATTAATTAATGCGGATTTGATGTGAAAACCTTGGAACTTAATTGAACAACGTTAAAACTTAATGCGATTGATATGAAATTGCCACATCCATGTCCCATCGCCTTAAACGCCCTCGAATGCACCTGTAGCTGGGAGCAGGGAAAGTTTTGATTGAGGACACGTGGCATAAATTGATTGGAGCAGATATTTGTTTGGGCCACTCGCGCAGTGGAAATCCGGACCCGAAAAATATTAGGGCGAATTTGATAGGAAATTCGTGTCACAACTCTCCCTCCGTACGCCAGCCCAACTTCGGACCCGAAAAAGATTAGGGCGGAATTCATTTGGTTTTCGCATCACAAAATTGGCCGACGTCAGCAGGCTATTTTGGAATGCAAATTTGGTTTGAATTATGGTTTATCGCCATTTGAAGTCCGGCAGGCTCGACTTAAGAACAATTTTGTTTGATCCCATCTTATAAAATTTGTGTTGGTTTTCTTTGATAATACACATATTTATAATAAATCATGGGAATACCACACTAAACATATGGAAAAGTTATATAAATAATTATTGAGAACAATCATTTTTATGTAAAAATATCCAAATGTGCTTTTGGGAAATAAGAATTCGAGTATTTGGTTCATATTTTTTTAAAGGAAGGAGTGAATTTGGAGCCTCAAAAGATGCAAGCTATTACAAAATGACCTATTCCTAAGAAAATCAAGGTTCTTAGAAGATTTTTTAGACTTACATGATATTATTGATCATTTGTTAAAAATTATGCATGCATTTCAAGTCCACTCACATATCTCTTGAAGAAAATATCATTTATATGGAATGATGAGGCTACTTTGGCATTCTCTCTTTTAATGGATGCCATGTCTTCTACACCAACATCGGTTGCACCTAATTTTGGTAAAACATTCATAGTAGAGTGTGAGGCACTAGGGCAATGAATTTACGTAACATTAACACAATAAGGGATATCATTGGCTTTTAAAAGCAAGGAATTCAAAGAAAATATTTCGTGAAATCTATGTATGAAAAATAAATGGAAGCAATATTACATGCAATAAAAAATGGGGATAGTATATCATTAGGAGGTAATTTAAAGTCAAGATATACCATGATAGCATAAAGTATTTTTTGAAGCTATGGATTTCATTGGAAGATTAACAAAAATGAGGAGAAAAAATGCAAAGTTTTAATTTTGAGATAATCTGCAAAAAGGGTAAGAAAATTTAGTACATGATGCTCTTTCTAAAATAGAAGAGGCCTCAAATTTATATCCAATTACATTTTCTATTCCTAGGTGGCTAGAAGAAGCTTGCCATAACGGAAAAATGACAATAGTACTAAACAAAAACTAAAATTTATAAAGGATGGGATGAACTCTATGGAGCATTGGGAGTGAAAGAGAGATATACTTTGGTGCAAATGTAGAATATTTTTATGCATGCAAGCATATTTGAATAAAAAAATATTAAGGAAGTCCCATGTCTCTTTGATGGTAGGACGCAGGGTTCCTTAAAACATCTCAAAGGATCAAAAAATATATTTTTGGAAGGAATAAAGAAAGATATTCAAAATTTTGTAAGAGAAGGTCAGGTTTGCATAATAAATAAAAGAGAGATAGTAAAATATCTAGGGTTACTTCAACCATTCCACATACATATTCAAAGACTAGAAGATATATCAATAGACTTTATTATAGGGTTACTGAAATATAAAGGTAAGTATTACATTTTTGTGATCATTTATGTAGACAAATTTTTTAGATTTTTTTGGTAGAGCTCAAAGTACATAAAGAACAAGCCAAGTGGCATGAGTGTCTGTGAAAGAAATTCATAGTCTTCATGGTTTTCCTAAAGGAATAGTAACAAGAAACTTTTGGAAATAATTATTTAATATGAGTGGAGAAACACTAGCTGCCATGAGTTCTGTTAGGAATCTGTAATTTATTGGCAAGATTGGCAGAGTCCAATTACATAAACAACATCGTTTCAATCAACTTTGGGATTCTAGGATCTAGCCCTCCTGAATCCAGAGAGGGATCTCTCTATGAATGAGTTTAAAGATGTGATCTTTAATAGCTGAAATTATGATATTAGGCTAGTTATGAAGAGCTTGGGTTTGTTTGTTTTGGTTGGGCAAGGACATAATGAAAGTGAAGGCAGTTTCAAAATGAAGGGTGAAGGTGTTTGCAGATGAAAAATGATTTGGCTGACTGAAAAGGAAAATATAGTTTTAACCCATTGGGCTATGGAGTCATAGGAGGATTTTAATTGGACAGCAAGGTTCAAGCAGGATCCATGGGGCAAGTCACTTATGTCAAAGGATCTCTTAAGGTGATTTTATGGAATGAAACATATAGGAAATGAAGAACAAACAAATGAAGATATAGTAAAACAACCTAAGATCAAATAAGTTCTTTTAAACTATATTGCTTCAGCATGTACTTAAAGAAAAACACGAGAGTATTCTGAGATCAGGTTAATACCTTTAAACTAGCCTGCTTTGAAGTTCTTTCAGTTTGAAAAAATTAAAATACAGTTGAACATCTTAAGATTAGGTAAGTGCCTTTAAACTACCCTGCTTTCAACATATTCAATAAGGAAAACATAAAAGTATTCTGAGATCAGGTTAATACCTTTAAACTAGCCTGCTTTGAAGTACTTTCAATAAGAGAACATTTACAAAATAGTTGAAAAGCTTAAGATCAGGTAAGTGCCTTTAAACTACCCTGCTTTCAGCATATTCAATAAGGAAAACATAAAGTATTCTGAGATCAGGTTAATACCTTTAAACTAGCCTGCTTTGAAATACTTTCAGTAAGAAAACATTAAAAGACAGTTGAACAGCTTAAGATCAAATAAGTGCTTTTAAACTATATTGCTTCAGCATGTTCAATAAGGAAAACATGGATAACAGTGAAAAAGAGCAATTTAGATCAGACAAGTGCCTTTAAACCAACCTGCATTGATGTACTCTTCAAAGAGAACATTCAAATGAAGAAAACATAGATAATAAAGTTTTCAGTGAGAGTAGGGTACTGTAGAAAGTAAATCCTAGCTCTATGTTTGCTGTTCTTTATCAGAGAAAATGAACAGAATGAAAACATTAAACAAAATAGCAATTGACAGTGAGGAACACATCACCATTGACACAAATCAGGATCCCATAAATCAGAAGCTTATATTTGATGTTCAAACCGGTTACAATCAGCAAGCCCGGTGGGTCTCTACAACTTCAAACTTCTCATATCAGCTTATGTATCTTTGAGTTGCAAACAGGGCATCAGTAGCTTCAGAACAACTATTACATGCATTCAAATGTCCAGAGACCAACATTTTCTCATCTTCTATAGCAGTATTTATAGAAGAATGAAGAGGTGGGAGGATTTCCCAGGGGTCAAGTATCCTTAATTATGTGATCAATGCAATTCTTGGCCTTTGGGAACCAGGCAAGGCATAAGGTGGGAATGTAATCGCTTATAACTCTGCTTCATAACTTTGTTTGTGTCTTTCGAGGCCTGATGATTGAAAAGATCTGCTTCTGGACTGTTCTTTAAACTTTAAAATAGTTTTGTCAACAATTTGGAGATAAGACCCTTGATTAGTATTATTTGTTCGGCGGCCTTTGATTTTCTGTGAGGCTGTAGGTGCCTTCAGAAGCTGGAGAGGTTCAATTAGCCTCTTTTTTTGGCGTCGAAGTAACTCTGTAGCCATTCTTTGCGTTGAAGACCCCGCAGGAGTAACTCTTCGGCTGCGTTTGAGACAAATATCTGATCCTGATCAATAAATTTGGCCTCTGATTGAATACTTTGAGGCACAGGTGGCATTTCAGTAACTAGAGGGATCAATTTTCCTCAATTGCAGTGGTGGGAGCACTCCTGTCGATAAAACCCTTAAAATATTCTTTGAACTGTGTTTTAAATTGGGGATTAGGCTTTTGATAACCGTCTTAGCCGTAATTCCCGTAAAAACTGTCTCTAATCCTCTGTTCTGATACATTTTGGTCTTCAGCTCTGATACTCTTTGACTGTGCCCATTTCATGGTGTTTTTGCAGGTGTGCAGGGCTGCACAAGGTTTATAAGGTATCCATGCCTGAGAAATCACTGAAACAACGTGCATGTCCACCCTGTAGAGGATTTTCTTCAACGAATCGAAGATGGGAGGGTCGTCACCCTCCGCCTTTGAATCTTCTTTGAAAATCGTGAAAAAATGATAAGAACCCTACAAAACACGAAAAACATTATAAAACCTGCGTATATAGGTTAACTGCATCGGAGGGCATGCGAGGAGATTGGAGCCATTGGATGGCATCATCCAACAGTTAGGGTTGATCGGGAGTGATCGTGGAATGGGTTAAAGAAGGACTAAATCCGAGTCGTCGATCGTGCAGAGATCGACGATCGAGATTGAATGAGGTGGTCAGAGGAGAAGGATGAATCTGAGCCATCGATCGCGTAGAGATCGACAGTCGGGATTGGGCAATGGAAAGTTAAACGGAGAGATCGGGCGATGAATTGTGGGCCGTCGATCTGCAGATCAGATTGACGTCGGAGATTGATTTGCCGCTGTGCGATGGCCCAATTATCGTGCGCGTACCTTCTTTAACCATCGAGCAACTTCGGTGAGCGATCACCGTTGGATTAGTGGGCCCAGATCGGACGGTCCACAGCGATATCGCTGGGCGTCCTCGTCCGAACGATAACGCGCGATGGATGACTTTAATACGCGGTGGATGGCGGTTTCTGGAACAGTGCTCGGGACACATGTCAACCAGCGTATGGAATCGCTGGCCTTCAAGATAAAACCACCCTCGGCCGAAGAGTGGTGCGATAGAAACCACGTGGTTTTGGGAAAATGGCGCACGACTGGGGGGGTCCACCGGGAGGCGCGCTCTGCACCGTCGGATATATGGATCAGATCGAGGGTCGAGATTGCTCCACATTTGCATGGGCAGAAAATTTAATAAAATGTTAATTCGACGGTTTAAATACATATTCAAAGGTTTTTTAATGTTTTGGGTGAAATATTAATTTAAACCGGATGAGCGCCCGACTGCTCAGCGCGCGGTCACGGCGCTAGGGTGTATGGGCAGAAATGCTAGGGGCTTAGTCCAAGGGGGCTTAAGCCCAATACATAAGAAATATGCATTTTAATGGTTTTTCTCATGATTTTCAAAGGTTTGAGGGTTCCGTTAAGGCTAAGAAGGGGTCTTAGACCTTATAAAGGGGATTTTGATGAGGGGGAAAGGAGAGAAACATGAAAATCAGGGATTTTCATGGGAAATGAAAGGGTTAAGAAAATGTTAGTTTGGAAAAAAGGGGAAAAAGGGAAAAAAGGATCTTGGAGCAGTATTTTGACCTTGGAAATCAGCAGGATTTCTGAATGGGGAATGAGCATAGGAGTGAAGATTTAAGACAGAAACAAGAGACCTTCAAGAGTCTTCAAGAGCCAACAGTTTTTTGCTATAGAAAATTGTTCCTTGAAGGCTCAAAACAGATTTAGCCACCTTTTGATATAATCACATTTTACAGGTGGCTAACAAGTTCTACATATCAAACACAATCAAATGGTCAAACAAAAATAGTTAACAAATGTTTTTAAGGTTATCTACAATGTTACTCTTTAGAAAATAAATCTTAATGGATGAAGTGGGTTCGTCAAGGAAGAATGGTAATATGATACTAACTATCAGACATCTACTAAAATTTCCCCATTTAAGGCCCTTTATGGATATCCAACTCCTAGTATCTCATACTTTTTGCAAGATAAGTCCAAAGTATAGGAAACAGAGTCACATATGGAAAATACTAAAGAAACTTTGAAAATTATCATGGAAAACCTTCAAATGACATGAAACATGATAAAACAAGAAGGGGAACAACATTGGAGTGAAATATAATTTGAGGAGGGTAATTGGGTATTTTTTAGATTATAGCATGATAAGCAATCTTCATTCAAGAAAAAGAAGAATAAAGAATTAGCTCAAAAATGTTATGGCCCTAAATAATTATTCATAGGATTGCACAAGTGGTATAGAAGTTATATTTTCCTTCTTCTTGCATTCATAAGGTTTTTCATGTATCTTGCATAAAAAAGGTTTTGGGAAAAAATATGCCAATGTAAATAGAACTTCCAAAATTAGATGAAGAATGAAAGTTGATTCTTGAACCACAAAAAGTTATAGATAAACATTCTGTATCTCTTCGACATATAACCATTATGAAGTACCTAATCAAGTGGAAGAATATTCCTCTAGAAGAAGGTACATGGTAAAATGATCAATTCGTGATGAAATACCCACGGCTAAAGGGTTCGTTTGAAGTTTTGACAAAGGTTTTGTTATATGTTTTATATAACGCGCGGCGAAATAGTTTTATTGTTTTTTAAGGTCCCACATAGTGATCAAATTTGAAGGGCATGTCCGAATTTCAATTAGAAGGGCATATATCTATGTCGCCCTTCCATAATGAAAAGCTTTAAAAAAAAAACTTTTCAATTGACCACAATAAATTATTTTTACATTTCATTTTTAGAAAGACAAAACCATCAATCTTTATATTAATAAAATATTGTTACATATACAACAATGAAGAAGGCTCCATCTTTCATTGCTTAAATATCTCATTGGTAATGTCAACATAAGTCTTGAAGACACTATTATAAGAATTTGGATACATACCACCGGGATATAGGAGATTCTTATGTGTCAGATTGTGTAATGCAATTTTGACTTTGTCTCACAAGGAGCAGCAACATGGAGGTCTGGATTTTTCTTATAGACATTTATTATTATTATTTGAAACGTTTTTTATAGATATGAAGACAACAATGAAATTATGAGCATGGTGGACAATTAGTCAAGCTCATGATGCCAAACCATGATGATGTAATTTTGGAATTTAACATTTCTACATGTTAAAGACAAATAGTCAAAATCACTGACAACTTAGTATGCCATAATTAATAATCAATACCTGTTCACTTTTGTTAATAGGTTTATGTCACATGATGATATCTCTTCTCTGGCATTTACTTGTATTGAAGATCACTATTATAGGAATAAGGAGTTATTTTCTCCAAAAATAACCCTAGCCAAACATTGACAATGCATCAAGGATATCTTTCTATGCTTCATAAGTACATATGTTCTACTTCTAAATCATGTCTTGGAAGTGGTTGTTTTGCTGGAAATTATTCACTAGTTGGTTTCATACCAAAGTCTTTTTCTCATTTTTAGCATCCAATACATGAAAAAGATAATGGTTTAAAACAACATAAATATTGGAAATTTTGCAAGAATTTTCTGGCACACTTTGAATATGAATTTTGAAGTCAAGTGCATGATGCTTTATAGGATCAAGTGTCATTTTTAATACCAAATGTTTCACAAGAAACTTCTCAACATGCTACCCTGCAGTAAGGATTAAATGACAATATTGCATCAACTATTTCCATAATAAAAGTGCACCTCGGCCATAAGACTAAAAAACTACAAATGTTGTAGATCTAACAAGACCACACAATCAAATGTATTCTACAAGGCCAATACTGTATGAAAAATGAAAAGGAGTTTGCAACCAAAAATACCTTAGGCAACTAATTCAATTAGATACACCAAACCATCAGCAAAAATGAAAACCATCCTACTCAAAAGGCAAGCGTTTACCTCCTTTGACAAAATTTTGAGTTCCGAAACAAGGGCCTTTATTGTCTTGTCAATGCCTCTAGTAATTTGAATGGGGTTTGCACCTGCTGCAACAACCTAAACAAAAAGGTTTCATTTCAAATTATTTTCCA
The DNA here is from genome assembly GCA_034641835.2 of Pinus albicaulis. Taxonomy (NCBI): domain Eukaryota; kingdom Viridiplantae; phylum Streptophyta; class Pinopsida; order Pinales; family Pinaceae; genus Pinus; species Pinus albicaulis. The sequence continues at coordinate 23,677,986 of CM076584.1, read as the reverse complement.
CAAATTTAAGATACAACCATTGTCAGTTTTGTATTTCCTAACAAGCTCATAAATTTTGACAAAAGAACCCAAATTTTTTAATACCTGATAGCAATTTTTTCACTCAAAAACTATCTTAGACTCAATAAGCCCAACCCAAAACTAAAAAACCAAACACCATAAGACCCTACGAAAATGAATAGATGATCTTAATCCAGTACTATTGACAAAAAGCTACCTTTACACCCTCACTTATTAAACCCTGTGCTGTTGAATTTTAACTTCAACTGTTGCAGCAGAAGGACGGATGCAGCAGCAACATTTTTTTTTGGATGTTGCTTGCACGCCATCCAGAAATTTAATTCAACATTTAAAATTCCTGCAAGTTTTTTTTGTAGACGGCCGCAACCATATTTCTGTACAGGATTGTATTTAAACACAACAACTAGCATTGTATTTAAACACAACAACTAGCATTAGCGCAATTCACCAACCAGAAATTAAACAAACATAAATTTACCCCCCAGTTTTGTAAATTCAAAAGGAGGACATGTGGAGCATTAATATTGGATCGCATGAAATTGAAGGGAATCTGAAAACCTGAAAACCGGACCCGAATTTTTTATAAGGCACATTGGAATTAGAATTCACGTCACAAATTAGGCAGACGTCAGCATGCCATTTTGGAACGTGAATTTGGTTTGAAATTCAATCTATTCAGACTTTTGAAGTCCGACGGAAAGGGTTCTTTAATGTTTTGATAGTTTAATTTTTCTGTATGCTTTAATATATACATATGTTTTAAACATATGTTATATATATATCATATGCGAAATGAAAGGTGGGCCATAGAATTTAGTTTTAATTTTATTATTTTAAAAAGAGGGTTTATTATAATATGTTTTATATGTTACGACATATAAAAATAAAAAGGACAAAAAAGCTTGGTAGTTTTTTTTTATAGACATTAGGTAAATTTTTTATTACACAACAATGTGTAAAAAGTGAAAGACTGAGTGTAACTTTTTAAGTGTGTATGCACAGTAGTGCGAAAGTGAAAAACACAACAGAGTGTTTTAGAGACAGAGTATGTTTGTTTTGAACATATAGTGAGTTGGTTTTATGCACTACGTTTTGTAGCAGTCATAATTTTGTAATCCCTCTCAGTGAGGAAGAAGTGTAATAGTTTTTTTTTGAGTTATTGAAGGGAATAGAAGTTTGTTTTCAAAGTATTGAAACTCTGTCTCTTGTCAAAGAAATTTTTATCTTCTCTGTGTTAGAGGAAGGGAGATTTATTCTCCATTCATTGTTTTGGAATTTTTCAATATTCCAACATGTGCAAGAACAACAGATGTTGTGGTTCCATCCCCAGCTAAATAATTTGTCTTTGCCGCAGCTTGCCTTACCAACTTGGCCCCAATATTTTCAATTGGGTCCTCTAATTCAACCAATAAAAAGTCCAAAACCATAGCATTGAGATACATTTCATTACACTGTCAATAAGAATAAAATTTGACTAAGCCACAACCCTTTCCTTTTATTGTTGTGAAAAGATTTATGCATTACTCTAATGTGGCTAGTCCATAGGCCAAGTAGACCACTGGGTAACAAATATGTTTCCTTTCACCTTTGAGTTTTCAAATTATGCCTACCAAATCTAAGAAATTTAAGAAGGGGAACTAATACAACGTTAAAAAGAAAACTAGAGCACACATCTACAAATTACCTCCTTAGCTACTGTCACACCATCATTAACTATTTTCAGAGAACCATGCTTGCTCTCCAAGACAAAATTTTTCCCTTCGCCCCAAGGGTGACTCCAACAAGATCAGCAAGTTTGTTCACACCGCCTGCAAGACAAATTGACAATGCTTTCAGTAAGTGTGCAATTGAATGCCGGACCATATGCCAAAACAACCCTCCATGAAAAATTAAAATAACACATTAAAATCGAATATAAGTGGACAAGGAAAGATCCACCGCAGTGAAGTTTCACGTGCGGGTGACCTTCCTTTAAACATAATTTTTTCTCTGACCTGCAATTTTTTTGTCACTGAGCCATCCTTGTTGAAGTACAACTCCTTTTCCATAGCTCTTGTATTAACTACCTTCTCTCTGTCTCGTAATCTCAGAGTCCCTCTTCTGCTTGAGCGATTAAAGGAAATGGGTGAAAAAACTGAAAGAGAAGACAATTGTCTGCCATAATTATCAAACATTACACCCAACTTCTTCCCCTTTCCATTGTTACCCAATGAGGTAGATGTGGCAATTTTTGTCATACTGCCCAAAGTAGAGGCCATCTTCTCTTATGCTGAATATAGAATTACAAGATCTTCATATTAGTATGAACCTTAAAAAACATGACTCCCATTGCTAAAAACCACTTTTAGGTTGTAACAGGCAAACTAAACAACTATCGCAACTTTTGGAAACTTCTGGAGCATTAAGAGAGAAACAACCAAAGAGAAATACAACCACAATCCTCATTTTAATGAGACCAGACTATATATTTGGATTAAGATAATAGAAATAAATAACAACTATATTAAGGCTAGCACAAAACAATCTTTAACCAGTGTCTCTCGCGGCCTTCAGGTTGCCATGCTAGAGGTTGCATATTTTTAATTTAAATTCTTGACCTATCGTGCCCATATATGAATGCATCCAATGGGATATCTACATCAAATGCTCCTTTATATCCCCAAAAACAAATTCCCTACTACAAGAGCACCAGTATTGATGGATCACCCCACAACATCCCACCCACTAGAAACGGTGAAAAAGGAAACCTAAGAAAAATTCTGAAATATCTCAAGATGACTATATGGGTGGTTCTTATGAATCAAACAACCATTCAGAACATGCTCATCAATCCAAAGCATGAGTATTATGTGACGATATTCAAGCAGGCACTGAATCAGATTTCTGAAGCTATGTTAGAGAAACCCTAAACTCTCACTGAAAATAGGTGAAATGTGGCACCACTCAGAGATTGAGATGTGCCAATTGGTACAAGTGGTAGACAATTGGCATGCTCAAACAACGAGGTGATGAAGGAATGACATGAGGGAGAAAATATCAAAAAAGCCCCAAATCTGGAGAACTAAAGCTCATCACCAACCTGAGATTGACAACTTTACATGATGTAACCTATGAAATCGTAAATGGAGAAATCATAGTAACAATAAAGTAACCTATGTAACAATAAATTTGAATTCATTCTGGGAGTGGTAATGGGAGAAATCATAGTGAACAACAGGAACCATGTAGAGTTGCTTACAATCAAATAGATGAAAAAACACATACAAAAAACCTAGATAATAATCATGAACAAGCTTACTATTGAATTATGAACTGTAAAGGAACTTACAAAATGTGACATTACGAACCTGGTCAAGCGCACAAGCAAAAATATCCTGGACATGACCCTGGTTGACAAGTTGTATTGCTCATGATGTAAGAGGATTTGTACCTGCACTGCCAAGTCAATCAAAATCCATCATTATCTATACAATAAGTACAAGTAATTGATGTAATATTTTTTACTCTAAGATGCATTCTTATGATAATGTTATAACATATGTTTAAAATTTCAAAACATACCTGAATAAGCTCCTCTTCGTTTCAAGAACAATTTATTGGAGTCGCATGAACTTGGAACAAGCCTCCCACGATCTGAAAGAGTAGCAACTAAGTCAACAGTGACTTTTTTGTTGCTACACTGGATCAAAGGAGGTTTGCTCCAAGATTAAATCGCTCCAATAAATTATTCTCTACTAAACAGGGCCAACCATGTGAAGGTGGAAGCTCTTATGGCCCCTCCCCCTCCCCCCCCCCTCACATCACTCTCAATTCCCCAATACCCAATCTATATTTCATTTTTTACTTTCATGAGCATAAAAAAAAATATTCAATAACTAATAAAAAAACAATTCAACAAAAAGTACGCAAGGAAACATTGCAATTAATGCTTGACATAAAAAATAGTATGATAAATGAGTTTTTTATATAATGCAAAAAACGTTCCAAGTATGGTAATGTTTGTCTTATAATAATACAATATTTTACATTATCAAATTTTCTTTTTCTTCTTCCTATTTCTAAAGCTCCTAATTACATCATCAATATCATCATGCTCTGCTCATGTTTCGTGCCTTTCGACCCGCACTGCTGACCTAGTTGCGTAGTCACGATGTCTGGTCTCATCCAGTGACGGGGCATCGCCTACAAAAACAGATAATATTAAATTTTAATTGTCGGTTTTTAAATATCATTGAAATAGTTCGGTAATATTAATAAAAAAAATTGCAATGAGATTATTTACCTGGTGCACCAGTTGTCGCCGCTGACCTAGTTGCGTAGTCACGATGTCTGGTCTCATCCAGTGACGGGGCATCGCCTACAAAAACAGATAATATTAAATTTTAATTGTCAGTTTTTAAATATCATTTAACTAGTTCGGTAATATTAATAAAAAAAATTGCAATGAGATTATTTACCTGGTGCACCAGTTGTCGCCGCTGACCTAGTTGCATATTCACGATGTACGGTCTCATCCAGTGACGGGGCATCGCCTACAAAAATAGATAATATTAAATTTTAATTTTCAGTTTTTAAATATCATTGAACTAGTTCGGTAATATTAATAAAAAAAATTGCAATGAGATTATTTACCTGGTGCACCAGTTGTCGGCGGTGACCTAGTTGCGTAGTCACGATGTCTGGTCTCATCCAGTGACGGGGCATCGCCTACAAAAACAGATAATATTAAATTTTAATTGTCAGTTTTTAAATATCATTGAACTAGTTCGGTAATATTAATAATAAAAAAATTGCAATGAGATTATTTACCTGGTGCACCAGTTGTCGTCGTTGGGACTGTTGCCCTGTCTTCCTCTCTGGTGGTAAGATCCTCAAGGGAAACATTCTCTGTCATTTAAACAAAAAACTTTATAAGGACAACCATCAAGGTATAATTAGAAAAAATTATAAGTGGAAATTAATTACCGTCACGGCCCTCACTGATAGCAGCATTGTCGGGCTGGTCCCCACTACAATGATCAGGTTGCACGAGAGGATCATCTACATCTGGCTCTAAAACTGGGTTATTTGCCTCGTCGGTAGTGCTGCTCCCCTGATTTAAACAAAGTTTTTAGACATTAAATTTATGGATGAAAACAAAAATATTGAAAGGTTAATGTTTTACCTTATCAGGCATTCTGGATCTTGGGACCTGCCCCAAGCTTATGCGACGTTCAACTACGGCTTGATAGCCGAAATGGAAAGCGATATTTTTATCTTCCTTTGTAGTTTCTGTTCCGAAGTCATCACCCTACATTACATATGATTGTGTATTTTTAATCATATTTGATAGGATTACAAAAACATTGGAAGGCAATACAATTAATTATAAGATGTTTAGCTACTTAATTACAATTCTTGCAGCTAATTTCAAGTAGCCGCCCTGGCCTAGCTTGTGATGGCCCTTTTTTTCAATCCTAGCTTTGGTTGCCTTTGAGGTGTTAGGCAACCTAGCATCAAAAGATTGAAGTCAGATATGACGTAGCACACTTTTATTTTAGACATAGAGAAAATTAAAGCTATTGAATTAAAGTTGTAATTTACCTTGCGGGTCCAGTTGGCATTTTTCCTTATTTCTTTGCCCTTTTCTCTTTTCCGCCATGGATGAGTGCTCTCCACTCACTCTCTGGAACTGTGAGAGGATGCTCGTATCTAGGGTTAAATTGAAATTGCGTCCTATAGGTGTCTCTGGTATATTTCAAATATTTTTCGGCTACCCTAGCCACCACTGTTCTGTCAAATGTGCCGATCCTGAAAAGGGCTTCTAGATAATCTAGAAGTTATTTTTTTAGGTTGGAATTCTGGGAATTACACCCTGTGCATATGGTTGGGCCAAAAATTACCAACGCATGGCTCTCCAAAAACCTGTAGAACTCATTGTTTCCTACACAGAAAAAAAAGATATTATCATTAATTTAAAAATAAAAATCATGATAAATATGTTTTAGATAAAGTACATGAAATAGTTAAAATATTAAAATTTACCTGGGAGTTGTACGTGCTTTATAGGGACACCTTCATTGTTCATCAAAAACATGCCATTAATGGTCCCTGTGGAGCTGACACGTGTAGCTCCAGGAAACACAATAATGTAGTTGGCCATATCAGCCTCATCATTGCCAACATGTTCAACGGTTGGCTGGGTGTCTGCTTGGGCAGGGTGTGTTTCTTGGCTGGCACCTAAAGGAGTAGAAGGTGTACGAGAGGGTTGCTGGGCAATCTCTTGCCCTTCTGTCCCACTACCACCAACACTGGGTTCAGCAAGTACCAGAAAACGCTACATACAAAAGAAATTTTTGTTAGTTTAGTCAATGTAAAAATTAAAAATCAAACTATCACAATTCATCTCATGCAGAACAAAAAAAATATCCTTTTGACTTTTAATTATAACCTGATATGTTTCTAGCTGGCTCATAAGTTTTTTTATCCTCTCTTCTGTTTCAGGTGTTTGAGGCGTGTCTATCAAAGTATTAAATTCCGACCTTGCATCCCGTGCCTTTTTTCGCAACAAGAACACTGGAGATAGGGATGAAGAAAGCTCTTCCTCAAAGAGGGAATCATCAGGCGTACCATGGCTAGGTGTCTGCATATTTGAACAAAATTAATATTATTTTAATTATGTAAATAACTAAAATACTTGAAGATAGAGCAATGCTGGCACTTTACATGTTCTTTCGCAGGCCTCTTTCCTCGATCATCTAGTCTCGGGGTTGTTCCTGCACTGCTCTGATTAGTCTGCCACATTGCAATAAAATTATAAATGTAAAAACTTGAAAACAATATCTAAATTGAAAACAAAATATGCCTTGCATTGAATTCAGTCCTGGAAACATGTCATTGCACATTAAGGCACCCAAACAAGAGATGAGTTGACAATGAAGACCTTATTGAATATATTGTTGGAGCAACTTCTAGTAAACTTGTTGTGAAGACCTTGAGGACATTTTTGGAGCAAAATTGTTGAAGCTAATGGTATATCATTGTTGGAGACGATCTTGAAGGGCCTTGAAGTGAAGCTTTTGGAGCAACTATTGAAAAATCCTTAGAGCATTTAAGTAAGGCACTTTCTATCTTCCATCACCTTTTTCCTTTCAATATCCTTTAAAAGATTTTGTTGATATTTAATGTTTGAAACTATGTTTCCAGGAAACGTGGGTTCGGGGACGGGGACGGGGATGGGGACGGCATTTTTTGAAACAGGGTGCGTGGGTTCGTCTGGGTATTTTTATATTAATATATATTATAATTTATATATCATATATAATACTATATTTTATAAATTATAAATTTAATGACACTAATATAGTAATTTGTAAATTACTAATAATTTATAAACTTTAAACTTTAAATATTTAAACATGCACATCATTCAACATTCAAGTTTCAACCTTCACATGTGACATTTTTCATTGAAATTTCAAAATTTCTAGTTTGATAATGTCATGATTCATATATGATATCAAGTGCAAATTCTAGCTCAGTTTACATATTAATAACTTATACGAAATTAGAATCATGATTCAAAATTTCAAAATATATGTCCATTGTCATACTAAATTCAAAATTTGCCTCAAGGCATCTCCAAATGGCAAACTGTAAACATGAACTAGGAAATTTTGATATACTAAAATAAAAATAGCTAAAGCCTAATAGTGAGTAATGGCTTCCTCAAGTCATATCATCAGCATCCATGTCATCAGCATCACTTAGATCTTCACTTAGCATGCTCTCCAATTAGGAATCACTCTCATCTTGAGGCTCTGGCTCATCCATAGCAATTTGTGGATGGATGTTTGTGGTAAGTCTACACTTTCATTGGGTAAGTTATGAAGTTATGATTCATGGATAGGTAGGTATGTTTTAAGGTTTAATTTTTTTTTAAAGTTTTAACTTCCCCCTTTATAATTGACTATAGCCTATGGGGTTGGATAGGCTACTTTGTCCTCCCTTGGGCAATTTAATTATAAGAGAACATTACAGTTGGAATACTGTTCACTTCCACTGTTGTTTTGTATAATATTTCATAGTAGTCCCAAGGCAGAAAATTCACAGAATTAAGATCCAGGAAACCTCTGGTTAAGAGATTATTTTTCTGTTACATTTAAAGTCAAAGCCAACAGAAATTTCTTCACTAGTAACTACTCTGTCTAAGCCATGCCTAGTATGATAGATATGCTATTTGTCTAGTTTTTCATCATAGTCATAGTAGCTACAACACCTTTGGTGTGAACAAATAATCCCTCTTGGAAATTAGGCTGTGTATGTCCAGATTGTATTTGATCAACCCCATGCCAATAAACCTGTAGGAAGCATTTTATACATCTACTATAACAGAGTTGTAACTTTAATGTCTAAGACTTCTTTACCATTAAAAAATAGACATGTTTATTTCTGAGGTTTGATATTTCTAAATATGCCAGACCAATTCATCCAAATAGCATACCAATTCATTTGAATCATTTAAGTTTTAACTCTTAAGTTTTAAAATTTAATTTTAATTTGTATGTTTTAAAAAATAGTTAGAAACAATACCATTTAAAAACTAGGGTTCTCAGTCCTTGGAATTCCTTCACCTGGGCCTAGGGGCACACTAGAGTAATTTCACACTAAACCATGCAAACTTAAAAGTAACTTAATAGATCCATAAATTAATAATAATCATAATTCCTATTTTTCTATTGTACGATATGATGCAAATTATTCAAACATGAAGCAATGAAGACATGCAATGTCTGAATTTCAAGATTGATGAACCAATACAAGAAGTTAGAAACTACAACTTTGATTCAATACTCTATGTCCTAACTCCAAGAAGGAATCTAGTTTGTAGTACAGAACATGCATCGTGTATTATCAATTCTTAATTGACAACAACTAAAGGACATCTACCTCATCAATTCCTTCCCATTTTGTGTTTTTATGTTATATTCCTTATAAAAGTGTCAAATTTCTCTCAAAGTAAGCAACCACTAAATAAAATAAAAAATAGTTGAGATATAATTGAGAAATGGTCATTTATTTCTTGAAAGGATCTTCACGATTTCTTTGGTTGTTTTTCATCTCAAGAAACAAGAAATGACCTACGAAACTATCGTGATGTAATATAAGAAACAACACGGTGCAATGGCCGTTTTCAAAGCCAAATGATGTCCATTGAGGACATGGCCTTTATTTGGTTCCTGTTTCATAGGAGTTTCGGGTAGAAATGGAACTTTGTTGTACCATTTCCCGTAGTAAAAAGGGAAAACCTTCTTTTTCCATGGGAAATAATTTACCTTTCCTTTTTCAAGATAATCTAAATCACAAAAAATATGAACTATACTGCACACATTCTTGGATAATGTGAAAGTGGAAAAGGAATACCCTACAAAAGTGATGCACACATGTACATTTCAATTCACTAATAGATTTTTGTAGTTGAAATGCAATGCTTGTTTTCATTTAAATTTAGGATTTTTAAAGCAGGGAGAAATAATGGCTGCCAAATTAATAAGCGTTTCTTTGGGAAAAATTTAAATCTTGTATTGGGTGATGAAGATAATAGAGGGTATTGAATCTTGATTCTTGACATCTAGAGAGAACCCTACAGCCTAACACAATCCAATGGAATTAACCAAAAAAACCCAAATAGAGTCAGCCCTACTATAGGAGGAAGGGCCTGCAGTAAGAACTTACCATTTTGCAAGAGCTGAGGGTGAATGCTGTTCTACAAGAGATGAGGGTGAACGCTGAGGGTGAATGCTGTTCTGCAAGAGCTCAGGGCAAATGCTGAGGGCGAATGCTGTTCTGCAAGAGCTCAGGGCGAATGCTAAGGGCGAATGCTGAGGGCGAATGCTGTTCTGCAAGAGCTGAGGGAAAATGCTGAGGGAAAATGCTGTTCTGCAAGAGATGAGGGTGAATGATGAGGGAAAATGCTGTTCTGCAAGAGCTGAGGGCAAATGCTGAGGGCGAATGCTGTTCTGCAAGAGTGGAGGGTGAATGCGTGCGTGATATTAGACGTTAATGTAGCTATTACGACGGATATAAGTTTCATATTTTTAATAAAATAATTTTTATGTAGCGCGCATATAAGTTTCGTATTTTTATGTAGCGCGAATATAAGTGTTTTTATACTGACGGTGGAAAAAGCGTCGCTATTGCGACAGATGCCTCCAAACGTCGCAATTGCGTTACTTAGACATTGTGTCGCAATTGCGACATTTGGAGGCAGCCGTCGCAATAGCGACGCTTTGGGGCATAATGTCGCAATTGCGATGTATTCCTCCAAACGTCGCAATTGCGACACGTTTTCTAAGTGTTGGTATTGCGACCCTTTTCTATAAACATCGGTATAACAACGGTTTCGGGCGGGATTGAAAAAATTTGGGGAAATTTCCGACATTTGGTCAAAAGCATCGGAACCAAGTGTCGGAATTTCCCCCAAATGTAGTAGTGTGATTTTGAGTTATGTTAACTATGATTGGATCGGCTGTGTACCTATTTTATTGTTGACATGGATGTTAATTACATAGATCTAGTTCTGTGAGGGATGAATATCACATTATTAGGACTATTAAAGGAATTACAGATCTTCTGTCTGGGTGCGTGCACTGGATTAATCTATGTTAATCAACCTAGAGTTTCTAGTTAGGGTTTCTGGTGTGCAAGTCAGTCTGTGTGTTAAATCAGATCTGAAGGTGCCCACTGTATAGGGGTAAAATGCACTGGTGGTAGTTGGAGTAAATTCCTCTCGGGCATTCTCGGGACCCAAGGCAGACAGTTAGAGTAGCTGCAACATTCACAAAGAAATTACATACATGTTCATAATAATTCTTAATTAACAAAGTGAGATATTGAAGGATTACCTCAATGTATATATCAGATCTGTTGGAGAGCGCTAGGCAGTGTGGTGGAAGTCCTCCTCACTGGCTCCAAATCTGAATCCTGCAAACAAACAAAGAACAAGTGTAATCTTCAAAGTTTTATCACTACAAGCAAATACACAAGTACATAACAAAAAATTTAACTATGTAGATCTAAGCCACTTATATCATGTTTCATAAATAAATAAACAATAGATGCATCAATAAAAAATCAAGTGGACAAAATAGAGGCAGTTCTATTATAAAGAGAAGGAAGATTACAACCATCAGTTTGGCCAAGCTTCCCTCAGTCTTCCGACTCCTCTCTCTATCTCTTCAATAACTAAGTGTGATGGTACTTAGGCCAAGAGCTCTCAATGAACCTGCCAATCATGAAGCCTCACAATCAACAACAAAAGTACGCTCTTCACACAATCAACCTTTCGACCTTTGACAATGAGACATAGCCTCTAATTTATAAGAATTTTGGAGGACCAATCTTGCCATTCTTCTCCATTAGTTCGAATAGGAAAAATCCATGATGTTTCCATGATTTTCCTAGATTTTTCCCTCTTTGGATGTGCAGTTGGGTTTATTAATGTCCAATCAAAGGCCTGCACCGCAAGTTGCTACTTTTTGGACAGACTCCTTGAGGAAAAGTAGGAAATGTTAGTCAATTACTGCGGAATTTGTCCCTTTTTCTTCATGAAACATGAGTGACGCTGCCCCTTAGGCAAGACAATGCGTTAACATGGGCGCTAACGTCACTCCCTTAAAGAGGCAGGGATGTGTTATAACTCGACCTAGTTATCTCTAGGGTGCGTTACCTTGGCAAAATAGGTCTATCTCTAGGTCATTTTCTTCCTTCCATGTATCCTTCTCCTCTAAGTTGATGAGGAGGTCATTTTTACTGTAACACCCACTTCATTTAATTCTCTCTCAGGGTGTGGAAACTTGATTCCAACACCCCCCCATACTACTTCGGGTGAGACTTTGGCCTACACAAGTAGTTCATTGCCGAAAGGGCCAGTAGTAAGAGGGTTTTGTTGGTTACGTGCTAACTCTGAACCTGGGCCAGGACCCCTCAAGACAAGAAATGGTTATGTTGCAAGAACCAGGATAATTTTGAGAGAGATTAGGTGATGTGGCAGCCATCGAAGACTAAATTAGAAGACTATTTGGAACAAAATATATATGAATTCTTCATCAAGGAGAACAAAAGTAAGAATTTGTATGCGGAAGAGTGGGAAAATAAGTGTATTTTCATAGAGGTTCAAAAAATCTTCTTTGTGACCTTTGCACATGAATTACAGGAGTGGTTATAAATATTAGTTGAGTTTCATACTTGTTGGAAGGACGATAAGATCACTAAGTGGACACCTGAGTTGATCCAACAGTTAGAGTAGACTGATAATTCCATCACCCGCACTGTGGAACAATGGGTTGACAGCATTCTGGGTGGGATTGTAACATAAATTGTAGTAGATTAGTTTGTATCATATTCTGAAGCTGAAAGGAGGTTCTTCAAAGGACTGAGAGGTAAGTTCATACGCTCTCTGCCTTTGCTAATTAAGATGGTATTGTGTGAAAATGGTATTCTGTGCAGTCACACTGAGTGAATGACCCCAAATGAAGTTGAAAGCACTCTCAGATTAACAAGAGAGGAGACATATCTGTATACAACCCTCTGAGAAACCTGCCTAATAGTGATATAGAGAGTGGTGAGGCTACACGCGCTGGAGGTAGCCCCCCAGCTACTCCGCACTCGAACTTACACAGGGGTAAGTCATCTCCTACCCCACCTCCACCACCACCAGGAGGCGACATGGCTATGCATATGAAGCTACCCACCTTCAAGGGGGTGGGCGATGAAGACATAGAAATGTTTTAGTTTCTTGAAGATGCAGTATGGACCACACAAAATGTCAACACTGATGCTATCAAGAGGGCGCAACTGGCTATGGCATTTGAGGGTCACGCACTGGACTGGTTTATGGGATATCTGGCTTAGGAAGTTGATCCTCCTGTCAACGAAATCAAGAAGGCTTTAAAGCAATAATTCAGAAAACCAAATTCCTACTCACAATGTGTAACAGAGCTGAAATAAATCTGAAAAAAACCAAACGAATATGTCTGGGAAGCAGATCAGCGATTGAAGCACACCATCAGCGATGGAGGATTTATATATGATGATAAGAAGCATAAATAATGGTTTATTTCCATGCTCCTGCCACACCGGTGTGACCCTATGAATCAATAGAAAATTGATTCTCAAGCAGAGGCTCTTGAAGTTGCTATGAAGCTGGAAGCCGCGCCCAGAATTGATGACCAATTTGGAACTCTGCAAATCCAAATTCAGTTAGAAGTGATGCACTTGGAGATTCAAAACCTGCGTAGAGACAGAGAGAAATAAGGTGACGCATATGTATGGTGTATACGTTGTAAGGGTTCCAGTGACACAAAATATTAGTGTACCTTGCTTCAAGATTATATGCAAGTGGGAGGACTAAATCCATTATGACCCAGGGATGCTGCAGGACCAAGTGGTACTCCTACGCTGTGGTGCGCTGACTGTCAAGTGGCTGGACGAAATGACACAAACCATTATCCTTGATTAGGAAGTTATGTACTAGAACTGAAGCAACAATGGTGTACGTTTTTCTCTTCGGTTGGACATGATGAGGATCACTGCCATACCTTTGATCTGATGATAGATAATGCCAACCTCTATAGAGTGCAGGCCGACCCATCTTCACCAACCTCCTCCTCTGGGCATGGTGCATCTCCAGTGAGAGGAAGGGGAGGAGGGAGAGGTGCAGGTGCAGGTTGTGGAAGAGGAAAAATGATTTTTTGTAAATATGGAGACATTGGACACTATGCACGTGATTTTCTAAACCCTGCGCTATATTCTTGCAGGTATTGTAGACAGATTGATCATGCTATTGAATATTGTATTGTTTTGATTGCTAGAATGCAGGAGAAGCAACAACAGACACCTACGTAGAATATCCAAATGGTTAGAGATGAGATGGGAGATGATGATACGAGTGTAAACATAATTACACGCAGTGGTTTCGCTACTGGAGAAAACGAGGGAAAGAAGGCTGCTACAGAGCCATTGATTAGGAAGGCTTCTGAAAATAAGGAAGGACTCAAACTGCAAAAGGAAATGGAGACTTTGTGGAAGCTAGAAAGGATTTTAATATTGCAGAGGCGTCCACTTCCAAATCAATCACATAAGCAAATATTGATGATGAAGTCAAACCTTTCCTGTAAGCCTGCATCAAGATATTGCGCAACTAGAAGGCAGTAGACCACCTTCAGGCTCTAAGAGATAGCTGTGCGGATAAGAAGTTTCCTCAAAATGAGAGTAAGGTTGTAAGCAAGATCTATAAGAATAAGAAAAGAACTGGTCAGGAGATGCATATGACCATGCAAATAGGGGAGTATGAGATGGATCAGGTCATTTTAGAATTGGGATCTGATGTAGATTTTATACCTAAGTAGACCTGGCAGAAGATGGGGGAACCAAAGCTGGAGTGGTCCATCATTCAGCTGTGCATGACCAATCAACAAAAGATCATTCCACTAGGGATACTCCCATAGGTTTTGGTAGACATTGCTGGACTAAAGGTACGTGCAGACTTTGAAGTAATACAAATTGTGGATGATGCAGACCCCTAACCTATGCTGCTAGGGCTAGATTGGGCCATCAATATGGGAGGTGTCATCAACTTGAAGCGCAAGAGCATGATCTTTGAAAACAATGGTACTCAGATTATAGTACCTTTGGATCTGGAAAAAGGGGAGAGATATACAGAAGAAATGCGCGAAGGAGATGATGTCGACCATATCTACAAGTTAAATGCATGAGATGAGGATTGGATAAACCCAATTGCTGATAGGATTCTGAATTGGGAAAATGATAGCTCATGTTTCTCAGATTTAGATGGAGAATTGGAGAACTGGAATAATCGTTTGCATGATGTATTTGTGCTACGTTGCCTCAGAGTCACTAAAAATTTGTGATGCATCTCTTCAGAGGTACGATAATTTCCATATTTTGATGGTTCTAGCAATGTTGTATTATTTTAGGAAAACATGGAATAGGTTGTCCTGAAAGAGCGAAGGTTTTGGGCACTTGATCTTGCTATGTGCACGACTCCAGCACGTTTGTGTGATACACATAAAGGGAACTTTGAGGATTGGGAAGAATGCAGCAGAATGACGCGGTTGCACTTTGAGCAACCCACTGCCCCACCAACTGAGATTTTTTGTGGCCGAGGTGATCCGTGCAAACACCTGGCTATGTGATGGAGGT
Source organism: Pinus albicaulis (assembly GCA_034641835.2). NCBI lineage: Eukaryota > Viridiplantae > Streptophyta > Pinopsida > Pinales > Pinaceae > Pinus > Pinus albicaulis. Next base: position 23,662,764 of record CM076584.1, on the reverse strand, counting down.
TTGGGATAAGAAGCCCAGGGCTGAATGGGTTCACATGTTTTTCCATTTTTTAGGACCAATCCCTACTACATGGTATTTGGAGATGGAGCTGCATTGAAGGACCCTTAATGATTCTCGACCTCGGATAGAATGCATTGCACCAGCATGGCAAGCATAGATGCAGGATATTGTAAATTGCAGGAATCTGTCAGTGGAATATACCGAGGGATATCCAAGAAATATCAATATTCTAGAATCTGAGGGGGAGTGCACAGTTGTAGGGCCCTTGTTAGGAATGTTGGATGTAACTAAGCCTTTGAAACTAAAGGAAGTCAACATTGGGATGGAGGAACAACCCAAGTTGGCCAAAATAGGAGATTATTGGGATGATGACATAGTGGAAAAGGTTGCATACATATTGACAGAATATTAGGACCTGTTTCCCATGAAGTTCTCTGAGCTCAAAGGGATTGTTGGAGATTTGGGAGTTATGAAGATCACTCTGAAACCAGATGCACACCCCGTCAAGCAGCGACCATACCGGTTAAATCCAAAATATAAGCAAAAAGTGAAGGAATAATTGGAGAAAATGGTTACTGCAAGAATCGTTGAGCCAGTGGAGCAGTCTAATTGGGTGAGCCCAATGGTTGTTCAGGAAAATAATACTAATGGAGAAATAAGGATTTGTGTGGACCTACGAAAATTGAATGATGCATGTGTATATGACCCCTTGCCTACTCCATTCTCGGATGAGATCTTGGACAATGTGGGAGGAAAAACAACCCACTCTTTCACTAATGGATTTTCAAGGTATCATCAAATCAGGATCACGCCAGAAGATCGAAGTAAGACCACTTTTGCAACAAAATGGGGATCCTTCCAATACACAGTCATGCCTTTTGGATTGAAGAATGAACCTACTATATTATTATGCGTAGTAGTAGCTGTATTCAAGGCATTAATGCATAAGTTTTTGGAAGTATACTTCGATGACTGGACTATGTTTGGGCTGGTAAAGAAACATGTTTCGAATCTACGCATGATGCTCGACACCTGCAGGAAACATCAGATCTCTCTTAACTTGAAGAAGTGTATATTTTGTGTTCCTTTTGGAATCTTGTTCGGACATATTGTTTCTCAGCATGTATTGATGGTAGATCTAGCCCAGATTGTAGTTATTATCAACTTAGAGGTCCCTACCAAAGAGAAACATCTGTGCTCTATTCTAGGACACACTGGATATTACAAAAAATTCATTCAGGGCTATGCTCTAATCACTGCACCCATAGAGAAAATGCTAAAGAAGGATGTGTCCTTTTTCTGGGATGAGGAATTTCAAGAGAGCTTTGAGCTGCTAAAGGAAAATATGGTTACTGCACCTATTATAATATTCCCAGACTAGTCCAAGGCCTTTCATGTGCATGTTGATGCATCCGACATTGTACTTGGAGCTATTTTAGCGCATCCAAGAGAAGGAGATATTGATCAACCCATTTACTTTGCAAGTAGAAAGCTCTCCAGTGCATAACACAAATATTCAACCACATAGTGGGAAGGATTGGCTATGGTCTACACTCTGCAGAAGTATAGGCACTATCTTCTCGGAGGGCACTTCAAGATGTTCATTGACCACTCTGCTTTGAAGTATCTGGTCAATAAGCCTATGTTGGGGGGGAATATAGATGGTTGTTGCTATTTCAGGAATATGATTTTGAAATCATTGTTAAGCCTAGTAGATTGAATTCTGGACCCGACCACTTATGACACATTGAGAATGGGGAGGAACTGACCAGTCTGGAGGAGGGACCACCTGATGCGCAACTCTTTTCCATTAAAGTGGTTTATGAATATTTCACAGATATCATTCACTTTCTGGCTACTGGTGCGTTTGCTGAGTATTCTGTGCAACAAAGGAAGGAGTTGGTTTCACGCACAATTGAATTTACATTAATTGCTGGTCAACTGTACAAGTTAGGAGCGGATGAAGTGTTAATAAGATATGTTTTAGAACATGAAATATATGAAATCTTGGCTAAGGCTCATAGGGGAGTGGCAGGAGAGCACTATGCAGGTAAAGATACCACGAATAAGGTGCTGTGTGCTGGGTTATGGTGGCCCAAACTGCACAGTGATGCACATGCATATTGTCGAGCTTGTGATGCATGCCAAAGAACAGGGAAGCCATCGCGCAGAGATGAAATGCCATTGCAACCATATATGGCCCTGCAGGCTTTTGATAAATGGGCCATAGAATTTTTTTGACCTATCAATCCTCCTGAGAAGAATACTAGCACGCGTTACATTATCATTGCCACAAATTATGTAACCAGATGGGTCGAAGCTAAGCCAGTAAAAGGTTGTACTGCAGACACTGCTGCGCAGTTTACTTTTAAAAATATCTTGACTATATTTGGGTGCCCAAAGATACTGATGAATGATAGGGGTACACAATTTTCTAATGAAACCATTGAAGCTCTGACAGAGGAATTTTAGATACATCACCAAAAGAGTACTCCCTATCATCCTCAAGAAAATGGTGCAGTGGAAGATTTAAAAAAAATATTAGAGAATGCACTCACAAAGATTTGAAATGAAAACCGGAACGATTGGGACATGCACATCCATTTGTATTATGGGATTATAGGACGACATGCAAGAAGTTGACTGGTAAAACACCATTTAGAATAGTTTACAACCAAGAAGCAATCATGCCGATGGAATATATTGTCCCAATCCTGTGCATCGTAACATTCACTAATATCGCTGAACCAGGCATCATGGAGGAATGTCTATCACAATTGGTTTCCTTAGAGGACGATCGGTTTATTGCTAAATTTCGTCAGCAAGTACAAAAGGCACACGAAAATGCCTGGCATGATAGGCACATTCGACAGAAGGCATTCAAAGAATAAGATTTGGTTTTGTTTTATGACAATCAGTTTGCGCGCCACCCAGGGAAGTTGAGAAAGCATTGGTTGGGGCCGTACATCATGAAAGAGATCACTAATGGAGGTGTGGTGCACCTGGCCACATTGCGCGACGAGAGTCTTCTCGGGTACATCAATGGAAGTCGACTAAAGCCATATAGGGATAACCATGTGCCTACGAAATTACTATATGGCCGGAGAAAAGGAATCCACTTGTCTACGCGCCGCGTAGAGGACATACGGAGGCAGGTGTGACATGAGCGTAGAGGTTGTGCGCGACAAGAAAAAATAGCTGTTGAAATAGTGACTCTTGGTAAAAATTTGATTTTACTATTGGATGGAGCGGCTTTTCTGCATTTAATGAGGAGATCTTATGGTATTTTTGACCATTTTTATGGGGATAAGGTGCCATTAATGAAGTTTGTCCGTTTTTACCATGGATTTGATCGAGGTGGAATATGGTGGCCACCCACCTATTCCACTTGGGGCCCCACCATTGTTTATTTCAGTTTTTCAGATTCCTTAATTATATCACATTTTACTATTTTTAGTAGTTTTTTGGGTCCTGAACTTTCAGAGCCATTTTGAGGCCCTAAACGATGTTTTTTTGGGAAAACCGGGAACAACATGGTTCTATAGACCATGTTTCTCACTAAAAATTTGTATTCTTTGATTAGATATTTCTGACGAGGTATTGAGTGTGTCAAACAAAGATCGTATGGCAAAGTTACGTCCCCAGGTAGTTGATGTACCAATTTACCCAAACGGGGCCCATAGTTTTGGCACTTCATCTCCTAAGGTTATGTTTTTGGATGTTTAGGGTTTTGCACTATTTCTCAATAATAAATAGGCCCTCGAGCCTCATTGTAACACAGTTCATATGCTTGTAGCCACCACATCTCTTCTTAGAGATAAGCTACCAGCGCCCTAGCTACTTTATTTCCATTCCGTATGTAAACAAATTTTATTTCCTTGATATTAATGAAATGAAGTGTTATTTCCGTTGCATTTTTGTATTTATGGTAATATGTGTATTATGTTGCATTCTTGCATAAATCTAGATTAGTGGTATCAGAGTGTTCTGCTCTTTCTCGATCCTTCTTTGCATGTCCCCAATGAGGTCGGGGTATAAGGAGTTAGGGATCGATCTGGTTGAACCTTTGCAAGACCAACCTCGCAAACACCGATGGCCACTCATGGGGGACGAAAATAAATATGAGGGAGCATGAGATCCTATCAAATTATTTCTCGAGGAGGCCCTCGAAAAACAAAGTAACACGATGATGGATAAAGTTTCCCAGATCCTTCAACGACTTCCCAATGGCGACACATCTGCATCCAGCAGCCACTCTGGATGCGCAACTCTTTTTAAGGTACAAGTAAACTTTGAAATTCTCGTATTTGAGGGCGAAATAGATGCATACGCCGTAGATAGATGGTTGAATTTATTAGAAGGATATTTCTCGGTTCATGACTTTTCCGACCGGGAGAAGATTATTTTTGCATTGCTCAAAGCTACCCCCCATGTCAAGGATTGGTGGGAAACCTACTGTGAGAAAAAGGACGAGGTGGAACCCTCTATGTTCTTTGTTGTACCCACTTGGAATTCTTTTTGAGATGCCATCAAGGAAAAATATTATCCCGTGGGGAGATATGAGGACAAGTGCATACAATGGACTACGCTGCAACAACAAAGGGATCAATATGTGCATGAGATGATGAATCTATTCCATACCCTATGCAAAAATTTGGGTATCAAAGATTCAGAGAAACATTTGGCGCTAAAGAACTGCAATTTTTTGCACATATACAATCAGAAGGAAATAGAGTTCCTCGACATCTCCTCACTTGGTACGATATCCTAGTATGCTGCCAAGATTGAGTAGAAATTCAAACAGAAGAAGCAAGACTTTGGATCTACGAATCCAAAGCAAGGGAAAGGTGCCCCAAAACTGCAGAAGAAAGGAAAAATCCAAGGCATGGCGACCTAAGATAACCTATCAAAGCTGCAAGAAAATAACAACACCGAGAAGCTGAAGAAGGACATGGGAAAGTGGTGTGAGTTCCATAAGAGTTCCACTCACAAACAAGTGAGTGTCAGGCAAAGCAATCACTGGTGGTCAAGATGAGGGCTTCTGAATCAGATGCATGCTCGGACTCTGAATTAGAACCTGACAAGGGGAGTGAGAAAGGGAAGAAAATTATTGATGCAGATCCCAACAACACCATTGCCACTGTAAAGATCCAGAAGGAGGAACTAGAAGATCCAGATGAGGAGGATCGTCTCTTCCACTCCTAGATGTGGGTAAATGGTTCCCTGCTACAGTTCATTATCAATAGTGGGAGCCAAAAGAGCCTCATTTCAGCAGAGGCCGTGAAGCGTTTGGGCTTGCCGACCACAACACACCCACAACAGTACACCATCGGGTGGCTTCACCAAGGATGGAATCTCCACGTCAGCCAATAGTGCCACCTTCCCTACAACTTCAAGCCCTTCACAGAAGAGGTATTATGTGACATTGCTCCTCTTGATGTTTGTGATGTATCAGTAGGCCAACCTTACTTTTGTTAGTGACATGTTGTGTATGAGTCCTAGCCTCATGCTGTTATTGTTACTTTGGGAAATAAGTTGTATAGGATACCAGAGGTACAACCACCTTCTTTTATCTCTTTGGTTACTACAAAAGAATCTATTAAGCTCATTTCCAAAATCGGGAATTTTTTTTTCTTGATGATCCGCCCCCAAGGCAAGAAGAAGACTGTGGCCATGACCTCCAGACAGGGCTCCTCCACATGACAAAAAAAAATGGACAAGGTCGTGGAGGTGTACGGGGACAGCTTCACCTCAACCACAGGGGTGCCTTTGCACTATCAGGTCAAGCACCCCATCGATCTGACCCCACGGGTGCCTCTGCCTAATAAACCAATCTATCAATGCTCTGTTTTGGAGAACGATGAAATCAAGTGGTAGATTCAAGAGTTTCTACAGAAATTTCACATCCGACTGAGTTCATCACCTCGTGGGAGCCTGATCGTGTTGGTGAAGAAGAAGGATGGGACTTGGAGACTCTGTATTAACTATCGGGCGCTGAACAAGATCACTGTCCGGAATAGGTACATGATCCCACCAATTGATGACCTTCTGGATCAACTCAAAGGGGAGAAATATTTCAGCAAGATCGACTTTAAGTCTGGATATTACCAGGTACCAATCGAACCCTCAGATGTGTGGAAGACTACCTTCAAAGCCAAGGAGGGCCTTTTCGAATGCGTGGTCATGCCTTTCAAGTTGAAGAATGCTCCCACAAACTTCATGAGGCTGATGGACGACATCTTGTGACCATTCACCAACTCGTTTTTAGTAGTGTACTTGGATGATATCCTGATCTTCAGCCAGACTTGGGAAGAGCACCTCCACCACACTTGACAGGTCCTCCAAACACTGCGACAACACAAGTTGTGTGCCAATTTGGAGAAGTGTACTTTTGGCATGACCTAGGTTTAGTGTCTGGGATACATTATTGATGAACGAGGGATGCATGTGGATCCAACCAAGATCCAAGAAATTTGGGATTGGCCAGCCCCAACCACTCTAATAGAGCTTCACAACTTTCTGGGTCTTGCTAATTTCTATCGCAAGTTCATGTTGAGATTCTCTCATATCACTTGGCCCTTGAGTCAAGTCACTAAGGGAGGAGCGAAAAACAAATTATTTTGGTTAGAATCTCAATAGAAGGCATTCGTAGAATTTAAACATCACCTTTGCTCTTCCCTAGTGCTCACATTACAAGATTTGCAACAACCATTTGAGATCGAGACAGATGCCTTTGACTATGCTATTGGGGAAGTTCTTACTCAACTGAAAGAGTCCGCAAGTATCCCACTTATGACAAGGAAATGTATTCCATTGTGAAAGCGTGCCACCAATTGAAGAATTACATTTTGGGGAAGGAAATGGTCATCCACACATACCACCGACCCCTACAGTTCATACAGACAAAAGGGAAGTTGCAGAACGATCGCCATCAGAAGTAGTCCACATATCTGCAAAAATTTCATTTTAACATAAAGTATAAGAAGGGCAACACTAATAATGTTGCAGACTTCCTCAGCAGACCACCGATCATGGTGCTAAGGATCGTACTCAACTCTTGTGGGCACGAGACTTCTGATTGGCCGCTTCTCTACAAGAGCGATCCCGAATTCGGCCACACTACAAGACACTCTTGTAGGGTACACAAGTTCCAAATTTTCACCTCCAGGATGCATTGCTATGTCACATGGGACAACTTTGTGTTCCTTCAAGCTAGCATGCCAGGATGATTTGGAAAGCACAACATAGTCGATTCGTTGGGAATTTCAAGGTCAAGAAAACAATGGTAGTATTGCAGAAGTATTTCTATTGGCCAAACCTTCGACATGATGTTGGGAAGGGCATCAGATCTTGCACAACTTGTGCCATTGCCAAACCGACCATCAAGAAGAAACGCCTCTATACTCCGCTACCTACCCCTAGTCTACTTTGGGAATCCATATCCATGGATTACATGTTGGGTCATCCTTCTACTAAGCATGGAAATGATTATGTTTTCGTGGTCATCGACAAATTCTCAAAGATGGCCATTATGTTAGCCTACAAGAAGAATATCACAACAGAAGCCACTACTAAAATCTTCTTTGAACGAGTGTGGATGCACTTTGGTATCCCACAGTCTATCATCTCATATCAGGACAACAGGTTCCTCAACACATTTTTCTCCAGCCTTTGGTCAATGCTGGACACCAAGCTCACCAAGTCCACAACTTTCCATCCCCAAACTGATGGCCAGAAAGAGATCGTCATCAGGATTATTGTACACATTCTGCGCTTGTACAATTCAAAGCATCCACACACATGGGATGAGAGCCTTCCCTATGTACAACACAGTTATAATTTGTCTCTCCACAGCTCAAAGGAACACAACCCATTTCAAGTGGGCCTGGGGTTCCAACCACTATGTCCCATTGATGTAGCCATGCCATTTGTGGCTACTCAGGCTAAGTCGGCTCATGTCCAGTATGAAGCTGACAAAGAGAACAAATTCATTGAGCACATTGAACACATCTACTAGCACGTTCATGAAATATTGGACAAAGCCAATGCTAAGTACAAGCAACAACATGATAACCATCGGGTGCCACACAAATTCCATGTGGGCGATAATGTGTGGCTACATTTGCAGAAGGAGCACCTCATTGGACCCCACTGGAAGCTTCGCCCGCTCTGATATTGGCCATACACCATCACCAAGGCTGTAGGAAAAATGCCTTCGAGCTCCGTATTCCGCCATTCCTTGGTATGCACTCAGTATTCAATGTGGATCGCCTTTGGCCCTACTTCCCACCTCTACTGGACACCTTCGACATTGCAGAACAACTCACACCAATAGATTTAAAACCAAAATGCATGGAACATGCCACCACAAATTGTATCATGGACATGCAAATAAAGTACACTTGCCAATAGAATATCCAACTGTATCGGGTTGTCAAAGCTAGCCAACTCCTGCACTAAAGCAAGTGGTTCACTAGGGACCAAGTTTAGCAGAAGTTTCCTCATCTCATGGAGGAACTTAACGCAATGGGGACCATTGCTTCCTAAGGGGGGAGGAATGATCCAGGTGGATATTGGTTACCACCCGCCTATTCCACTTGGGTCCCCACCATTTTTTCTTTTATTTTTTTAGTTTCTTTAATTATATCACAATTTACTATTTTTAGTAGTTTTTTCGGGTCCTGAACTTCTGGAGCCGTTTTGAGGCCCTAAACAACGTTTTTTGGGAAAACCGAGAGCAACGTTGGTCTATAGATTGATGGTCCTTACTCCAAAGTTGTAGTCCTCGGATAGATCTTTCTAACGAGGTATCGGGCGCATAAAATTGAGATCGTATGCCAAAGTTACGTCCCAGAGAAGTTGATGTACCGATTTACCCAAACGGGGCCCATAGTTTTGGCACTTCATCTCCTAGGGTTAGGTTTTTGGATGTTTAGGGTTTTCCATTTTTTCTTAATAATAAATAGGCCCTCAAGCCTCATTGTAACATAGTTTAGAGGCCTGTATCCACCATGTCTCTTCTTAGAGATAAGCTACCAGCGCCCTAGCTAGTTTACTTCCATTATGTCTGTAAACAAATTTCAGTTCCATGATATTAATGAAATGAAGTGTTATTTCCACTGCATTTTTGTATTTATGGTTATATGTGTATTATATTGTGTTCCTGCATAAATCTGAATCAGGATCACCTGTAAAATTGAGGAAGCAAGTCGCATTTCATTCCTTTGTTGTTTGAGTGAATTGCGCATCGTAATTATCTCTGTGAATTGTATGTATGGCTATGAGACCCCCGCATCCGACGTGAGCAACCCTGAATTTATCTTCAAGCCTAGAATGACGGCCACTAACCCTAAGAGCCCGCCATCTGAGGAGCACTTTGTGCCGCTTACGACATCTACTGAACTAGGCTCTAATGATGTGCATGAACTTGTTCCTGAAGTAAATGAAGTCATGTCTACGCCGGCTAAAGGAAAGGGAAATTTGACCAAGGGATTTTCCTCAAAGTCACGGACGTCGCCTAGATATATTATGTCCCCACGGTAGGTGACGAAGGGTAGGTCCCCTATAGGTGACTCAACAAAGAGACCCATGAGTGCAACTGAGGAGGTCGTGCTCTTTGTCGAGCCCATCTCATGGCTCCCAAAATATGTTAGGCCATGCAGACCCTCTATGAAGGCACCAAAGGCTTTGGACACGATGCGTGATTATTTGAAAATGCCCTTGATCCCAGAGGTAGTCACTTTAGAGGGGGACATGTTCGAAAATATCCCCACAGTCAAGTTTGATGATTATGACCTGGCGAGCGAGAAAACATTCCTGGAATTGGCACTAGAGTACTACTTGGAGCGAGTAGTGTATGCTGGAGTTGCAAAGGTAGAACCCATGCCTTGAGAACCCAGGCTCAGTAATGCTGGGATTATCAATCAGTTGAGGATTCCTCACTTCGGTAGGTATCCCTTCACAGACATATGTGTGTGCCAGCCGCTGGAATTGGTACATGATTGGTTCCTTTGGATCAAGAATGGTATTCCTATAGACGCCGCACTGATCCATCAGATCACCAACCTACCAAAGAAGGGGCCCAATCTATGGTCAGTCATGGAAAAAGTTTGGAATTTAAGGTAGTTTCCAAGGTAAAAAAAAATTACAAGGTGGGGCAGGATTCCAGGGGCTTCCTGGTGCAGCAGATCGATGACCCAGCGGTGCGCCTTGGAACTTTGGTGCTAGGATGAAAAATGATGTGCAAATGTAGGCCTAAGGTAGTCCCTATGTACGTCATCACATTGGCAGGGCAGTGTGAGAAAGGCCTTAGCTACAACTAGTCACAATTCCACTGCACTGTGTTACTGGGAAACGTGCGCGAGGTGCAGGAGGAAGGAAAGAAGTTCTGTTATTCATGGTTGCTCCTGTTGATTGATTTGGTTGTGTGGGAGACGCCAGGGAGTGTAGTCCTCCCGAAGATAGAACCTGGTGTTTTTGAAGGAGTGCTATACGCTAATCTATGGGACTCTATAGACCCAAAGCACGTTATGGAGAATAAGATCTCCTGGGTCTTATTCGAGGGAGGATTGGCCGCAAAAATCCACTCACACCCGTGGTTGTCCCCGACCACATATGAAAAATACAAGGCCATTACGGACTTTAGGGTGTCAATGCACAATGTGTGGATTTGGTCATGCAAGGATCCAGTATGGTACAACATGTTGTATATGGTGAAAGAGATGGAAATCGACTAGGTAATTACGACTTGGCCCAAAGCATGGAAGAATGGGCTAGGCTCTGCCACGCCTATCACAACCTCCATGTTCGGTAAAGAGGCAACAACATAGACTTCCAAGGACAAAGAAGAAAAAAAGGAAGCCAAGAAAGAAGCATAGGATCTCAGAGGCACAATGGCCTAGATGGTACAGAAGTTGAATCCCCTAGAGATACCAAGCACAGTGCTAATACCCATAAGGGCCCACACAAGAAGCGAAAAGGCTCAAAGACAGGAGGCACGGAGGAATTCACCCTCACGGAGGATAACTTGGATAAGATAGTAGATGTGATCGCATCTACCTCCGAGGATAGGTGGACTGCGCTCGAGGAGAAGTACAATGCTACAGTAGAGGCTATGCAGACTGGATTCCAGGTGTTACAGCTCAAGACCGATAGCATTCAAGTGAGTGTGGCTCAGGGAAAGCCGTTTCAAGAGAGCGAGAGTACAAGTATGATCGTCAGCATGGCAGATAGCAGGATTTTCCCCTTCCATGGAGCAACGGTTACAATAGAACCACCTGCATTGCGTGCATGGGTTCAAACCTGCTCAGAAGCTGGGATTTACCTATCAAGGCTCCCTAGTGGGAAGCTGCATGCTATCTAGACAATCATTATAGATGAGATGCAGTGTAGAGAAGCATGCATGCACCAACAACTCACCAAGGTAGAGCATAAGGTCACAACAAAAACGAAGGAGTCTTTCCAGGCTTAGACAACACAACAAGAAGTGGTGGCACATCACGCAGAGTTAGAGAATTTGATTGATAGTTTGTGTGGTGACTTGCCTGAGGTTTCTATCTCTGACTCTATTGCACCCTAGGCCAAGATTCAAAGTTTAGTGGCTGCCCTGAAGGCCTCCCGTTTCGAAGTGCAGGCAGTCAAAGCATATTTTAAGTAGCATATCACGGAGTTGCAAGAAAAGCTTCAGCTAGAAAATCCACCTGAAGTTCGAGTGCAACACACTTCTTTAGTCAAATAAGCGTCAGTCAGTATTGCAGCAAAAGTCACCAAGGGCACGGGGCTCTTGGAGATGAAACGATAGGCTTGTGGACTTTGTTACACACCAATCCACTTGTGAATAAAATCTCACAGGAACTGTGTGCCAAAGAACATGCGTTTGACGAGCTTTAGGAGGTGTTGACTACATTTGTGCCTACTTAGAGAACGACGACTACAAACAAGCCAGGTGCTGTACGATGAGGTTGAAGACCTAAGGAGGTAGAAACACATTGTGACCACCTACATGAAGCCGTGGTTAGATGAAGCAATGAAGTTGTCCCAAGACTTAGATGTTGTTGTTAAGAACTTGAGCCAGACTTACTAGAGTATCAGTCTTGCAGTAGAGGGGTTGACCTCTTAGAAGTTGGTGGATACAATGCAGAATGTAGCCAATTAGAAATCTGACATCCTTGTGCCCTTCACTACCACCATCGAGGAGCTAAAGACGAATATGAAGACCCCAATACCTCTGTGACTCAGGACGAGTCACAAGATTGTGTTGGGGGAATATTTGAGTAGGTTCCTTTAGGACCCCATTTTTGGAATAATTAATAGTAATTTTTGTACAGACTAAGCAATGCATATTCAAGGGGCTTTGGGGCAAGTCAAAGTCCCTTCATGAGTTTTATGGGCTAAAGGGTATATCTAGGATTCTCAAACCACGGTTTGCGGACCTTAGTATGAGCGTAGGCTAAGGTATAAATAGAAGTATTGATTGAGTTTGATAGAAGAAGTTTTTGATAAGTTGTGATCTATGTTTTGAGCTTTGAAGTGGATCTATGTAAGTGTCTGTGTCTGAAAGGCTCCTGCTGGCTGCGTGCGCAGAGACCTTAGTCCTGATGTGTGCGGACCCCATTGGCTGTGTGCGTAGGTGGATTTGAAGGATTGTAAGGGTTTTGGAAAACTACTACGAATAAAGAACTGTTTGGATAACTCTGAGTACTAAATGCATCTCTAATATGTTTCTGTGATTTTTTTCTGCATATGTTCTGTTCATGCTTATGGGTTATGTTAACTGTGATTGGATAAACTACGTACCTATTTACTATTGACATGAATGTTAATTACATAGATCTAGTTCTATGAGGGATGACTATTACATTATTAGGAATGTTAAAGGAATTGCGGATATTTTGTCTGGGTGTGCACACTGGATTAATCTGTGTTAATCAACCTAGGGTTTGTGGTTAGGGTTTCTGGTGCACAAGTCAGTCTGTGTGTTAAATCAGATATGAAGGTGCCCACTTAATTTAATTCTCTCCCAGGGTGTGGAAACCTGGTTCCATCACCCCCCCATACTGCTTCGGGTGAGACTTTGGTCTGCACAAGAAAGTCATTGCCGAAAGGGCTAGTAGTAAGAGGGTTTTGTTGCTTACGCACTAACTCTGAACCTGGGTCAGGACCCCTCAAGCCAACAAACTATAATCCTATCTTTCCATTTCCCTAGTCATGGATAACAAAGGGCTCACCTTTTCGCTCAAGATTCAGTTGCTACATATTTCAATTTCATTCCTATGGAAACCAAAAGAGAAATTAGAAATTTGTAAACCCAGTCTAGAGTGGAGAGACAATATTTCTCCGACTCTAAAATTATTGAAGATGTGTCTTACTAGGTGTCGAACCCTGGGCATGCTAAGGGACAAGAAAAACAATATCTCAATTGTGTTTCTCTTCATTGGTATATGGAGACACTAGTAGGTACGATTTTGAAAGATAAGCAGGTGGAACACTATAATGTATTCGACTCACTTGAATACATCAAGAGGGTGTTACAAAATCAACAGTTCACTCTGGATAGACTAGAATCAAGACTAGCTCATGTTGAGGGTCACCTCCTCCGCAAGTGAGAAATTTTGCTCGTCCTAGATCGAGTGCTAGGGATCCTAATCCCATCTCTTCATATGATTCCTAATGATGTCTTTGTCTTTTTTCTGCTAGTTTTGGTTGCCTATATGTGATGTTTTGCTTTAATTAACCAACATATCAAACTTGTAGTATTGAACGTTTAGTAGGGTTACAAATTTTGTCTTTGGTTTATAGTATGTGTTGTATCAACTCATTAGTAAGTTTAGCTTGTATCCTTTTTAATATATGTTCAACTCGAGAAAACAAATTATATCATGTAAGTTGGGTCTTATGAAAAACATGTTTACTCAGTACTCTCAGAAGTCAATAGAGTCCTCTTTGGGGACATGATCATATCATCTATGTAGCTTATGATTTTTTATTAATATAAATTTTTAAATTTAAAAAAGAAACACATGTCTCTTTTTATAATGGATAACTAGCAACGAGTCACTTGGTATTCTTCATTTTTTTGTTAATAACTTGTAATTGAAAAAATATAAGGTTTCAATACTAATTGTCACTTGGAATCTATATAAATCAATGTAGCAACGAAGAGAAAATGGTTTGTTGACATTCAACAAGATGCTGATCCTAGTGAAAATTAAGCACCTACACTAGGATGGAGCCTCAGGCTATTTTTAGGTGTAAGTCTATTTTTAGAAAAATGAGCAAATTCTATTTAGAGCAGAAGTATATTTATAGATGGTGAGAAAATTATTTTTATAGATGATGTTCTATTTTTAGATGTATGTGCGAATTCTATTTATAGACCGCATATCTATTTATAGATGCATGTCGACTATTATTATCCCTTAATAATAGTTGGACAATACATATTAATTGATTCTCATGGAGCACTTGAAATCAGTTAACTGAAGTGGAAAACCAGTTAGCAGAAGGAATTTCGAGTTCAAAGGTTGGTTGGTGGGACATGCAAGTGGAATTAGTTGTAACCGAGTGATTCAAAGTTGTAACAGAGTTGGATGTGTAGTTACGTGAGTTGTAAAGTTGTTTAACTCAATTAAGTGAGTTAAACTCAGTTGCGCTAGTTGTAACTGAACATACATTAGTGAGATATTAGTGAATTAATTATTTAATTAATTCACAATTAGTGGTCTCACATGCAAGTGAAGATTTAATACTGTTAACTACATGCATGTCAGATCAAGTAGAGACCTAGTTGAGATGTAGGTGAAAGGGACAATTTGACTAGCAATTGTGACATTAGTGGGTGCACTCATGAAACCACACACACATTGGAGATGCCAATGAGGATTGCGAAATCAAGGAAAGCAGGATCTCATTCATTCAGAGATTGTGATCAACAGGGATTGCGTAGTGGAGGCAGTAAATTGGCACATGTATTTGCCAATTTTTGTATTACAGTGTGACACGATTGTATATTGTACTGAGAGCTCTTGGATTAGAGTTTTGTATGATATTGTTTCGTGATCCATGATATATACATATTATATGATAGTGGGGTTTTTAACTTTATGCTTTCCTGGTAAAAACATCTATGTTATGTGTGATTGATCTTTCTTCATGTGTTTGCAATTGGCGATTGTGTTTTAAATTTTTGCAAGAATTTTTGTAGAAGCGATTTTGTATTTAACAGTTGCATATAATTTTTAGATCAAGAGAATCTAGGAAATACATAATTTGTATTAAAATTTCTACATGGTATCGGAGCACAGAAGATTGCAATTTTGAAGTAGAAGCTGAATTTGTTCGTGGAAACAATTCGAATTTGCTACAAGAATTTCTTGGTGCGACATTGAGTAAACATTGAAATGGATTTCAATTTCTTGTGGCTAGCGTATGCACTCGAGGGAAAATCGAACTACATTGCCTGGAAGGACAGGATGGAGGTGGTGCTTGAAGATAATGGCTTGAAGGAATTCATCAACAGTGATGTTCCTAAGCCCACTTCGACAGATGCTACATTACTTGATGCATGGCAAAAGAAAGTAGCGAAGGTGAGAAGGATTATGTTGGAAGGTGTATGAGACCACATTGTCTCAAGCCTTCATGGGAAATACACTCCATATGCTATGTGGAAGTCTTTGACCAATCTTTTCCAAAGCAGCAACGACCATAGGAAATTGGCGCTGAAGGATAAACTCAGAAGGATCAAGATGGAAAAGGGCGAAAATATTCCAAAGAATCTCACAAAGTTTGTCCAATGTTGGGATGAAGTGGGGAGTGTGGGAATCACTGTTGCTAATGATGATTTGGTGAGCTTGGCTCTCTTTGTACTTCCTAAGAGTTGGCACAATTATGAAGACTATGTCAACAGACGGGAAAAACTACTAGATTGGGAATGACTATGGTCGGATCTAGTGTAGGAGGAGTTCAAACGGAACACGAGAGATGGCTCTTCATCAAAGCATGATGATGAAGACAGATGCCTTTATGATTTTGAATGGAATTTCTTCTCCTTCCCTTTCCTTTCCTTTGCTGCAAAGGAAAGGAAAGGGAAGGAGAAGAAATTCCATTCAAAATCCAAGTATAAAGGCAAGAAGCTGGATTTATCCAAGGTGAAGTGTTTTCACTGTCATGAACATGGGAATCTTGCCACTAATTTCCCACAGAAGGAGAAGAACAAGAAGGATGATGGAGCTATAGCTAGTGAGGCCCTTGCCTCACAATTTGAACTTGATTTCTCTTTGATCACACACATGGTTTTAAGTGCATTGAGATCGGTGTGGTATCTTGATAGTGGCACTTCCTTCCACATGTTGGGAGATAAGGAGATTTTTAGTGACTTGGAGAAGAAAGATCTCCAAATGCATATAGCGATGGGCGACGATGGATGATACAGTGCGACTGGAATTGGTACCATTACCTTTGATTCAGGTAAACCATTTCAGTTGAAAGATTTTATGCATGTTCCAGGTCTGAAGAAAAAATTGGCCTCAGTCGCAATGTTGGAGGACAGAGGCTATGATGTTGTTTTTAGCGATGGAAAATCTTTCCTGCGACATAAAATAATGGGTCAAGCCAAGAGGATAGAGATTTGAATTAAGAATCTCTACAAGCTAGAGGTAGATGGCTGCGCTGCCCTGATGGGCAAGGTAAAAAAAGTGGTGAGCCGGGCTGAGGGTAAATTATGGCACAAGCGATTGGGCCATCTTCATCATGGAGCCTTGAAAGTCATGTAGCAAATATCTACTAGAATTCCATGGGGAACACCTGCTCAGTTAGATCAGTTTTAAGGTTGCACCATGGGGAAGTATGTAAATTTCACCTTTCATGAAAAGAAGAACCTGTTTTGGTGATCCTAGAGAGATTTCACACACATGTATGTGGACCATTCTCGGTTGCTTCAACAACAAAAAACAGGTATTATGTTATTTTTGTTGATGAATTTTCTCGTAAATGTTTGATCTTCTTCATGCAGAAGAAGGATCAAACATTCTCAAATTTTTGTAAGTTTAAGGCATTGGTGGAGAAAGAATCGAGGAAGCAAGTGAAGGCTCTAAGGAGCGATAATGGTGGAGAATACATCTCTAACGAATTCAAATAATTCTTCAACAAAGAAGGAATTCTAAGAGAACTCATAACGCTCATAAGCCACAAAAAAATGGGGTCACGGAGAGGAAGAACAAAACGATCGTGGGTGCAACATGAGAAATGCTACATGATCAGGGCCTACCAATGCATTTATGGGCAGAAGCAGGCAAGGATGTGGTTTATGTGCAAAACCGTTGTCCTCATAGAGTGCTTGGCATGAGTACACCTGAAGAAGCTTTCACTGGTAAGAAACTGAATGTTTCTCACTTTAAGATTTTTGGTTCATATGTTTATGTGCATGTGACCAACAATGCCAGGAAGAAGCTAGAGCTGATTGCTAAAGTTGGGATATTTTTGGGGTACACATAAACACCCCATAATTATTGTGTGTATTTTCCTAACAGTAATATGGTTGTTATGCAACAGGATGTAAAATTTGACGAGGGGAAAGCCATGCAGTTGTTGCTTGAGAGGGAGATGTACTTGCATGCAGAGGAGGAACTGTTGGTTCCCAAAGATGAGTCTCTAGATGTGGATCAACCACAGGAGGAGGTTCATGGAGTGGAGGAGTCCACTCACGAGAGCCAAACATCAGAACTGGCAGAAGGCGTACCACAGAAGCTGATAGGATGAGGCTTGATGTTGTGTAGAAGGTAGGCGTAATGTTCCAAATTAGGAACTGCTCATGAATCCGACAAATTGGAACCCTTTTTCGAAAACATTACCATGTTGGAAATGTTGTCATTGATGGCAAAGGAAAAGACAGGAGTAGCACTTGAACAATAACAGAGAAGAACCAACAATAAGGCAAAGGAGAAGACAAGTAACAGAGGCAGGAAAGAGACTAGCAGAGACAATGAATAGAAGCAGAGGCAGTGTAATGGATATGCGATGCGACCGCATATCGCAATCAGCGAAAGAAGCAGAGAGGTAGAGTAATGTAGCGGAGATACGATGCGATGCAATGATTTAAGTACATGGGTCCTATAGGGCATGTGCATATTAGAATATTCCGAAGGATTGAGCACAAAAGAGTTCACTTAAGTAATGTATCTTCGAAACTTTTACAAAGGAATTAACACTATTCCGAAGGTTCAGTAAAATAAACAAAGGAAGTATAGTGGGACCCAAGAATGAACAGGAGCAATGGTTTCTACACCCAAAACAACTAGTCTTGCGCGACCTCAAGACCGGTAAGTGGAATTAACTTTTTTAACGCGATATTGGTCTTCACTTGACGCGTGGCAATAAGTGGTATTTGAATACCATTTATATCGCGTAAATTTGGAGGATTAACCCACGAGCATCCAAATTGCGCGATATTGCACGTCATCCGTCGGATGGGCGTCCAAAGTTTAGTTGGAGCACGAGAACATATCCATCGTTGGATCATGACTGAAATTGCACAGAGGTATGGCATAGTTGCTGTGGGCCCGAAAACGATTATATATGTTATCACTTGGGTAATTCCAAAGGGTTTTGTTATAATTTCTGACGGAGGAGGTAATATATGTTAATATATTATTGTGGATATGAAATATCACAAAGGGTGCGCGTATAAAAAATTGTATACATGAGTATGATTGTTGTGGGACCCAGTGAATTATCGCGTTAATGATTGAAATAAATGTTGAATGGTCGATATATATATATATATATATATATATATATATATATATATATATATATATATATATATATATATATATATATATATATATATATATATATATAAGTTGTGGGATCCCGATTATGTTGCGGATTATAGTTTTGTATTGAGCGCGGACTAATGGGAGGTAAGCCATATACATTGTATTATATTATAACTGAGGCAAGTTAATTAAAGTTGAAGCACAAGGGTAAGCGTGAAATATATGCATTGACATAGGATTTTAATATATGTCCACGGTCTATTAATTTTTGTAACATTTGATTGGGGAATACATATATATGGCGGTATATATATATATATATATATATATATATATATATATATATATATATCTATATATATATATATATATATATATATATATTTTATGTTTGATATGAGTTGAATGAATATGTGGGCCCAAAAGTCACTGTTGCTATATGTATGAGTGCGATGGTTTAACCAAAGTATTGAAGATCGATGGCGGAGATCATATCGGAAATAGAAGATCAACGGTGGAGATCTAATCGCATTGGCGGAATGAAAGAAAAACAGATTGACAAGTTGAAAGTTGTGATTGTGATCATGCGATTTAATCGCAACCGTCCAATCCCAATCAACGGCAACCGTTGGATTCATAGTGAGTGATCGCATCGGAGATTTCTAATTGCATCAGTGCAACGGAAGTGCAAGTGAATAAGGTGTTGAATGTTGCGATTGCAATGGTGCGATCCAATCGCAACCATTGGATCATGGTCAATAGAAACCGTTGGATCATAAAGGAAGTCGGAGTGGGGTCTACAGTGACCCATCGCATCGGCGGAGATTCAAACACGAAAATAAAAGAATTTCCTTTGTTAAAGTGCTTTGACGGATAAAAGAGAAATATAACGTATGACTTTGAAATACCGAAATATTGCATGGTGGGACCTTTGCTAATTGTATTGGTGGAAATAAAATGACCAAGGCACAAGAGGATCTCAGAAGATTGCGATTGCGATTGGAAAGTTAAAAGAGGGAGAGTGTATTTGTAATGTGGGCTCCATACAAAAGAAAAAGGTTAATATATATTTACTCCGAGTTTTTTAACCAAAGCTGAATAGTAAATAGAAAGTAAAGCGGCAAGTATATATATGAAACAATATGTATATATATATATATATACATATATCTGTGAACAGTGAACCATCGCATTGAAGTAAAAACATAACAATGGAATGTGTTATTGAAGGTTGCGATTGCGATTAGTCGCATCGGAACAATCACAATGGGTGTAATCACAATCGGAATTCATTGGAGGAGGCTCATCGCATCAGAAAATAGAACGAGTTCGGCAAGTGGGCCCGAAAGGCTATTATATTTGTTAAAAAGGTCTATGGTTATATGCCGAGAGTTATTTGGTTTTAATAGAAGAAGCAGTGTATATGCGTTGAGTAGTTTGATCTATATGAAGAACTTCTGCACTACAAAATACTGAGAATTTTGATAAAGCTGCCAGATTTGAAACAGAATTTGGGAAATGCATTCGATATGCATGGAAAACAGGAAAGTATTGAGAACTAGAAAAGACAGAGACAATAGCAGAAAAGACAAACACACAGCGAGCCAAGAATTGAATGGGTTGAATTGAAATTTGTATTGTAACTGAAAATGTAAATGTTTTTATTGATTTTATATTGTTTGTGATGCAAAGGAAAGTCTCCGGAGGCAAAGAAACATCCCACTGTAATGTTGAAATGTATACATATTGTAATATTTTTTCTGAATGAGCCGGAAAAAGGGATGAGAAGGCAGAAGTCGAAGAGTCAAGGCTATTCATTTCGAATTCCCAGTAGAATACAAACAGTCAAGAGGTGATCTATATAAAAGATATCTCATAGTTATGCATGGAGAGGTTAGAGAATAGAGAGATGTGGCAGAGAGGGTAAGAAGAAGCAAGAGAAGATAGAGATGCTGTGAGGACTCAGATATGATATAAGGCAGATATGAAGGAAAGTGCACAATAGTGAAGATGGAATTGAATAGAGCTGATATCCAGGTAAATCAACAAGTGTTTTTCTTTTGAAAAAGTGAGGAATTTGGAGCTTCCCTATCAAGTTGTAGCTTGATAGATGTTAGTTGTAGCTGATTAAGGTTGGAGCCTACAGAAAATTGATGGGAGTTGGAGCTTCCTTGCAAGTTGTAGCTTGTAGAATTGAGGTAGGAGCCTCCTGTAGGTTGGTGCCTACAGAAAATCAGTGGTGAGAGGGAGTTGGAGCTTGCATTTGCATCACAAAAATAATAAGATGTGGTTTTCTCCCTTTATGGGTTTCCACTTATATCTGCTGTCTCTGTGTGTGATTTTTATGTGTTGATATGGTTTATTCAATATGCTTAATACTTGCTGCTCTCATATTAAGTCTGTTGTCACATTATCTTAATACTTGCTGCTCACATATAAATTTGATCATGAAATTAAGTTGTAAATAAGCTTAAAGGTCAGTTTAAAAGATCATGAATCTGTTAAACCGATTCACCCCCCCACTCTCAGTTTAACTAAGGGTTCAACAATTGGTATCAAAGTAGGTTCCTTTTGTATCAGTTTAAAAACTGAAAGGAGATCTTAGGTCCCCAGGATGGCTAGTCAAGAAGGATGCTCAACCAATAAAGCCCCTTTTTTCACCAGTGCAAATTATGCCTTCTAGAAAATCAAAATGAGGACATACATAATGTCTCTAGAAATAGAAGTTTGGGTTGCTGTGGAATTTGGATATGCCCCAAAGGCGACTGAATTAGAGAAAGAAGCCAAACAAGATTTTGTATCTAATGCAAAGGCCATGAATGCAATCTTAAATGGACTGTGTGAGGCAGAATTTATCAAATTAATGCACCGCAAGACTGCCAAAGAAATATGGGATACTCTAGAAAACATCCATGAGGGAAAAAAAAAGGCGAAGACAGCCAAACTTCAAGTATATAGAGCTCAATTTGAAAATATAAAAATGAATGATGATGAAGACATTTCCAGCTTCTTTTTAAGGGTTGTAGAAATTGTTAATAATATGAAAGCTCTAGGAGAAACCATACAAGAATGTGTAATTTTTCAAAATATTCTAAGATCTTTACCATCCAGCTTTAACCCCAACGTTTCTGCCATAGAACTAGAAATAGCTGATTGGAAAACTTTGACCATGAACCAACTACTTAGAAACCTAACAGCCTATGAGATGAGACTTCCACATAGGAAGTCAAATGTAAGGGAGGTAGCCTTTAAGATAGAGAAGAAGAAAGAAGAAAAGGAAGAGATATGCCCTTGCTCTGATGAAGAAGAGGCCAAATTTGTCAGGAAATTGGATAGAGGCTCATGCAAATGTAAAGGTAAACTTCCATTTAAATGCTTTAACTGTGGAAGAGTTGGACACTATGCTGCTAAGTGTCCTCATAAGAAAACAAATAATCACACTCAAGAATAAGAGAAAGCCATATCAAAGAACTGGCAGAAAGGGAAGAGATTCAATAGAAAATATTTCTATGCTCAACAAGACAGCAGTGCATATGAAGACTCAGATGAACCCTCAAGTGAAGAAGGAACCTCTGAATTTATATTGATGGCTATCGAAGAGCTTGAAGGATTCCTTATAGAAGATGAGGAAGAAGGTGAAGTTGATCTTGTGGGGGAGCTAAGAAGTGCCCTGGAGGAAATTGACAGACTCAAATTGAAGTGCAGAAAACAAAAAGAAATTCTCCTCAAATATGTAAGAGAAGAACAAAATTCAGAAGTCCTCATTCAGTTGAAATTAGAGCTTGAAGAAGCCAAGAAAGTAGAAGACATTTTACTTAAGAAAATTAAGGATAAAATTCAGGAAGAGGAGAAATTGGAAGAAGAAGTAGTATGCTTGAGGAAGAAATTAGAAAATTCCCAAAGGAAAGTGTCAATAAATACTTCTCAAATGACAAGCTTTGATAAGTTGAATGAAATTCTAGATGCTCAAAGATCTCCTCTGATAAAAACTGGGATAGGCTATGAAGGAGAGTCAAGCAAAGGCAAAGAAAAGGAAAACAAAAAATATCATTTTTGTAAAAGCAGATAAGGATAATAAAGCAGCTCAGAAGGTTCCTACAGAAGAAGAAACCTGCAATGAAGTAGATAGAAACTAGAAGGAACCTCAAATAACAAAGAATGACATAAATAGACAGCCAATTGAAGAAGGCTCATATACTCCTGAAAATGTCAAATTTGGAATTCATCAAAGGATATTATTCCCCCTTATGAAAAATGCCACCTGTTATACCTGCCACAAACAGGGACATATTGCTGCATACTGTCATACAAGGAGAATTAATTCAAACCAGCAAAGGATGCAAACAGTGAAAAGATTACCTCAAGCAAACAAATGGAGAAGACAACCCTTCATCATGTATGCAAATTGTTTTTGTGGATACTGTTTTTACTGTAAGGAATTTGGCCATAAAATCATAGAATGCAAATCATATGGACAAATACTGATGTTCAAAAACTCAAGGAGGTTTATGAATCATGGAGAGTTTACTCGTACTCATAATTCTGCTAAAAATATGATCAAATGTTGTGTATGCCATAAAATTGGACATATGTCTTCCAAATGTCCTCTCAGAGAATGTGGTCCATCATCTCAGAAAAGGTACCAAAAAAAAGGATGCTTGCAGTGGAAAAAGAAGGTAAATAAATGTGACCTGGCTTTAATAGCTGAAGATCTGAAAAGCCAATGGTATTTGGACAGTGGATGCTCAAAGCATATTACTGGAGATAGAAGCAAGTTTATAACCTTTGATGATAAGAAATCTGGAAATGATACTTTTGGCAATGATAAAGCAGGGAAAATCAAAGGAAAAGGCTCAGTCAGTCCGGATAATGGCAAAGGAAAGGCCGAAGATGTACTATTTGTGGATGGGTTGAAATAAAATTTGCTGAGTGTCAGTCAAATGTGTGATAAAGGCCGTGAAGTTATTTTTAGAGCACAAGACTGTGAAGTAAGTTCAAGCACCACAGGAAAGACCCTGATCAAAGATGTTCGAACAGAAAGTAATGTCTACATAGTGAAAGAAGAGAATGAAGCATGCCAGCTTAGAAAACTTGAGGAGTCATGGTTATGGCATAGAAGATTGGGACACCTTAACTTCAACCATATCATCAGTCTGAGTAAGAAGAAAGCAGTCAGAGATATGCCAGCAATAAAGAAGCCTTCAAATACCATATGTAAATCTTGTCAATTGGGCAAACAGACCTGCACATCCTTTAAGAAAAAATATGAGCTATTAACAAGTATACCACTTCAGCTTGTACACATGGACCTATGTGGACCTTCAAGAACTAAAACACCAAGTGGAGGATCCTATTTCATGCTAATAATAGATGATTTTTCCAGAATGACATGGGTTTCATTTCTCAAATATAAATTGGAAGAACTTGAGAAATTCAAGATATTCAAGGCATTGGCAGAAAATCAAACAGGATGCAAGCTTAAGTGCATTAGATCAGACAGAGGAGGTGAATTCACAGACTATGATTTTGCAGACCTATGCAATTGGCATGGGATAAAACAACAATTTAAAATTGCAGGTACACCTCAACAGAATAGAGTGGTAGAGAGACAAAACAGGTCTATACAATAGATTGCCAGAGCCATGATGCAAGAAAGTAACATTCCCCAAACCTTCTGGGCAGAAGCAGTACACACAACTGTGCATATTATTAACAAAGCTCATTTAAGACCAAACAGTGAAAAGACTTCTTATGAACTATGGCATGGTAAACCAGCATCAATCAAGCACTTTAGAGTCTTTGGAAGCAAGTGCTTCATAAAAATAATGATGAAAATATGGGAAAGTTTGATGCAATATCAGATGAAGGAATATTTTTAGGATATGCATCCAAGAGTAAGGGTTACAGGTGCTACAACAAAACACTTCGCAAAATTGTGGAAAGCATTGATGTAAGATTCGATGAAGAACCTTCAAACAAGACAAGAAGTACAGGTTGCAGCAATCCTCCAGAAGATCATGATGAAGAGAACCAAGATGATGATGAACTAAGCAAGACAACAGAAGATACTGTGTTAAAGTCAAAAGGTCCCTCAAGATACACTCAAAAGACCCATCCAGAAGATTAAATCATTGGGGACAAGAGTGTAGGAGTCCAGACAAGAAGACAGCTAGCTGAACAAACAAAAGAAGTATACCTGGCTATGTTATCTCAAATAGAACCAAAGAAGTTTGAAGAAGCAAACAAAGACAAATATGGGGTGAAAGCTATGAATGAAGAAATAGACCAGATTAATAAGAACAATACATGGGAGTTAATACCAAGACCCACTAAGAAAAATGTCATAGGCTCAAAATGGGTATTCAAGAATAAGGTGAATGAACAAGGACATGTAATCAGAAATAAAGCTAGACTTGTATGCAAGGGATATTCACAAATTGAAGGCCTTGATTATGATGAAACATTTGCCCCTGTAGCCAGAATGGAAGCAATCAGAATGTTTTTGGCATTTGCATGCTATCATGATTTCAAGGTATATCAAATGGATGTGAAGTCTGCCTTCCTGAATGGAGATTTAGAGGAAGAAGTCTACATGGAACAACCTGAAGGATTATCCTTAACAGATAAACTAAACTATGTGTGCAGATTAAAGAAATCATTATATGGACTGAAACAAGCTCCTAGAGCATGGTATTCAAGGCTAGACAAATACTTGCAAAAACAAGGGTTCAAGAAAGGAGGAGTAGACAACAACTTGTACATAAAGGCTAATGAAAGTGAACTCTTAATTGTAGTAGTGTATGTATATGACATCATGTTTGGAAGCAACAAAGATGAGTTAGCAAAAGGATTTGTTGAAGAAATGAAATCAGAGTTTGAGACGTCTATGATTGGAGAGCTCACCTTCTACTTAGGACTTAAAATTCAGTAAAAGAACACATGAACATTCATCTCGCAAGAAAAATACTTAAGAGAGATGTTAACGGTTCAAAATGGAAGAATGCAAACCTGTGTCAACCCCCATGATTACTGGATGCAAACTTTGTGCTAATGATGGATCAAAAACTTTACATATCCATGATAGGAAGTCTGATATACCTAACAGCTTCTAGACCAGACATTATGTTGGCAGTAGGACTTGTGGCAAGATATCAAGCAGCACCTAAAAAAAATCACTTACTAGCAGTCAAAAGAATATTCAGATATCTACAAGGAACTACACATTATGGGTTATGGTATCCAAAAGGCAAGAGCTTCACTTTGACAACATATATAGATGCAGATTGGGCCAGCTGTGTGGATGACAGGAAAAGAAGCAGAATACATAGCAGCTGCAACATGTTGCACACAAGTCATGTGGATGAAACAAACCCTCCAAGACATGAGGGTAAGCATTGATGAACCTATTTATATCAAATGTGACAATACAAGTGCAATAAGTATATCAAAAAATCATGTACTTCATTCAAAAACAAAACACATCCCAATCAAGTACCATTTCCTCAGAGAACAAGTAGCACAGAAAGTAGTGAAGTTGGAATATGTGCCAACAAAGGAACAAACAACAGACATATTCACAAAACCTCTTGCTAGAGAACCATTCGAATATCTGAGAGACAAACTAGGGGTAGTGTCCGCAGATGCTACTCTTTGACATGAAAAGAAAGCATCATTCCAGGGGGAGAACAAAAAAGAAAACATCATTCTGTATTGGAGATACGATGCGATGCGATGATTTAAGTACATGGGTCCTACAGGGCATGTGCATATTACAATATTCTGAAGGATTGAGCACAAAAGAGTTCACTTAAGTAATGTATCTTCGAAACTTTTACAAAAGAATTAACACTATTCCAAAGGTTCAGTTAAATAAACAAAGGAAGTATAGTGGGACCCGACGATGAGCAGGAACAATGGTTTCTCAACCCAAAACAACTAGTCTCGCGCGACCTCAAGACTGGTAAGTGGAGTTACCTTTTTGAACGTGATATTGGTATTCACTCGACGCGTGACAATAAGTGGTATTTGAATACCATTTATATTGCATAAATTTGGAGGATTAACCCACGAGCATCCAAATTGTGCGATATTTCCCTTCATCCGTCGGATGGGCGTCCAAATTTTAGTTGGAGCGCGAGAACATATCCACCGTTGGATCATGACTGAAATTGCACAGAGGTATGGCATAAGTTGTTGTGGGCCCAAAAACGATTATATATGTTATCACTTGGGTAATTCCAAAGGGTTTTGTTATAATGTCTGACAGAGGAGGTAATATATGTTAATATATTATTGTGGATATGAAATATCACAAAGGGTGCGCATATAAAAAATTGTATATGTGAGTATGATTGCTGTGGGACCCAGTGAATTATCGTGTTAATGATTGAAATAAATGTTGAATGGTCGATATATATATATATATATATATATATATATATATATATATATATATATATATATATATATATGTTATGATCCTGATTATGTTGCGGATTATATATATATATATATATATAAGTTGTGGGATCTTGATTATGTTGCAGATTATAGTTTTGTATTGAGCGCGAACTAATGGGAGGTAAGCCATATACATTGTATTATATTATAACCGAGGCGAGTTAATCAAAGTTGGAGCACAAGGGTAAGCGTGAAATATATGCATTGACATAGGATTTTAATATATCTCCACAGTCTATTAATGTTTGTAACATTTGATTGGGGAATGCATATATATGGCAGTATATATATATATATATATATATATATATGTTATGTTTGATATGAGTTGAATGAAGTTGTGGGCCCAAAAGTCACTGTTGCTATATGCATGAGTGCAATGGTTTAACCAAAGTATTGAAGATTGACGGCGAATATCGTATCAGAAATAGAAGATCAACGGTGGAGATCTAATCGCATCGGCGGAATGAAAGAACAACGGACTGACAAGTTGAAAGTTGCGATTGCGATCATGCGATTTAATCGCAACCGTCCAATCCCAATCAACGGCAACCGTTGGATTCACAGTGAGTGATCGCATTGGAGATTTCTAATCGCATTGGCGTAGCGGAAGTGAAAGTGAATAAGGTGTTGAATGTTGTGATTGCGATGGTGCGATCCAATCACAACCGTTGGATCATGGTTGATAGCAATTGTTGGATGATAAAGGAAGTCGGAGTGGGGTCTACAGTGACCCATTGCATCGGCGGAGATTCAAACATGAAAATACAAGAATTTCCTATGTTAAAGTGCTTCGACAGATAAAAGAGAAATATAACGTATGACTTTGAAATGCCGAAATATTGCATGGTGGGACCTTTGCTAATTGCATTGGCGGAAATCAAATGACCAAGGCACAAGAGGATCTTAGAATATTGCGATTGCAATTGGAAAGTTAAAAGAGGCGGAGTGTATTTGTAATGTGGGCTCCATACAAAAGAAAAAGGTTAATATATATTTACTCTGAGTTTTTTAACCAAAGCTGAATAGTAAATAGAAAGTAAAGCGGCAAGTATATATATGAAACAATATATATATATATATCTTTGAACAGTGAACCATCGCATCAAAGTAAAAACAGAACAATGGAACATGTTATTGATGGTTGCGATTGCGATTAGTCGCATCGGAACAATTGCAAAGGGTGTAATTGCAATCGGAATTCATCGGAGGAGGCTCATCGCATTGGAAAATAGAACGAGTTTGGAAAGTGGGCCTGAAAGGCTATTCTCTTTGTTAAAAAGGTCTATGGTTATATGCCGAGAGTTATTTGGTTTTAATAGAAGAAGCGATGTATATGCGTTGAGTAGTTTGATCCATATGAAGAACTTCTGCACTGCAAAATACTAAGAATTTTGATAAAGCTTCCAGATTTGAAATAGAATTTGGGAAATGCATTCGACATGCATGGAAAACGGGAAAGTATTCAAAACTGGAAAAGATAGAGACAACAGCAGAAAATACAAACACACAGCGAGCCAAGAACTGAATAGGTTGAATTGAAATTTGTATTGTAACTGAAAATGTAAATGTTTTTATTGATTTTATATTGTTTGTGATGCAAAGGCAAGTCTCCAGAGGCAAATAAACATCCCACTCTAATGTTGAAATGTATACATATTGTATTATTTTTTCTGAATGAGCTGGACAAAGGGATGAGAAGGCAGAAGTCGAAGAGTCAAGGCTGTTCATTTCGAATTCCCGGTAGAATACAAACAGTCAAGAGGTGATCTTTATAAAATATATCTCATAGTTATGCATAGAGAGGTTAGAGAATAGAGAGATGAGGCGGAGAGGGTAAGAAGAAGCAGTAGAAGATAGAGATGTTGTGAAGACTCATATATGATATAAGGCAGATATGAAGGCAAGTGCACAACAGTGAAGATGGATTTGAACAGAGCTGATATCTAGGTAAATCAGCAAGTGTTTTTCTTTTGAAAGAGTGAGGAAGTTGGAGCTTCCCTATCAAGTTGTAGCTTGATAGATATCAGTTGTAGCTGATTGAGGTTGGAGCCTCCTGTAGGTTGGTGCCTGCAGAAAATTGATGGGATTTGGAGCTTCCTTGCAAGTTGTAGCTTGCAGAATTGAGGTAGGAGCCTCCTGTAGGTTGGTGCCTACATAAAATCAATGGTGAGAGGGAGTTGGAGCTTGCCTTTGCATCAAAACAATAATAAGATATGGTTTTCTCCCTTTATGGGTTTCCACTTATATCTGATGTCTCTGTGTGTGATGTTTATGTGTTAATATGGTTTATTCAATCTGCTTCATACTTGTTGCTCTCATATTAAGTCTGTTGTCAAATTATCTTAATACCTGCTGCTCACATATTAAGATTTTCACATATAAAGTTGATCATGAAATTAAGTTTTAAATAAGCTTCAAATTCATTTTAAAAGATCATGAATGTGTTAAACTGATTCATCCCCCCTCTCAGTTTAACTAAGGGTTCAACATACCAATCAACAACTGGATCTATTCCAGAGATTGAATGTAGAGGAATTTACAGGATATGTCACCTCTGAAAATAGGGTGAGATCCAAAGGCTAGCTGGCCCTGTACAGACTCTATCTATAGAACTTTGTCGAAGGGTAATATACCCAAGAGGGATTTCACAGCAATACATGCCTGGAAAATGCATTTTTCAGGAATGTATGCTACAGAAGCTCAGAACAGCACTTGGATTCCTTATATCAGAGTATCTAAGACCGAAATCCAAGAGGAGGCTTCAAACAAATCACTCTATGTGGGTTAAACAAATCTCCCACACCTAGTTGCCTTGAAAATTACCAAAATAAGGGAGTGCAGCAACCTGAAAAATGTATAACGGTCCTACCTTGAAGAATAAGTTTTGAAACCAATGTAATAGACATAAATACAGATCTAGAACTACAAAAGCAAGAAAAATTTTCAATCCCTTCATCCAGTAGTGGGGAAAAATGAGGATTTATACACTAAAATGGATGTAATAGGAAATATACGTAAGAATAAGGGAAACGGCTCTGGGATATGTTAACTAGGGTTATATGGAACCTCAATGCAAAATTTCAGCCAAAAAAAATGCGTTTTACTATGTTAAACAATTCCTCCTTCTCGACTAGTCAAGAAAAACCCTGATTCCCCATGACCTCAAGTATGCAGATTGGAATGAAGCTTCAACAGTGTGATTTTATGAATCTCTTAGTGAGTTTATCAGGGATGTCAGTACAGAAATATTAGAATATTATTCAATGGTTTTACATGAGAAAATACAGATCTATACATGAAGAAATGCCTCAAAACCCAGCATTATAGCAAAAGAAATTGCAGGATGAACCAGAAAACGAAATCTACAAGAATATGCAGCAGTACTACATTATATTACATATCTATAACATATCAGAGTACAAAAAATCAGATCAGAATGAGATATATATGCAAAAATAGCTTTTAAGTACATTCCCCTTGGGGATCTCAGCTGACAGTGAAGAACGCTGAATAGATTTGAGATTTACACCATGGATTTGCAGTAAAATTCAGAAATTTCTGAAGAACATGTTACATAGTAGATCATATCTGAAATAAACATATATTGGTTTTCAAATATATGGATCACCACAATGAAGGGAAAGGATCCCTTTTTACCGGAGATCTCTCCTCCAATTTGAAGCCAAACCCCCACTGCAACTTCTCCTATAAAAAGGACGCAATTTCCTCAAGGAACTACGCAGATGATGGTAAGATACACTTTTTCCTGATGCCAAGTATGGATCTGGAGCTCTAATCAACTATTACACTCATTACAATGATTTAGATGACTCCTCCATTGAAAAGATGCAATGGAACTCTTCAGATATAAGTAGATCTAATTCCACTTGCCGAAAATCTCTGAACAGTAAAACCCCTAAATAGGAATCACACTGTCAAGAGAGATGGAGCTTCGCCAAAATTTCGGATAGTGGACCACTGCAGCACAATCTCCTGCAAGAGCTGCTCAAGGAAGGAGGGAGGATTCCTAAACAGGAAATCCTCTCTTTCTTTGGCTAAACAACGTAGAGAAATGGAGTTGCTTCAGCAACGTATGAAATGAAAATT
Organism: Pinus albicaulis; assembly: GCA_034641835.2. Taxonomy (NCBI): domain Eukaryota; kingdom Viridiplantae; phylum Streptophyta; class Pinopsida; order Pinales; family Pinaceae; genus Pinus; species Pinus albicaulis. Next base: position 23,631,421 of record CM076584.1, on the reverse strand, counting down.
CCTCAACAACCCCTCCTTGAGTCTTCTCCTTCTTTATGTAAGATTAGGGTTTGCAAAACCCTAAACCACCTTCATTCATTTAGCCCTTTTCACATGGAGGACCTCCTCATGGGACTACGATGATCATCTAGGAGGTTCATTGTACCTGGTATGAATTATGATTTGACCCATTCAAACACCTTGAACCTGTTTCACATACAAGTGGATTTTATTGAGCAAGCCCTAATTTAATCTCTATTCACATTGGGCATTGATTTATTCACATTTTTAGGAGTTTTTATTTGTCCTCCTCTACATTTTATTCATAAAACATAAAAATAAAATGACATTGAATATTCCTACTAGCTTGGGCTAGTTAGGAATATTACAGTCCTCCCCCTTCAAAATTTTGCTTGTCCTCAAGAAACTGCAAGGTAGAACCAAACTTCTCCTTCCCTCTTCTTGTGGCCTCATCAATGGACCCCACCATGGATGAAAATGATAAGCAATGAATCTATCCTCCAATGATTTCCTCCAAGTGTAAGATAGAAAGTGTACATTATGAGAAAGTGGAAGGTGCAAGTGGTGATCTTCTTGTTTCTCAATGGCCTCATTAAGGTAGGAGTGATGAAGAGCATGGGAAAAATTTCTCTCAATGAGTGTCTCCCACACCCATGCTATCATCCATAAGAATCTAGTTACCTTCAATTAAGGCAACTTCTGGACATCCTCTTCCACCTCAAGCTTCAGAAAAGAAGGTGGGCTAAAAATATGTAAGTGGTAAGCACCATAGCCTACCCCACGCTGTTCACCTCTCCACTTTATGGCAAGTGTAGAGTGAAGGCTGATCTTGGGCTACAACAAGGTGGCCCTCAAGTGGCAAGATGAGGTTTAGATCTCCAAGGATCTTCCCTCCTACATTGTGAATCAAGCTGGCCCAATCAATCATCATCATCATATGGCACCCTATCAATCACATGGCTCACCTCAAGAAAGAACAAATGCTGAAATATGGTGGCCACATCATCTCCCATGCTCCCATTAGAGCATGTCCTGCAAAAAATATGGGGATCTTCTCCCCCAAAGGACACATTCAACCCATGTGCCTCTCTCCCAATCATGCTCCTGAAAATAATGTGGTCAATAATAGCATAAAGAGCCATAATGAAAGTCATGTTGGCTGCCATATGTAGTACGTGAGTGGGGCAATGATCCCTCATATGAAACCAGCACAGTTTGAGCATAAACTGCAATAGAGAATGACAAAAGATGTGGTTTCTCAACCACTAGTTTGCTGCTACATTCTCCTCATGTATTTGGAGAAAATGAGTGATGTATAATGCATGGTGAGCATGTCCTCCAAAAAAAAAATCTCCCCCAAGTCCACCAAGGGAGTGGTTATCAACATTGCTCATGGCCTCAAGTAGACCATGGAGCCTCAAAGTAAGAATGCTCCTCCTCTGAGCAACATCCTGCACATATGTGGTTAAGGGATGCATGTATACATGAGATAAATCAAAATAATGAACACCCTTACCACAAGTTTTTCTCATGAAATGGGAGCAGCTCATAGATGAGCCTCCTTCCATTCTCAAAGAGAAGAGAGAAGACTGTAATAACTCTTCCCAAGAGTCATGTGCATGCATAGCTCCCATGCCAAATGTAGATGTGGGAAGGTTGCTATCCTTCCCCTGATTTTCCTACCACAGCGCAGAAACTGAAATGAGAGTGGGTGTACATGATGTTGAGAGACTGCTTCTCTCCCCCGTGAGCCTACCCAAGACTCTCAGTGCTGCATCAAGAATCTCCAAGGTCTCCACTCCTCTGAAATCAATGGGTAATGCCTCAACATGTGAAGCATTCACCTTCTCTTGCTGATCAAGTGGCCTCCTTGGTGCAATGTCTCCAGGAAATGAGACATCATAAAGTGGTGACTGAACACATGAATGGAGGAAACCATCCATGCTTCCATTGCAAAGTCAAATCACCCTCTTAGGTGCATCAACCTTCTACAATGGATAGAAATGAGATTGGCTCTCCTTCCTATCTCCTCCTTGTGCCTCCAAGGTTTCATATCCTCTCAACAATGGCACAAGTGGATCATGAGATGTGCCTTGATATCCATAGATGGGATCCTGGGGATTTCCTTGCCATGCCACAAGAATCCCTCTAGTTGGAGCAATAGCTCCCTTCTCCTCTGCTTGAGGTGCTAGATCAGATCTAGATCCAACAGCGCTATTACCCTTTATCTATGAAACAAAATTAGGCAACCTCCCAATGGAATGACTCACCTTGGCCTTGCAATGCTTTGAAAAACAGAACTGGTTTCTAAGTTTCAGGGCTTGAGACTCATCTTCTTTCAAGAAACCACTAAGAGTTTCCCTCTTAGTCACTTCTTCTTCTTGTTATATGTGTCTCGTGGTAGATCTGAGCTCATGAGTGCGCTGTATATCACAGTGTGTGGCTGCATTCTCACACCCACTGTGTGAAGATCTAGAGTTTGATTGAGATTCAAACCCTTCTGGAGATTCTTCGGACATCTCCCTTCTTGCTTGCTCAAGATATTCATGAATGCTCTGAATAGATTTAGGAAGACGCTTGTGAGCCTATCTTCCTTCTTCCTCCTACCTCTTCTTCTATCTTCTTGATTAGAATAGGAAGTGCAGGGTACTTCCTCTTCTACTTGCTCATCCTCCTTGGGGAGTTTCTTCATGGATCTGAAAAATGATGAAACAAAGCTCTTCTTCTCCAGCTTCTATTCTCTATTCTTCCCTTCTCACTGGCTCTAAAAAAATTATCTCATAGGCTGAGCCAGAGATCATTCTTTGATACCACTATAATGTTCCAAATCAGGAACTGCTCATGAATCCGGCAAATGGGAATCCTTTTTCGAAAACATTACCAATAAAAAACTGGATCTATTCTAGAGATTGAATGTAGGGGAATTTACTAGATATGTCACCTTTGAAAATAGGGTGAGATCTAGAGGCTATTTGGCCCTGTACAAACTCTGTCTATAGAACTTTTTCGAAGGGTAATATCCCCAAGAGGGATTTCTCAGCAATACATGCCTAGAAAATGCATTTTTTAGGAATGTATACTACATCAGCTCAGAAAAGCCATTGTATTCCTTATATAAGAGTATATAAGACCGAAATCCAAGAGGAGGCTTCAAAAAAATCACTCTAGGTGGGTTAAACAAATCTCCCACACCTAGTTGCCTTGAAAACTACCAAAATAAGGGACTGCAACAACCTGAAAACTGTATAACGGTCCTACCTTGAAGAATAAGCTTTGAAAACAATGTAAAAAACATAAATACATATCTGGAACTATATAAGTCGAAAAATTTTCAATCCCTTCATCCAGTAGTGGGGAAAAATGAGGATTTATGCACTAAAATGGATGTAATAGGACATCTGCGTAAGAATAAGGGAAACGTCTCTGGGATATGTTAACTAGGGTTATATGGAACCTTCATACAAAATTTCAGAAAAAAAAAATGCGTTTTTCTATGTTAAACAGTTCCTCCTTCCTGACTAGTCAAGAAAAACCCTGATTCCCCATGACCTCAAGTACGAAGATTGGACTGAAGCTTCAGCAACGTGATTTTATGAATGTTTTAGTGATTTTATGCAGGTATATCAGTATAGAAATCTTAGAATATGATTCAATGATTTTACATGAGAAAATACAGATCTATACATGAAGAAATGCCTCAAAACCCAACATTATAGCAAAAGAAACTGCAGGATGAACCAGAAAACGGAATCTATAGGAATATACAGTAGTATTAAATTATATTATAGATCTATAATAGATCAGAGTACAAAACATCAGATCAGAATGAGATCTATATGCAAAAATAGCTTTTAAGTACATTCCCCTTGGGGATCTCAGCTGAAAGTGAAGAACGCTGAATAGATATGAGATCTACACCATGGATCTGCAGTAAAATTCAGAAATTTCTGAAGAAAATGTTACACAGCAGATCAAATCTGAAATAAACATAGATTGGTTGGCCAATCTATGGATCACCATAGTGAACAGAAAGGATCCCTTTTTATTGGAGATCTCTCCTCCAATCTGAAGCCAAACCCCCACTCCAACTTCTCCTGCAAAAAGGACGCAGTTTCCTCAAGGAACTGCACAGATTATGGTAAGATACACTTTGGCTTGATTCCAAGATATGGATATGGAGCTCTAATGAGCTATTACACTCCTTACAGTGATTTAAATGACTCCTCCACTGAAAAGATGCAATAGAACTCTTCAGATATAAGTAGATCTGATTCCACTTGCTGAAAATCTCTAAACAGTAAAACCCCTAAACAAGAATCATGCTGTCAAGAGAGATGGAGCTTGGCCAAAATGCTGGATAGTGGACCACTACAGCACAATCTCCTCCAAGAGCTGCTCAAGGAAGGAGGGAGGATTCCTAAACAGGAAATCCTCTCTTTCTATGGCTAAAAAGCACAAATAAATGGAGTTTCTTCAACAACTTATGAAATGAAAATTCCTCAACAACCCCTCCTTGAGTCTTCTCCTTCTTTATGTAAGATTAGGGTTTGCAAAACCCTAAACCACCTTCATTCATTTAGCCCTTTTCACATGGAGGACCTCCTCATGGGACTGCGCTAATCATCTAGGAGGTTCATTGTACCTGGTCTGCATTATGATTTGACCCATTCAAACATCTTGAACCTGTTTCACATACAATTGGATTTTATTGAGAAAGCCTTGATTTAATCTCTGTTCACATTGGGCATTGATTTATTCACATGTTTAGGAGTTTTTTTTTTCCTCCTTTACATTTTATTCATAAAACATAAAAATAAAATGACATTAAATATTTCTACTAGCTTGGGCTAGTTAGGAATATTACAGTAGGAGCCCCTACTTCACAGTGTAGACAAAGATAGTCTCCTGACCGATTTATTCGATACATGGTCCTCCCGAGAAAATGTATTGTGACTGAGCCATCTTCCTTTCAGGAAGCAGTGCAGGAGCCCACATGGGTAGATGCAATGGTGGAGGAGTATCACTCCATTGTTAGAAACAGTGTTTGTGAAATTGTTCCGAGGCTGGTTGATAAATCAATGGTAGGTTCAATATGGATATACAAGGTAAAGAAAAATACTGATGGGAGTATTGAGAAATACAAGGCCATATTTATGATCGTGGGGATTGATTATGAAGAAAAATTTGCACCTGTGGCACAGTATTATTCCATAAGGACCATCCTTGCTCTCTCATCGCAGATGGGTTGGCACATTCATTAGATGGTTGTGAAGACTACATTTCTAAATGGGATCATTAAGGAAGAAGTGTACATGGAGCATCATGAAGGATTTGAGATATTCAGCAGCGAGTCGCATGTGTGCAGACTCAAAAGAGCATTGTATGGGCTGAAGCAAGCACCACGTGCTTGGTACACTCGGATATACAACTATTTCACTGGACTTGGCTTCACCAAGAGTGAGGCGGATGCAAACTTATACCAAATTGTGGTGGAAGGTAAGATTTTAATCATTGTTCTTTATGTTGATGATTTAATACTAACTTGTGATGAGAAAATGATACACTCATGTAAGGAGGAACTTGCAAAGGAGTTCGAGATGAAGATATGGGGCTCCTTCATTATTTCCTTGGATTGAAAATATGGAAGCGAGATGGTGAAATTTTTGTGTCTCAAGGCAAGTATGCAAGGGAGATACTAGGTAAGTTTCACATGGAGGGTTGCAAACCCATGGATACTCCTCTTCCATGAAACTAGAGGAAAGTGAATGCTACCTCTAGAGACGTAGTGGATGACTATCGAAAGTTAGTGGGTTCGCTAATGTATTTAGTGAATACAAGACCAGACTTATGATATGCGGTGAACGAGCGTAGTCAAGTGATGGTTAAAACTACCAAGCTCTTTTGGAAGGCGGGCAAGCATGTCTTGAGATACCCAAGGGGCATATTTGAGTATGGCTTATGGTACAAATAGACGGATGAGGTGAAGTTGCATGGCTTCACGGATGCATATTGGGCGGGCAGCCCAATGGACAGAAAGATCACATCAGGGGGGATATTCAGTAACATATCTACAACTATTTCTTGGTAGAGCAGGAAATAGAGATCCGTGGCACTCAGTTCAGTGGAAGCGGAATACATGGCAGCAAGTCAAGCTGCATGTGAGGCTATCTAGAGGAGAAAGATCCTGGTTGGTTTGTTTAGTTCTCATTTAGATCCTACAATGATTCATTGTGATAATTAGAGTTGCATTAAACTCTCGATTAATCCTGTGTTTCATGATAGATCTAAGCATATAGATATCCGATATCATCATATCAGAGATTTTGTGCAGCAGAAGATCATGTTGCTTCAGTACATTCCTACAGAAGATCAGGATGCATATATTCTGACAAAGGCACTCACTAGGAGAAAATTTGAATACCATAGAGACATGATCAGGGTGAAGGATAATCCCTTTCTTGTTGAGAGGGAGTGTTGAGATTCAACAAGATGATGATCCTAGTGAAAATTAAGCACCTACACTAGGATGGAGCCTTGGGCTATTTTTAGGTGTAAGTCTATTTTTAGAATGTGCGAGAAAATTCTATTTATAGCGGAAGTCTATTTATATATGGTGAGAAAATTCTATTTATATATGATGTTCTATTTTTAGATGTATGTGCGAAGTCTATTTATAGATCGCATGTCTATTTATAGATGCATGTCGACTATTATTATCCCTTAATAATAGTTGGACAATAAATATTAATTTATTCTCATGGAGCACTTGAAATCAGTTAACTGAAGTGGCAAACAAGTTAGCTGAAGGAATTTCAAGTTCAAAATTTGGTTGGTGGGACATGCAAGTGGACTTAGTTGTAACCGAGTGATTCGAAGTTGCAACGGAGTTGGATGTGTAGTTATGTGAGTTGTAAAATAGTTTAACTTATTTAAGTGAATTAAACTCAGTTGTGCTAGTTGTAATTGAAAATACACTATTGAGAGATCAGTAAATTAATTCACAATCAGTGGTCTTACATGCAAGTGAAGATTTACTACTGTTAACTATATGCATGTCAGATCCAATGGAGACCCAGTTGAGATGTAGGTGAAAGGGACAATTTGACTATCAGTTTTGACATTAGTGGGTGCACTCATGCAACCACAAACACATTGGAGACGCCAATGAGGATTTCGCAGCCAAGGCAAGAAGGATCTCTTTCATTCAGGGATTGTGATTAGTAGGGGTTTCGTAGTGGAGGCAAGCTATCAGGAGGCAGTAAATTGGTGCATGTATTTGCCAATTTTTGTATGACAATGTGAGACTATTGTATATTGTACTGAGAGCTCTTGGATTAGAGTTTTGTATGAGATTGTTTCATGATCCATGATATATACATAATATATGATAGTGGGGTTTTTATCTTTATGCTCTCCCAGGAAAACATCTGTGTTATGTGTGATTGATCTTTCTTCATGTGTTTGCAATTGGTGATCGTGTTTTAAATTTCTGCAAGAATTTTTGTAGAAGTGATTTTGTATTTTACAGCAGCATATAGTTGTTAGATCAGGATAATCTAGGCAATACATAATTTGTATTAAAATTTCTACATGGTTTTGTTATGTTCAATTCATAGTTCCCTCTTTATAATGTATATATGTCCTTTAACTTAGGTTTCACTTATATTCAAAGTGTTGTATACAATTTTTTTTAGTTATAATTTTTTTTTTCAAATTTTGTAATTCATTTAATTGGATAAAACTTCATATAATATACACATCCTTAAAACTTTATTAAAAATCCTTATAAAATACTTTATTAATAATTTTACATAATGATGCAAAATTTTTATAGTTTGAGACCTTGTTGAATACAATCAAAATTGAAGTTGGTATTGTTTACATGATAGTGCATAGATATGTTTTATGTGTGCTTGATTACCTTTATCAAATTTCTATTAAAATCTATGTTCTCCAAATTTTAAATTTTAAAATTTTTGAAATTTTAATTTTTTTAAAGTTGTGTGGGTAGATCTAAAGGTTATATATGATTGGAGATCAAAGGGTTATATTAAATATCAGGTTTGAAAGTAATCAATGAATAATACTAGGTAGTAGTTTCAATAGATATGATGGTGGAGTCGAAAATGTGATCAATGGCCTTTATGTCATAATGGGAATGGAATAAGTTACAACTGCAATCCTTATGGATTAAATGTCCATGATTTCATGTGATCAATGACTCACATTGATATTGAGTTTTTAAGTGATCGACAAGTAAAATGTTGTTATACATTTGATGTATCAAACTCATAAAGTTATAAAAGGTCTACAACTTATATATGTATTAGATGTGGGCATATTAAGATTTTTATTTTATGTCACAATATAGATAGGTCCAATGGTCCATGAGATCATAATCTAATGGTGAATATGTATATCAAATTGGAGTTTTATTATAGGAGAGACAATTGAGTGCTAAGAGTATCCCAAAGGGTCGTTTTTGTGTAGCAATTCATGGAACCAATCAAGGGACTCACCACCTGGCTCACAAATTTAGTTTTTTTTAGTTTTGTATTTTTAGAAATGGAAATGTGGATATAGCTTCACAAAATGAGTGCCTAGGATTGACCTAGGTTTCTACAAAAAAAGTCCGGCAAGGAAATAAACGTTGCGAGTGACGACTCGCACTGAGTAATCAGGTGAGACCCCGTGGAGAGGTGGGGGAGGGGGATGATCTCCCAATCACCATTGTTGATATCCATCCCAAGGCATTCAAATGCCCTGCCGCTCCTCAAGGCATTACAAGACTGGCCGATATTCTTACTCACGCTTACGAGGCACGACCATAATCTAACAGTGAGTTGATTTAGAGTATTCTTGCCACTTGGACTTGGGGTCAAATAGTTGGATGGTACTAGTGAGTTCAAGCGCCAGAAATTTCCAATATTTTTTAAAAGAATATTTGGAAAATCTCTATGCCTAAGGGTTTGTGAATGGGAGGCTATATATTCACTTACAAAAAATTTATAAGCTGACAAGTATTCCAAAGGTTAGTTTGAGAATACTTTATGAGGGGAGGAAATTACATTTTGAAAATACTTTGAGGGATTATGGTATCAAGAAGGATGCCTCTATCTGCCTCACTGGCGAACTGCAAGGAGGTGCCAAAGGAAAAGAGGGATCCTCTGCCTCAAAATCCCTCTCATTTAAAGACACTCTCAATTCAGGTTTTAATTCCCAACCCTTGAGATATCTTGCTATCCATGCCTTTGTGGTTGAACATTCATTGGAAGCTCTTGAGATCCATATGAACGGGCTCTTCACCATGCTAAAGATTCATTTTTATGGTCAGCATGCAACCATCTATCGTTTTAGCGAAGTTTGACCCTCAGCTTCCACCCTCAGGGATTGGGTTTCTCAGAATTGGACGTAGAACTTAGATTTTCTATTTTGTTCCAAAGGTTATTTTTTAGTCATCTTCAAAGATCTTGAAAACCAACATAGGGTTTTTGACTAGGGTCCCTAATTTTGGGGTCATGTGAGACTCCTATTCAACCATGATTCCCATATTTCAACCTGCTAACCATGAAGACTCTTGCCACTTCAGTTTGGCTACGAATCCTAAATTTACTCCTACAGTGGATTCATAAGGATTTTCTAGAAGTTATTGGAAATGCTCTTGGATTATTTTTCAAAATAGACAGTGAAAAAATAGCTAATGGGTTCATCTCGTTTGACTGCATCTATGTTGAACTAGATTTAAGTGCAAGTTTGTGAGATAAAATCATCCAAAAATGGGATGGAAAGGAACTGCACTAGCCTTTGGACTACAAAAATATAGCTTTCAGATGTAGATATTGTCAGCAACACAGGCATCTACACAGTGCATTCCCTAAAGGGGTGTTAGTATCTGTGAAGTCGTTAAAACCCAATTGAGGATGGCGTGGTTAGAGAGTAGCCTCAAACGTTAAGAACATGACAAAGAATAATAAGGATAAACTTAAACAAGAAAATACATTTCCTAATTCTTCAACCTGGTAATATCCTATACATCCTATGGTATATATGCCCCCTCCCTCAGTGGAAAATACTCCTCCGGCTATGGAGAAGGATAATTCATCAACATTAATCGTGATCATTCAACACCCACATGAGTCTGATAATTAAAATAGTGATAGGGATGTCCTGAACTCTAAGGAGGTGGTAGAGATAGATATTTATATAAAAAATGAGGATATGGCATTATCCTCAATTGTAACTGATCAATATGTAGGATGGGTAAATGTCCGCAAGAGAAAGGTGAAAAAAGAAAAACCCCTGAACACCTCTGGTGTTTGATATCAGATGAGATATTTTCACATATGATAACAGGTTGAAAATGTATTTAACATGCTTAGTATGTCATACCTGGTTCAAGGCATGACCTCATAGGTCAGTTCTCTTGGCATGCTGCAAACTGTATGGAAATGCTAATTTTAATTATGCTTATGTCAATTCAAAATCTCTCATTTTTTTATATAGTTGTAAGCGCTTGTATCATTTGCTTCATTTATTAAAAAATATCGCAGGTGTGTTCTATTTATTATATTTATGGTTATAATAAATGATATTCTTAACTAATATTCAATGAAATACACATTATTCAATATATTTATCTTGGTTGATTGGTTACAGTTTTGATCAAATATATTTGTTCCGAAACGTTATAATATGTATGATATTTATTGTCACTTGTTCATTCTGGATATTATGTTTATCGAAAATCATATGTTTTAGGGTTTATGGTTGTTGCAAGTTATTAAGTTTTGAATGAAGAGTTTATTGTTTTCATTTATGCAATAAAATGTATTCAAATTTTAGAAATTATGATGTATATTTGCAACTTCTCATGAAGTTTTAATCAAAATCACAATACACAAACCTACTCTACTACTCTACAAACATTAATTCACAATTTAGAACAAATTTTTCAGAAATGCAATAAGAAATAACACACATGCAACAAGTATATTTCTCGGGGAAAGAAAATTTTTAAAAACCCCAATTTTTGATTGCATTAAATCAGAATAATAGAGATGTATTACAATTTCTTTGCTTATCTTAACACAACTTGCAAGTGCATAACCTATCTCTCTTCTCACTAAAGGCCTATGACCCAGACTTAGTCAATTTTTCCCTTTGCTTGAGCCCCTATTTCCTTGCGCAATTCTTGAGGAAATAGGCTCCCATTAATTACGAATTCCCCCCAAAATTCTTGCGCAATTCCTCAGGGTTGATCACCTGACTTCATGCAACACCTGTACACTCAACTAGTTTACAACTGCTGGGTAAATGCCTTGGAAACTCCACCACAACTGATAACTCATATTATTTGCAGGAATGAGCTAATTATTATATGATTAATCAATTAACTATATGATCTCTAAGTTATAATGATGTCCCACTACTTCACTGACCACCAACTAGTTCTATTTACAGTTAGAACTAGTTTAGTGAATTACAACTGAAATTAACTCAACCTAGGCTTCTAAAATTTAGGAATCACTACATACAACTGAACTTCATGCCCCTAACATGAATTAATTGAGCTAACTGAGATAACTAAGTGATAGTAGCCATGCCACCTCATTTAACTTCTCCAAGTTGTCTGTTGATGTGGAATTTCGAATTCTCTCAGTTTAATCAAGGCAAAATCAAATTGAAAATTTCTTGTTGCATTTTTCATTATGGATATTATCTTTATCAAAAATAATATGTTTGAGGGTTTATGGTTGTTTCAAGTTATTAATTTTTGAATGAATAGTTTGTTATTTTTAGGTATGCAATAAAATGTATTCAAATTTACCTATTATGTTTTATTTTCCATCAATAAAGTTTAAGAATTTCTCTCTTGAAAATATGCTTGATTTTGTATTCATAGATGCCAAGGAATACTTATATTATTCTCATTTCCATTTGAGACTTCTTTCACATATTCTATCCTTCAATTTTAATATATCTACATTGTGGGGTAAATGTGCCAATAAGAAAGATCTTCGTTTGAAGATATAGAGCATGTGTTTCCTATTAAGAAGTCACAAGTTTAAAAACAGAGCAGGGTAGAGTATGTACTCCTATGTACATCTTGGCAATTAAATCATTGTGTGGAACCAAGTCCATTGTCACAAAAACAAGGGGGGTTCATATACCAATTTGGTGCTCGGTTTGTTTGTGACCTTAAAAATATATTACTACTACATTTTAAAATATCCATTTTGTGTAGAGATTACACAATAAGCATGTATATCTTGGATTCAACCGATATAACAATGTGCTAAAGTTAAATACTGAATCTCTTCTACAAATATTTTTGAGGAATAAGAAACACAATCGCTAATTACATGAACATGAAGAAAGATCAATCACACACAACACATAAAATTTCACGGGGAAAGCTTATAGCTAAAAACCCCACTATCTTCTATTGTATATTATATCATGGATCATGAAACAATTACATACAAAACTATTCTCACAAGAGCCCTCGGTACATCAACTAATTGTCTGAAACTGTCATACAAAAATTGGCAAATTTCTTAGCCAATTTACTGCCTCTAGACAACCTGCCTTCACTACGCAATCCTTGCTGAATGCAATCCCTGAATTGATGCATTCCTCCCTGCCTTGACTGCACAATTATCATGGGCACTCCAATGAATATTTGTCTGCATGTGTGCAAGTGGATAATGTCACAACTGATATTCAACCTCCCTTTCACCTAGAACTCAAATGGGTCTCCACTGGATCTAACATGCATGAAACTAATAATAGTAAATCCCCAGTTTCATGTCAGATCACTGATTGTGAATTAATTAATATTTAATTCACTTGATATCTCACTAGTGTATCTTCAGTTACAACTATCACAACTGATTTTAACTCAATTAATTGAGTTAGATTGATTTACAACTAGCACCAACTCATGCACCACTGCACTTCGAACTCTGTTACAACTAGAATTACTCTGCATGTCCCACCAACCAACCTCTAACTCAAAATTCACTAGCTAACTGAATTTTCCACTTCAGTTAACTATTTCAAGTCCACATTGAGAATATATTATAGTTTAATGTCCATCTAATTAAGGAATAATAAAAATAGACATGCACCCAAAAATAACCCTATGGGCCCCACCATAGTGTAGGTGCTTAATGAAACCAAATGCTTAATGTACTAGTGTGGGTGATGAATCTTCTTGTTGAATCTTTGTTGGTGTCTCGTGTTTTGATAGTTTGGAAAATCAAAAGACAAGGCAACATCATAACCAATCTTTAGAGTCCCAGGATCTAGTCCTCTTGTTCTCGGAGAGGGATCTCTCGAATGTTTGTTTACAAAGGTTTATCTTGTGTGCTTAGAATATGGATTTTAGACTAGTTATTAAATGCAGGTGTTTGTTTGTTTGTTTGGTTGGGTTGACATAGCAGAAAATGAAAGATCTAGGAAAGAGATACAGAATGGAGAAACATCTGGTTCATTGGGAAATGGAGTCAAAAATAGGTCATAACATATTCATCAATGGATATGGGATATCAGAGGGAAAATATAACTTGGCCACAGGATCCTTTGGTTTTGGAATGAGATGAACATTAATGATTTGGAAAGAGAGGTTTAATTCTCAACAAAGGGAATTCGAAAGCATAATTTGAACAGTAAAGAGTTTTTTGATACACAGGGCTAACCATAAATTCTACAAATCACACCTTTAAGAAAACAATGATTTCAAAACAACTTTTGAAACGAAATCTAAGATTCGGGGAACACCCTATTTCCTCAAATATTTTATTTCAAATGACTTAGAAAACATAAAATATTCACTGATAACTGTAGTCATAGAAGAGGGAACACCTAACACATCTATTATTACTATAAAGACCTTTGAGACAACTGTTTAAGCAAGGACAAAGGGAAAGATCGGAACAGACCTCCTTGATTCACTATAAACAAGAAACTTCAAAGGGAGACTTCAATAATAGTTTTTAAGTGGCAGCAGACAAGCAGGGAAAACCATAAATCATGCTGAAACCAACTATTCGAACTATTAAGGAAATAAAAAAGCATGAAGACTAAAGAGAGAGATTAAAGACTCTAAAATACTTCAGCAGAAGAAAACATAAAACAGTGAAGGATGAACAGGTCTAAGGTGCTTCCAGGAGTCATTTCTTAGCCTAAAACTTTCAATCTAATGTAGTAAGAATTTATGGAACATAATGAAAACAAGGGAAAAACATTAAACAATTCAGAATGCTTCACCAACAGCCAAGCTCATGGATCCAATGATAGAGCCTTCTAAATCATAAGCGTGCGACAACATCATCAGGGCTTCCAAGACTTCAATTTGTTCTTCAAATTCAATAGACTGTGTATTATTTCAAAGAGTTCCAATATTACAACTAGTGATCAACAACAACCAACCACCCAATGTTTCTCTCATCTTCTGCAGTAGTATATATAGAATAATGAGGAGGTGAGATTTGATAAAAGATCTCCAATTACAATTAATACAGACTTAATGGCTTTTGGGCCTTTGAGGGGCTCAATGAAGAAACTTTCATACATATCCTCTGTATTAAATGATTTTCATAAATATTTAAGCTCGGTGGGAGCTTTTGTTGACCTTAGAGGCTCAGTGTGGTGTCGAAGTAATTCTGTAGATGTTTGTCATTAATTTTGCTATAGAATTTACCTTTTCGTTGTGTTATGAGGCAGATATCCGGTTCTGATCAATAAATTTAGCCTCTGATTGAATGCTTTGAGGTACAAGTGGCATTTCAGTAGCTGGGAGGAATCAATTTGCCTCAGATGTGGCGGTGGAAACGCTCCTGTTGATAAAACACTTAAGATCTTCTTTAAACTGTGTTTTAAATCGGAGAATAGGCTTTTGATAAACATTCTTAGCCGTGATTCCCAGAAATATGTCTTTCATCCTCCGTCCTGGTTGATTTTGATCTTCGACACTGATACTCTCTGACTGTGCCTGATTCATGGTTTTTCTGATATACAGGGCTGCGCAGGGTTATGTAGCATCAATGCTTCATGAACGATTGATGAAAACATGGTTTTAACACCCTGTGATGATTTTCTTTGGTGAATCGCAGGCAGGAGGATCATCACCCTCTTCTTTCAAATTTTCTTCAAAAATGACGAGAAAATAATTTAAACCATGCAAAAATACAAAAAAATATTAAAAAATCCTGCATATATAGGTTTATTGCTGCAGAAGGCATGTGGAGGAAGTGTGGCCGTCGGATGGCATCATCCAACAGTCGGGATTTGATGGGAAGGAAGAAGATTTTTTTAAAACAGAGTCGTCGATCGCGCAAAGGGCGGAGAAAGGAAATTCAAAGTGGAACACGTTGACTGGGCGGCGAATCAGGGCGATGGAATATGAGTTGTCGATCTGTAGATCAGATCGAAGGCGGAGATCAATTGAATGTCGTGCTGTAGCCTGATTAATTGTCAGGCATCTTCGGAGAGCGATAGCCATTGGATGGGTGGCCTCAGATCGGACGGTGCACAACAATATCGCGCGGGGTCCATGTCCGAACTTTAACGCGCGATGGATGGTGGTTTTATGAATAGTGCGTAGGACATGCGTCGGCTAGCGTATGGAATCGCTGCTGATCAGGAGAAAACCGCCCTCACCCAAAGGCAGTGCGATGAATATCGCGCGGTTTTGGGAATGGTGAGTGGTTGGCGGGGACCACCGGGCTGATGGACTCTGCGTTGTCAATCTGCAGATCAGATCGACGACAGAGAATGATTTACAAGTTGGACCGACGGAAGACTTTAGAAAATAATAAATTCGACATTTTTAAATAAAACTAAGGTTTTGAACATTGGGCGGAGATAATTAATTAAAAAACGGATAAGCACCCCTGGAAGGTTATCGCTTGGTTCTAACACCAAGACGCATGGAGGGGAAAGGCTAAAGACTTAGCCCAAGGGGGCTTAAGTTCACAATACATAAAAAATATGATTTTTATGGATTTTTGATGATTTTCAAAGGTTTAGAAGGGTTCCGATAAGGCAAAAAAGGAGTCTTTAAACCTTATCAAAGGGTTTCTGATGAAGGGGAAAGAGAAAAATCATGAAAAAGAGGCATTTCATGGGGGAAAAGGAGAGAACAAGAGGTTAGTTTTGGAAGAGGGGAAATGGGGAAAATGATGTTTGCAGCAGTAATCTGTCTTAGAGATCTACAGGATTTCTGGATGTAGAATAGGCACAGTAGTGAAGATTTGGGATAGAGGCAGGAGGCCATCTAGAGTCTTCAAGAGCCAACACTTTTTAGTAATAAAATTTGTTCCTTGAAGGCTCAAAAAGGTCTTAGCCGCCTTTTGCTATAACAAATTTTATAGGTGGCTAACAATCTCAACACTCCCTCTCAACAAGAAAGGGATTATCCTTCACCCCAATCCCGTCTCTATGGTATTCAAATTTTCTCCTAGTGAGCGCCTTCGTCAGACTATCTGCATCCTGATCTTCCGTGGGAATGTACTGAAGTAACATGATCCTCCTCTGCACAGGATCTCTGAGATGATGGTACCTGTTAGGACCTCACAATGTACCATTTTTACCATACATATTGACACCACCTTACCCTTTATAACTATGTTTAAAAAGGGTTCCATCATCATTTTCATTCACTTTATCCAAAGGTATATGAAATCCTCCTCTTTACTATATATTTAATCTGTTTACATATAATTCCATATTACTCTTATATTTCATCATTAATCGAGGGTAGATTGTTGCTAACACAAGTCTAAAAGATCGCAGATAATTTATGTGTTGTGCTGAAATAATCGGCCGTTGTTGAAACAATTGAATCCATTGCTGAAACAGTTAGCGGGCATGCAAATTCCGTCATTACTCGTAATTTGCGATTCTGGAAGAGTATTTTGGGAACAATGGCAACAAGATGAAGACAAGCAAGGAAGTGGTTACACGGATTATTCTGAAGCCAATACTTTTTCTGTATCTGTTGTAACAATATCTTTCTATGGAAGAATAGAAGGGCCCTGTTTTAAGAAAGAAGAACAGATTTGGATAAACATAGATTTGCTCTGATGTAACTGTAATAGATGTCTCCTCTTTAAAAAGAGGAGACATCATCATTAGAAGGGAGTTAGAAACTACAGGAGAAACATTGTTTTGAGCAGAAAGGAGTTAGACTCCATTGTAATGTATCATTCCTTTTTGACAGATGAATAAAGGTTTCTTTTGAGCGCTTCAATTTAACTCTTTCCCTGGGGAATCTTGTGAGAAGGAAAGGGCCCGCCTTCATCACAAGATTCACCCGACTGTTCCTGTAGTTTGTTGAGTTTCTTTATGATATTCGCACCTTAATTTAATTCTGTTTGCTGAAACATCAGTTGCATAGTTCTGTAGTTCATTAAGCATTCTGTTTCCTTTAAACGCTGCATGAGTTTGGTACATTCATTCTTAAAAGAGACAAGAGATATTTTTCTGTTATTTGTTTGAATGTGTGATTGATGTTGGGAAACAGGTGCTGAAGATTCCTGTGCAAAGGAATAGGGTCATGTTCCCATTGATTGACTTTCTTTTTCCTGCAGTGCGATTAGAAACAGGAGACAGGTGCTGAAGGTTCCTGTTCATGGGAATAGGGTCCTGTTTTCTTGAATTTATCTTTTCTACAGTGTGATTAATGTCAGGCAACAGGTGCTGAAGTTCCTATTTGAAGGAATAGGGACTATTCCATGTTATGGTTGATTGGTTTCCTTTCCTGTAGATTGATTTCCTTTCATTAGGATTCTTAAAAGATTGAAATAGAGGAATTGCTTCTACTATAACATAAGTAGACTTCAGCTTTGTTAAAAGAGGGTGTGAATAATTAGATTTGTATGATTAATAATTGTGTGACTTTTACTACAACATTATTTTTCTTTTGGAATTGAGCATATCCAGTGCGTGGTTGTCTTTGGAATAAACAGACCTTCTCGGGTTGACAATTTATGTGGAGCTTGAATTGTTAAAACAATTAAAGAGACCAACATTTTGGCGCCATTTCCGGGGAAGGCAATTATAGATTTCAAAAGCATTAATATTTTCTTTCTAGATGTGCAGATTGTATGAGAGGACGTGAAACCCAGAAGAAAACTAATCCTACAGGTGGCAAGGGCAAAGGAAGGGGAGGAAGAAAGAATTTCATTGACGAGATTGTATCAAAGGCTGAATCATCATAGAGATTAAGTTCTCGAAGACCAAAACTTCAACACTCCCCTCAATCGGATTACAAGACAGAGGAAGTTGTGGGCCCTGAAAACATAGAGGAGCCGGTATTTAAAGGACCAGCAATCAGTGCTGAAGAGTCAGAAGAAAGTGCTAGCAAATCAGCAGAGCACGTTGAGGAACTAATAGAGAGTGTTGGACGACCAGTGGAAAACATTGAGGAGCTAGTAGAAGATCTTGACGATCAAGCAAGTGCAGTAGGAGAACAGCCAATGGAAGGAAACAACGAAGAATTCTTTGGTGGAGGACGTGTAGATCCTGAAGGAGAAGGAAGGGATGAAAAATCTCTTTCTACCTTGGGATTTCCTATCAGTGATCTCCCTAGAGGAACAACTCCTATGAAGAATATTCCATTGTCAGCTTTACCTAACTTCCATGGTTTATCCTCTGAAGATCCGGATGAATTTATTTTTGAATTTGATATATTATGCAGAAGTTATGATTATGTTACTAATGCTCAAAAGTTGAAACTGTTTCCAGCAACATTAAAAGGAAATGATTTAAGATGGTTCATGAGCCTTGGAAGTCAGGTAATCACAACATGGGAACAGATGAAACAGAAATTTCTGCTTAAATATCAAGACTACTGTCGGACGAGAGAAAAGAGGGATGAACTATTCAATATGGCACAAAAGCCAGACGAGAATCTGGAGGACTATGTAGAAAGGCTGCAGTATAATCTACAGAGATCTGATCATCCAAATATAACTAAGGAAATTTGCAAAACAATATTACTTAGAGGACTAAGGGATGATTGTTTAGACATGTTAAACATGCTTTGCAAGGGAGATATATCTAAAGAATCATATGATGAGATTTTTGAACTTTGTAAAAGGTGTTCAAGGGGAGCTGCAAAGAACAGAGTAAGTAATAGAGATCCCACCTATTCAAAAGTGTAGAAATCAGCCAGTGGGGGAGAAACAAGAGCTGAAATAGGTAATTTACTTGAAGAATTTAAAACTGAGATGTTAAGTTCTTTTTCTTTACAAATTGACACTTTGCAGGTTAAAAAGAAGCAGGCTGAAGCAGAAGCAACTCTGGCTGTCTTTTGCCCGAAGTGCAGAGACAAACATCCACTAAGGGAGTGCCCATTGGACAAAATACCAATCTGCACCCTTTGTGAGAAAGATCATGAAACAAAACAATGTCCATCTCTACTAGGAATAAAGGCAGCATTGCAGCCAACGGAAGAAGAAGCTGAAGCAGTTTACTTGCTAACTCAAAGAAGACAATGGCAACCAAAAGGACAAGGTATGAATTCTAGTATGCCATTTAATCGTTGGAATAATTATTCTGCTTTCAGTCAAAAAAATTACCCTCCCTTTAATAAAATGCAATACCCACCCTTTAATCAGATGAATTTCCCACCCATGCAACAATCAAACCCTCCCTTTGTTGATCCTGCAATGTGGACTCCTTGGCCCCCACAGCAGCCATCTTCTTTTAACCCTTGGAATTCAAATTGGAGAAGCCAACAACTCCCGTATCCAAATCAATTTCCCCAATTTCAACAACCACTTCCTCTGCCATCAAATGCTCCACCAAATAACCAAATGAGACCCCAGCTACCTGTGCAACCAAATCCTAACCCCAATAATAAAGTTGTGCAAGTCATTGATATTCAGAATCAGCCTATATTTCCTACTATGCAATGTAATGATATTCATTTGAGATCCAGGAAAATAGTAGAGCCTATTATTGATGACATAACCTCTTCTAATTCTGATAAGGAGGAAACTGAGAAACATAAGAAAGCACAACCACCCTCTAACAAGGGTATTGAAATAACAGAACCACCATTCCCCGAGCGATTAGTTTTAACTAGAACGCCGAAACACCTGCTTTTAATCTTTTAGGGGAATTGCAAAATTTGTATGTTAAAATTCCACTTTTACAGGCACTGAGAGATGTACCAATTTATGCCAGAACCATAAGGGATATTTGTGTTAAGAAACCTGGTAGGAAAACTAAAGATCCCCTTACTGTACATGTGATGGGTGATTTATCTGCATTAATGTCCGGAAAAACCCCTCCTGTGAAATATGGTGACCCCAGCCATCCTATCGTGATAGTTCAAATTGGTAAAACAATGATTCCTCAAGTTCTAGTAGATTTAGGTGCTGCAATAAACGTAATGACTCTTGAAACTTCACAGTTGTTACAGTTGAATAATACAATCAGAGATACACCAAATATCCTAGAGTTAGCTGACCGTTCTACAATTAAACTAGAAGGAGTTGTTGAAGATCTAGTTATCTCAGTTGAATCCTGGAATTACCCAGCTGATTTTGTCGTATTGCAAACTAAAACAAAGCTGGGGGGACATCCTTTAATTCTGGGGAGGCCATGGCTGGCCACAGCCGATGCCTTTATCAGTTGCAGATCTGGTTCTATGACAATTTCTAATGGTTATGAAACTAAACAGCTTACTCTTTACCCTCATGCTACACCCATAATTAATAATGAAGATTCTATGTGGATGGATTATGATGATAATGCTATTCAGCCCATTCTAACTATCGGACAAGCCTTAACTCTTAAAGACAATACAGAGGATGAAATAATTAATAATTTTATTTGTGAACCTTCCTCTGTAATTGCTGAAACACACAATCAATTGACTGCAATTTTTGAAACAGATACCCAGGAAAAGATTGAATCTGAAGACTTATCTCAGACATTAACCACCATCTCATCTAAAAGCATAACAGTCGAAATCGAACCTGGCAAGACACTAAACATAAATCCTGATCTAACAGTTGCTGAAACACAGCAGTTAATGAAGTTATTACGTGAAAATAAGGAAGCATTTGCATGGGATTACATGGATATGAAAGGAATCTCTTCTAAACTATGAACTCACCGAATTTATATTAAAGAAGGATGCTGACCAGTCTGTCAACCCCAAAGACGAATGAACCCTAATTTATGGGAAATTGTTAAAGAATAGCAGAGAGAATTTCTTAATGCGAGTTATCTATGCCTATCGACCGGTGAATGGGTTCCCCATTGGTAATTGTCCCTAAGCAGAAGTGAGTATATGTGTTAGTTCTGAGCCTTAAACAAACTGCCTCAAAGGATCACCTGCTGTGTGATGAGGTGTTGGATAGTACGTCGGGGAAGAAGTGTTCTTTTAGATGGATGAGTGGAGTATAAGCAGAATTAGAATTGCACCCAGAGACCGGACAAAGCCACTTTCACTAGTCATGGGAACAGCACATAGAGTTCTTCCATTTGGGCTATGTAATGCAAACAAATTTTAAATTTGTTATAGGAATATTTTCTGATATGTTGAACGACTCTATGGAAATATTTATGGATGATTTTACTCCTTATGGTGTGTCTTTTGAAGATGCATTACAAAATCTTGAGAAGGTACTTAAACGTTGTATACAAGCTCACCTCTCCCTAAGTACTGAAAAATTTCATATGATGATGAGTGAAGGAGTAGTGCTTGGACATTTTATTTCATCTCAAGGTATTCAGGTAGACCCATCTAAAATATTGGTCATTCAGAATCTTCATGTTCCTAAAACACAAACTGATGTGAGAATTTTTCTAGGACATGCTGGATATTACAGAAGATTTATTAAATATCTTTCTAGGATAGCTTCTCCATTATTTGTGTTGCTTATGAAAAATGCTAAATTTAAGTGGACTAATCCTTGTCAGAAAGCCTTTGTAGAACTCAAGCATCAGTTATCTATTGCTCCTATTTTGAGGGGACCTGATTGGGCCCTCCCTTTTCATATATCCTCTGATGCTTCAGACACTGCAATTGGAGATGTCTTGGGACAAGAGGAGAATCATCTTCCTTATGCTATCTACTTTATCAGTAAGAACATGACCCCTGCTGAGCTTAATTATACAGTTACCGAAAAAAAGTTTCTTGCAGTAATTTATGCCATTAATAAATTTCAACATTATATCATTGGTTATTCTACTTTTGTCCACACTGACCACTCGGCTATTAAGTATTTAATGAACAAATATGTCACAAATGCTAGAGTTACCAGATGGCTATTATTACTGCAGGAGTTTGATATCACAATTGTAGATCGGCCTGG
Organism: Pinus albicaulis; assembly: GCA_034641835.2. Lineage (NCBI taxonomy): Eukaryota > Viridiplantae > Streptophyta > Pinopsida > Pinales > Pinaceae > Pinus > Pinus albicaulis. The sequence continues at coordinate 23,609,084 of CM076584.1, read as the reverse complement.
TAAAGAAAATGTGGTGGCTGATTTCCTTTCACGGTTAAAAACTGATAATAATATTCCAGTAGATGATTCTTTTCCTGAAGAGTATTTATTTGCAGTTTCTGCTCACTCTCCATGGTATGCAGATATTGCCAATTATTTGGTTGCAGGAAAATTACCATCACACCTGTCATACAGAGAAAAGAGAAGAATTATTCAACAAAGTGCCAGGTATAGCTGGATAAGTGGGTGTCTTTTCTATACAGGGCTTGATCAGGAAATCCGAAGATGCATTAGGGAGGATGAAGTGTATGACATACTAAAAGCTTGTCATGATGGCCCTTGCGGAGGGCATTTTGCTGATAAAAGAATAGCACACAAAATTTTGAGGATGGGTTACTATTGGCCCTCATTATTTAAGGATGCAAAGAAATATGTGAGGGCTTGTGACAGCTGCCAGCGAATGGGTCAACCCAATCATAGAGATCAAATGCCATTAAACCCCCAGGTAGTTTCCAAACCATTTGAAAGATGGGCCTTGGATTTCATAAAACCCATTAATCCTCCATCCAATCAAAGAACTTATATATTAGTCTCTACAGACTATATGACTAAATGGGTGGAGGCCAAAGCACTTATTAGAGCCAATGAAGAGGCTGTCCTAGCTTTCTTATTTGAAGAAATCTTCACTAGATTTGGAATTCCTAGAGAGCTAGTTACAGATGGAGGACTCCATTCAATTCTCATGGTTTTAAGTCTACCCTTTAGAAATATCATATTCATCATAGAATGACTACACCATACCACCCCCAGGCCAATGGGCAGGTGGAAAGCACAAATAAAGTATTAGAAGCCATTCTAACTAAAACAGTGAAGGATAACAAGAAGGATTGGTCTCAAAGGCTCCCTGAAGCACTATGGGCTTACAGAACTACTTGGAGAAACACTACAGGTTTTTCTCCCTATGAATTGGTTTATGGTAAAAATGTTGTTTTTCCTGTGGAATTTGAAATTAAAACTCTAAGAACTGCTTTAGCTGTTAATCTTGATTTGACTGATGTGCAGACAGCTAGGTTGAAGCAGCTTCTTGAATTGGATGAAAAAATATTAGATGCCATTCACCAAACAACCATGATTCAACAACAAAGAATGAAGTGGCATGATAAAATTATCAAACACAAGCAGTTCCAAAAAGGTAATTGGGCCTTATTGTATGACTCTCGGTTTGAAAATTTTCAGGGTAAACTACGTACACGATGGCTTGGACCATATGAAGTAGATGTTGTTTTTCCTAATGGAACAGTAAGACTTTTAACAATTGATGATTCTAAAACACCTCTACTAGTAAATGGTCATAGGCTTCGTTTGTACCAGCGCCCTGTTTCTAAAGAGGATTTCAAGACTGCTTGCATGACTGATACACATTATCTTTTTCTAGGGGAGTCTTCTACTCCTCACAACATTTAATTTTCTACACTGTATTTCTAGCATTAGATTAGATTTAAAAATAATAATCCCTGTCAAGGGTTGGCATGTTACAATTGAATTTTGCAGATTTTGGAAGAACTCATTAAGGAGGACAGATTCATCACAAGAAGATCTGAAGCTTCAATCACAGAAGCTTGTTCCCTTCATTTCAACCCATTTCCTAGCAATATCCCTTTTATCACTTATCCCATTTCTACATTTTTCCCTTTTTCTATTTTTCCCCACTTTTATCATTCCTGAAATATCATCCTTCAGCTAGTATTTCCCGTTCCTTACTGCTGAAATTATCCCTTAGAAAATACTTCCCCCACTTGTCTTAAACCCAAGTCATTATATCCCATTCTCCTTATTTTTCCCTTTGCTGAAAACCAGTTTCAGCAACATGTTATTCATTTTTCCATTGCTGAAACACCACTTTCAGCAACCTGTCATTCATCTTTTCATTATTAAAACACCATTTCTTTCCTCTGCTATACAAGTTTTTCAGTTCTCCACTTTCATTCTTCAGATCCCTTGGGTGAATATTATTCAGTATTGAGCAGATCCTGATATTCTCCTGTTCTACATTCCAGAGAAATTTAAAGATTCTTCCATTAATATCAAGCCATTATGAAGCACTCTATACTTCGAATTATAAAGACAAAGGTAAAAATATAAGGTATGTGGTTTTTATGTAATACAGTTAAATAATATTTTAAAGAGAGGATCTTGCTCATAATGATTACAATCCCCGCACACTTAAAGATCATTTCACCATACGTAAGGGGGGAATTTCGAAAACTGAATCATCATTCCACACCATCCAATCCTCCGTCACTTTTCATATCCATTATTTCCGCCGTCATTGAGATTCCATATCCTCTGTTGCAATAATTAGCTTGACCAAATCCTGTGTTTCTGTTCTCTGCGCCTCTGCATGTGACTCAAGTTAGTAGCTATGGGAGGTTCGGCTATCAGACATGAGCCTGGTTCGATAACTCTTCTTGAATTGTTCCTGGAGGCCTACCAAATTTTATTGAGCGGGATGAGCAACATACTGAAAGGTGCATTTGATCTCAGCCAGTTTAGGTATTTGCGCGAGGAGATTTTCAAAGAGACTACTCGGTGGTTCGAGAGTCTAAAATTTGAATCCCTTGGAAGGAAGATGTTTGGTCTCAATCTAGTCTCTTAAATTGAGCTCATTTAATTGTCAACCAGGGTTAGTAAAATGCTGAAGTGAAGTGCACCATATGTGCCTAAGTAACCTCTTCCTACTTCGTTGTGTTTAGTGTTTTCTGATGTTTTTGGTGTTATGATTATTTGTTAAGAAGATAAAGAACTAAATATTGGTGAAAAGCAGTTGTTGGTCACACTAGAAACAATTATAAATCATGTGTGGTATGCAAAACTAGACAGTAACTCACAACACAAATTTAGTCCAATTTATTTGTTAGAGACATGTTGGAATAATTCAAGAAAAGGATCAATTTAGTGTAGTGAGGTTTTCCTAAACAACAATTTACCATATCACAAAACAGATCTTATCCATGACTAGATATTTGTTTGGACATATTTGGAAAAGTTAGTTCTGCAACACAGTGGATAATTCTGCTCTACATTAATCAAGGATACCGAAACTAATCTATTCTGCAACCTAAATTGTCATTACTAAGCCTTATTCGAAAGTTAAAGTCTTTTGAAATAATTTTGAGGAAAAGGCTAGTTGCACAATTAGAAGAATCTGCAGAATAATCAAAGCCATGAAATGATATTACCAATTCCTGTCTGCATAGTGATATGTTGGAAGATTTTAATAACAGGAGTGGTTTTGGTAAATAATGAAGGCCTTAGTCTAGTAGAACAGAACTATCATTCAACTAATTAGTGAAACTTGGCTATACATTAAGCAAAACATGAACGAGAATGCAATTAATCTATTTTGAAATACAAATGACAGAGTTAAGCTAAAGTTCCATTAATCAAACTGAAAACACAGTGACCATAACTGGGCTAAAATGCAACTATTCAAACTGGAAAGATGGTGAACAGAATTAAACTAAAATGCCATAATCCTAACTTTGAAGTACAATGAACTAAAGCGCTTTTTGATCTCCGGAGTATTAAACTACAATGCAACTAATCTATTTGCATATTACGAAAACAAGTCTGGCTGTACTATCTAATGCAAATTGACATAAAACACACAGTTCGAAATGAAAACACAATTAAACTCCTAAAATATCACAGTCAATTCCCATTCATCATTAGAGGTATTTTGGAAGAATTCATTAGAACAGGACTAACTGTAATATGTAACGTAAATGAACATGAAAACATGAAATTAATAAAACTAATGAAATTGGAAATTGAAAACTAAATCAAGCTAAGGCTACTTATCTAAATCATCTGAACGGAGCTTCTCGGGCAGTAGGGACCCTCTACTGCCAGATTAGCTTGCAAATCCAATTAACGTTGACTCAGCTCTTGCACTAGAACGCTGTTTCTTTCATTAAAGGAAAAAAATATTGAAAAATAGAGTATTCACGGTTGGCAGCAAAAGCCAAAATCTAACTAAGATCTAACCTGCGTTGCTTGGTCTCCCAAGTCATATTTATAATGGAATTACATAACAGAACTTGAGATAATGCAGGGATTACTGTCTTTCCCATTCCTATTCGAATTAAAACTCTTATTGAAGGCTGCGTGAAAAGGAAATGGACATCTGGACTAAGACAGTCCTACTAGAAGTCTGCTTTCTTAAATATGTTCCCATGTATCAAAACCATACACATAATTCGTTTCTTCCTTCATGGTGAGCAACGAACCATGTAGACATGACATGGAATATGCCCATATGCGGTTTTTCTTGAGATGACACCTGGAACCCACTCAAACTGTAAAACAACTGCGGAATTTGGGATCAGCTACGAAATGCGCGGTCAGCTACGGAATGCCTGTATTCTGTAGCTATTTTGCAGAAAATTGTTAAAATAGAAAAAATCATGAAAATACAATATGTTAATCAATTTCATGTAACCTTTAAGCAATCCTAATCATTCTTCATTGATTTTAGGCTTATGAAGTGATAAAATAATGATGAAATGAAGTGAAGGTTTGTAAAAGAGAAGGCAATTCTAAGGCTCAACATACCCCCACTGCAAGACTATTGCATGTCCTCATGCAATTTCATCAAAACTTATTCCATATGCTTTGAAACCTCTGTTAGAACATCCAACCTTATCTTTCTGCTTCTTTTGGCCTTAATCTATTTTCTAATCTCTGTTAACTTTTCAGAAATTAGTTCTTCATCTTCCTCTTGTAGTGGAGTGTCAAGTTTATTTTCAATAACCATGTCAGATTTTCTTCTTCTGCTCCATCAAAAGATTTGGCAAAAGATTTTGTAATCTCCTTATGGAAGCCGTCAAATTTATCTATAAAATTTAGCCTCCCTTCTTATTGTAGTAGCTCCTTGACTTGTGGATATCCTTCCAAATACTTGACTTCAACTGATTGTGTCCTGAAAATTAGCCACATTCCTCCTTTGTGCAGACTATCTTCCTTTCAGAATTCTTTTCTATGCTTGAAGCTAGATTGACTACAGAGTCTAATACTTTATTTTGAAACTGTATCTCTGTGTCTGAAGATGGATTAGTTGAAGAATGATGCTTCACCCTTAGAATTACCTTTCTGCACTTAGAGATGGATTGGCTGCAAAGTGTAATGGAAGTGAATGGATGGAGGTGATTAAGCTATAAGGGAAAATGAAGTGGCTATGGATCTGATGGAGAATTTATGATGAACTTGTGGTGAAATAAGTGGATGATACAATCTTAAGGAGATATGGAATAGTAGGTTGGAATGTTGGATAAGGGATATAGCCAAGATATGTTAATCAATTCGAATGATAGGTTGTTTTAGGAAACATATGATTATACACATTGTATCTATTTCATGTTTTAACTTTTTGCTATTAAAATAATTTTCACAATTTACCTCAGAATTTTGACCTTGTTAATTGTTGTGCTTGATGCTGTTCCTTTGGTTCTCTTTGAGCATGTTGGTCTTCAAAATAAAATCCTTCAATTTCTTGTAATCATCATCTCTTTGTAGGCTGTACAATTGAGTCAGAATTGCTGAATAAGATGTGGCTGCAACATGCAATCTGTAAAAACAAATGAAGTATGAATATGGAAGATGGATGTGAAATGTAATGGAGTGAAAGTGGAGTGGACTTGTGAAACGAAATGAAAATGGCATGAGATGGAGTGAAAGTGGAATGGACTTGTGAAATGAAATGAAAATGGCGTGAGATGGAGTGAAAATGGAGTGAGATGGAGTGGAATTGTAGAATGAAATGAATTTTGGAATTTCTCTCAAATGGTACATCAGACTTCCCTGAAATTTTCTGAGGTTGTCACCAATATTATTATGCATTTTCCGATGAAAAATCTTTGCCATTGGTTACACGGATCTCCCGGAAGATGAGGAATGGCTGTAGGTGAAAGTGGCCAATTTCTTGAAAAATACACACTGAAACTTTCTGAATTTTTCTGTGTTTATTCACCCTACCTCAATGCATTTACCATAAAAATTTCAGGACCAACGGATGCACGGTTTGAAAGTTATGATAAAATCAATTTCTGCCCTGTTTCACCCTTCATTTTGCCCAATGTTGCAACAAAAAAGTACGCCACGAACTCATTTTAAGGCCAAATTGAGTGATTCCAATGGGAAACTGTGTATTTTTACCTTCTCTACTGCCACATGGTTCTAGAATTTCATTCTGATGAAGAAAAAGTGCTGCTGTGCAAAAATACTCAAATCTGTCCTATTCTGTCCATAATGCTGAAAATTGAAAAATCTGCCTGAAAAACCCTTCTGAAATGCCCTTGAAAATTGTTTTTTTCCAAATTCTGTCCGCGCTTTACTCAATTTATCATATTCTGAGAAAACCCAGAAGCTCAGAATTTTTTATTTCTGCTCCAGTATTTTGCAAAAATTGCACCAAAACTGCCTTCTGGAAAAAGTTGCAAAAAGACGAAAACAGGCTGCTACAACAATGGCTGCAGAAACTGCCACTTTCTGCAGCTGTGGTTGAACTGAAAAGAAGATGAACATGCTGCTACAAGAAACTAATAAAATTTACTGCTGCAAGTTGTTGTTGATTCCATAAAACCATTAGTCTTCATCAAAGCCAACATTCATGGTACAATTCTTACCATGCGAATAAATGTGTCGAAGTCGAGCATGGGAAGAAATCATTGGATTACCAATCAATAATGAAAATCGTTAACCAATGCGAGACAACTCACCGATAATGTAAATGAGTGTCAAGGTACCTCGGTGCATCTTGACAGGGACGAATGAATGTGTCGAAGTCGAGTCGCCTGCAAGATTTGACAATCAAGAGACATTGTTGTATTCCCATTGTTATCAACGAGGAGGCTTGCCATTGATGAATGCAAGCTCCAAGGCACTTCAAATAATCTCTAATATTGATCCCAGATAAAGTGTTGAGGTCGATGGGACAAGATCTGTTGGAAGGTGGACCTTAAGGAATTCCACATCATCCAACTCGAGCATAGAACCAAGAATGATTTTGAAGAACCATGAAAGATTGAAACCATCATGAAATTGCAGAACTTATTGTGAACTTTGCCCGCTAGTTGCCTGGTTTTCAAACAAAGCTCATGTCCAATTGCGCCAGCAAGCTGGTTTTCACAATAGGACTTATTTTTCTCTTTACTTTTTTTTTTTTTTTAATTTATTTATTTATGTCCTACTCTACTTGAAAAAGAAAATCTTGTTCAAGTATATGAGTACTTCCAATGGAACCATGTCTGTAACAAGATGATAGATAAACTCATATGCAGGTTTGAAAGACACTCTTTGATATGTACCTGTATATGAGATGCCAACTGTCTTGATTTAGATGATGTCAGAAGATATTGAATAATTGAGCATTGGAATCCAATGACTGAATGGAACCAAGATTCAATGTAATCTTGTCTTCTTTGTCTTTCCTCTATCATGAAATTGTAGATATGATCTTCATTCATAGAATCTAGTGATAAGCATGTATGAGACTTTTCAATCTCTGGTTCCAATATCTCCTCTTTATCTATAGACATCCCTGATTCTTGGACCTTATCTGAGTCTTCTTCTTCTGTTTGTTGTTCTTCAATGACAGCTGGTGAATCATTTTGCAATACCTCAAATTTGTAAGTTGATTGAGGTGTTTTATTGTTGGGGATATGAAATGGTTGTGGAGGTAGTGGAGTGGGGAATCTTTGGGGTGTTTGTGTGGATGATAATGGGAAAGGTTGAATTGAGGTAAAATAAGGGTGATATTGATGTTGTAGTGGAGGTAAATGGTATGAATAACATTGATGATGGTATTGAGGATAGAGAGGGAAAGATTGAGGATATGGTGGATTTCCTTTATAGGGCCTTTGCCAACTTTGTTGCCAAGATTGGTTTTGAGGTTGGGATTGATATGGCCAAGGTTTCCAAGGTTGGTTTTGAAGTTTGGATTGAGATGGCAAAGGTTTCCAAGGTTGGTTTTGAGGTTGGGATTGAGATGGCCAAGGTTGCCAAGGCAAGGGTGTTCTCCAATTACCTTGAGGTTGTTGTGCATAACCTTGAAACTGTGCATAAGGATAGTGCATCATATTGGGTTGATGAGGCTGCCATAGCCCTCTTGGAGCTACATAACCATGTGCTTGATTTGCTCCATTATCCTTCTGGTAAATTGCCTTCAACCCTGGTAATGATGGGCAATCTTCAGTAGTATGTGATCCTGCACAAATTTTACACATTTTAATGTTATCAAGTGGACATTCATGCAAAACATGTTTCTTTCTACATTTAGGGCAAAATATAAATGAAGCAACTTTTTGCTTGTTTTGCATTCTTAGCATGTCAGTTTGTTCATTTAAATTACCAAGAATGTTTAGGAGATTGTTAGGTTCAGTTTGACTTACCAATCTTGATGTTGACTTACTTACTCTTTCCATAAATGAATCTTGAGGGGATCTTACACACTTTTCTTTTCCTCTTGATATGTTCTTGCATAGTTCACAAATTTCTTGAAATGGCAATCGATAAACATCTCCTTTTCCCACAAGATTAAGAAGATCAATCCATTCATCCTTTATAGCATTTAGTAGGAGAGTTTTTAATGCATCGGATCCTAAATTATGCAATTTAGATCTTTTGATATTATAAGTAAATCTCTCCACTAAATCTTCTAGGCTTTCATCCTCTTTTTGGTTCATCATAAAGACTTCATTTCTAAGGTCATGGTGCATGCAATAACCTTTATATTTTTCCAAAAATACTCTTTTCATATCATCCCATGTCCTTATAGAATTTGTTCCTAAAGTCATAAACCATCTAAGAGCTCTATCCTTCAATGTTGTCGGAAACAAATTCAATATTTGCATGTGCAATGAGTAGCCATAAGATCTACAAATTATTTCAAATTCAAAAAGAAAGGTTTCCGGGTCTTCTGATCTCATACCTTTGAAGTTAGGAAGTACAGATGGATGGATGTTCTTCATTTGAATGTTGATATCAGTTTCTTGAATGGGAAATCCAAAAGGATCTTCCTCATTGTCACCATCTCCATCCATTTCTTCAACCTCCTTTGTCACCTCTTATTCTACCTGCAAATATGAATTCATGATGTGGATGTGTGGCTCTTACTGCACCACATGATATAGTGGGTGTGGTAGGTAATTGAAGTTTTTGTTTTTGTGGATGTAGGAAATCAGGATACCTAGTTACACTTCCCCGGCAACGGCGCCAAAATGTTTGGTCTCAATCTAGTCTCCTAAATTGAGCTCATTTAATTGTCAACCAGGGTTAGTAAACTGCTGAAGTGAAGTGCACCATATGTGCCTAAGTAACCTCTTCCTACTTCGTTGTGTTTAGTGTTTTCTGATGTTTTTGGTGTTATGATTATTTGTTAAGAAGATAAAGAACTAAATATTGGTGAAAAGCAGTTGTTGGTCACACTAGAAACAATTATAAATCATGTGTGGTATGCAAAACTAGACAGTAACTCACAACACAAATTTAGTCCAATTTATTTGTTAGAGACATGTTGGAATACTTCAAGAAAAGGATAAATTTAGTGTAGTGAGGTTTTCCTAAACAAAAATTTACCATATCACAAAACAGATCTTATCCATGACTAGATATTTGTTTGGACATATTTGGAAAAGTTAGTTCTGCAACACAGTGAATAATTCTGCTCTAAATTAACCAAGGATCCCGAAACTAATCTATTCTGCAACCTAAATTGTCATTACTAAGCCTTATTCGAAAGTTAAAGTCTTTTGAAATAATTTTGAGGAAAAGGCTAGTTGCACAATTAGAAGAATCTGCAGAATAATCAAAGCCATGAAATGATATTACCAATTCCTGTCTGCATAGTGATATGTTGGAAGAGTTTAATAACAGGAGTGGTTTTTGTAAATAATGAAGGCCTTAGTCTAGTAGAACATAACTATCATTCAACTAATCAGTGAAACTTGGCTATACGTTAAGCAAAACATGAACGAGAATGCAATTAATCTATTTTGAAATACAAATGACAGAGTTAAGCTAAAGTTCAATTAATCAAACTGAAAACACAGTGACCATAACTGGGCTGAAATGCAATTATTCAAACTGGAAAGATGGTGAACAGAATTAAACTAAAATGCCATAATCCTAACTTTGAAGTACAATGAACTAAAGCGCTTTTTGATCTCCGGAGTATTAAACTACAATGCAACTAATCTATTGCATATTACGAAAACAAGTCTGGCTGTACTATCTAATGCAAATTGACATAAAACACACAGTTCGAAATGAAAACACAATTAAACTCCTAAAATATCACAGTTAATTCCCATTCATCATTAGAGGTATTTTGGAAGAATTCATAGAACAGGACTAACTGTAATATGTAATGTAAATGAGCGTAAAAGCATGAAGTTGATAAAACTATTGAAATTGGAAATTGAAAACGAAATCAAGCTAAGGCTACTTATCTAAATCATCTGAACGGAGCTTCTCGGGCAGTAGGGGCCCTCTACTGCCGGATTAGCTTGCAAATCCAATTAACGTTGACTCAGCTCTTGCACTAGAATGATGTTTCTTTCATTAAAGGAGAAAAATACTGAAAAACAGAGTATTCACGGTTCTGAAATCTAGCAGAAAAAAGCCAAAAACTAACCAGCGTTGCTTGGTCTCCCAAGTCATATTTATAATGAAATTACATAACAGAACTTGAGATAATGCAGGGATTACTGTCTTTCCCATTCCTATTCGAATTAAAACTCTTATTGAAGGCTGCGTGAAAAGGAAATGGACATCTGGACTGAGACAGTCCTACTAGAAGTCTGCTTTCTTAAATATGTTCCCACGTATCAAAACCATACACAGAATTCGTTTCTTCCTTCATGGTGAGCAACGAACCATGTAGACATGACGTGGAATATGCCCATATGCGGTTTTCCTTCAGACGACACCTGGAACCCACTCAAACTGTAAAACAGCTGCGGAATTCGGGATCAGCTACAGAATGCGCGGTCAGCTACGGAATGCCTGTATTCTGTAGCTAGTTTGCAGAAAATTGTTAAAATAGAAAAAATCATGAAAATACAATATGTTAATCAATTTCATGTAACCTTTAAGCAATCCTAATCATTCTTCATTGATTTTAGGCTTATGAAGTGATAAAATAATGATGAAATGAAGTGAAGGTTTGTAAAAGAGAAGGCAATTCTAAGGCTCAACAGAAGATATAGCACAAGTTTCAGGGTTGCCGGTTACAGGTGCTCGCTGGTTCAGTAGGAAAAAAGTCATTTTAAATGCGCAGCAAGACTTCCTTCTTCCAGAGGAACAGATTGAACATAAAGGTCGCGGTATAAGTCTGCATTCATTACCTCGCCCATGGCCAACAGTAGCTGAATTCATCAAGCACTATTTGACATGCGAGGGGCATTACCAGGTAGTTTATCAACACGACTTCGTTTTAATGAATCATTTGCGGCATGGTCGATTAGTTAATATTCCTTATTATCTGCTTGGTTGTATCAAAAACATGTCATATTACTGTAGACGGGTAAAATTCCCATTATTATCCCTTACCCATCATCGCTTATGTCAATTATTAATTCAGAGGGGTTTTGCTCAGCAAAATCCCCCTCTGAATAATCCACTCCTCATTCCCCAGCAAGCCAAAATTCCCCAGCAAGCCGAAATTCCCCAGCAAGAAAAAATTCCCCAACAAGCCGGAAGTTCCCAAGAAACTCCCGAGAGTTCTTATGAAAGGCAACTGGACGATATCCCTGACCCTCCATTGATTCCATCCTCAGAACCAGTTGACCTACCCCCAAGTTCATCCCACTTAGCAGAGTCACCCCTTCCCACTGTTCATATCTCTAGCGATGACTCTCAAACACCCCCATCTCCCCCTTCTCATAAAAGAAAGAGACGAACCCCAACAGTCTCTGTCTCAAAACGACAAACAAGGGCCACATCCCAAGTTTTCACTTCTTACGAAAGCCCTTCCCCTAGAAAAGAATCTTCTCCTACAAAGAAAAGGAAAGTCACTGACTTTTCTGCTTTCCTACCTAGGAGGAAAATGAAAATGAATGTTGAAACTGAAGTCATTCCCATTTCCCCTGACCCTGCGACTATTCTGTTAAAACTTCAATCCTCATCACCATTCCAAAGTCCCCAACCATTACCCATCTTGTCCTGCGGCACTGCTCCACAAGAACCAGTTTCCCGAGGTAAAATGACATCGTTTACTACTCAAACAGTAACTGCTCCACAAGAACCAGTTACTTACCCAAAAGCTGAAACACAAGAACCAGCTACTGAGGTACAAAAATCATACACCAAGCATGATAATACAAGGAAACCAGCTGTAGCTGTAACACAAGAACCAGCTACAGCTGTGGATCAGCAGACAACTCCAACAGAATCAACCAGCACACAGGGTTCACCCACTATGGCATCTTTATTGGAGGAAAATGAGTTTTTGAAGTCAGAACTAGAGGCCTATAAGAAAGAACTGATAATGGCAAGAGAAGCCTTTGATAGAGAATTAAATCTCTACATGTTGGCACACACAGCATTAGCACAAAAGAAGGATCCATGCAGAGAATACATGTGCCATGAGTGTGGTAACATTTACCAATAGGCAGGATACAAAATAGTCAAAATTCAGGTACCTGAGGCATCTACATCAGCTGCAATTAAAGAAGAACGCCCTACTGTCACACAAGAACCAGTAGGGCCCTAAAAAATTTTGGAAAAAGAAATCAAACCACAGATATCCTGCCCTGTGTTAGTCAGCTCAGCTACTCAGATAATACCCCAACCCAGTACTTATAATGCCGGGACACAGACCTTGCCATGGAAACAATTAGAACTAATGAATAACTGGAAGAAACAGTATGCTGTGGATCAAGATAAAATATTGCAGCAGCATAAGTTGGCCTGGCAGAATCAGATGTATGCCAACTGGGATAATTGGGAGCAAACACTGCAACAGCTCAAGGATTCTAAGAAAGAAATCAAAGAATTGAAAGAGAAACTGGTTTTGATGTTATCATTAGTGCAAAAATTGTTGGCCACCCGGAAACCGTCCTTGAATTATTCTCTCTTCCTCTTTGAACGTCTTGTTTATTTTCAATTGAAGGAAATTAAGAATGGGAGACCTCATGAATTGCTCATAGTGGAACAATTTGTTAAAACATTTGCTGAGGCCCCTGCTAGTGACCAACATTTGTTATGTGAACTTTATCTCCATAATGAGGCTATGCCTGAGAATAGACAGGTCAATCTCACTCCAATTGTAGGTGATGTACAAATTAGGGCATTTGTTTCATTTCTTGCCAATCAGATCACATGGAAAACTGCTTTTATTGCAAGTAGGCATAATGAGGAGAATCACCTCCTTTGGATTAGACCGGAACCTTCAAATCCGGCCATGTTTGTAGCAGAATATCACCGATTCTTGCAGAAGCCAGGAATGCACTGCTACATACAACAACTGCAAGCCTCAACACTTCTAAAGTGTCTACAACTAATCAGAGTGAAGGAAACTGCTGCCGTGAAGGCCAACACTATGTTCTGGCAACAGTCATGTAAGGAAAGACAAGAGTATCACCCTTTTAGCCCTGATAATTTGCAAGCTGCACTATCCAGGGTACCAAACTACATCAGATGCATTCGGCATTGTGGAGAGAACTGGATTGGTTATCATTTTCACTTTTCGATCTTATGGATGCCGACAGAAAAATACCAGTCTCACTACCAATTGGCTAACAGGGACGAGGCAGTAGCATGGCAGCAATTGCAGAACAATCGAGGATTCCGAGCTTCGACAGAAGCCACCTTCCCCAGTTACTGCTTGAGCAACTAGCATGCACAGAGTCAGTACTCAGACTCTGACTCAGACTAAGAGTTGCCTGAGGACATGCAACCCTTTCAGCTGGGGGGGATGTTAGGACCTCAAAATGTACCATTTTTACCATACATATTGACACCACCTTACCCTTTATAACTATGTTTAAAAAGGGTTCCATCATCATTTTCATTCACTTTATCCAAAGGTATATGAAATCCTCCTCTTTACTATATATTTAATCTGTTTACATATAATTCCATATTACTCTTATATTTCATCATTAATCGAAGGTAGATTGTTGCTAACATAAGTCTAAAAGATCGCAGATAATTTATGTGCTGTGCTGAAACAATCGGCCGTTGCTGAAACAATCAACTCCGTTGCTGAAACAGTCAGCGGGCACGCAAATTCCGTCACTACTCATAATTTGTGATTCTGGAAGACTATTTTGGGAACAATGGCAACAAGATGAAGACAAGCAAGGAAGTGGTTATACGGATTATTCTGAAGCCAGTACTTTTTCTGTATCTGTTGTAACAATATCTTTCTATGGAAGAATAGAATAGCCCTGTTTTAAGAAAGAAGAACAGATTTGGATAAACATAGATTTGCTCTGATGTAACTGTAATAGATGTCTCCTCTTTAAAACGAGGAGACATATTCATTAGAAGGGGAGTTAGAAACTGCAGGAGAACATTGTTTTGAGCGGAAAGGAGCTAGACTCCATTGTAATGTATCATTCATTTTTGACAGATGAATAAAGGTTTCTTTTGAGCACTCCAATTTAACTCTTTCCCTGGGGAATCTTGTGAGAAGGAAAGGGCCTGCCTTCATCACAAGATTCACCCGACTGTTCCCGTAGTTTGTTGAGTTTCTTTATGATATTCACACCTTAATTTAATTCTGTTTGCTAAAACACCAGTTGCATAGTTCTGTAGTTCATTGAGCATTCTGTTTCCTTTAAATGTTGCATGAGTTTGGTGCATTCATTCTTAAAAGAAGCTGAGAGATACTTTTCTGTTATTTGTTTGAATGTATGATTAATGTTGGGAAACAGGTGCTGAAGATTCATGTGCAAGGGAATAGGGTCCTGTTTCCATTGATTGCCTTTCTTTTTCCTGCAGTGTGATTAGAAACAGGAGACAGGTGCTGAAGTTTCCTGTTCATGGGAATAGGGTCCTATTTTCTTGAATTTATCTTTTCTATAGTGTGATTAGTGTCAGGCAGCAGGTGCTGAAGTTCCTATTTGAAGGAATAGGGTCCTGTTCCCTGTTATGGTTGATTGGTTTCCTTTCCTGCAGAGTGATTCCCTTTCATTAGGATTCTTAAAAGACTTCAATAGAGGAATTTCTTCTACTATAACATAAGTAGACTTCAGCTTTGTTAAAACATGGTGTGAATAATTAGATTTGTATGATTAATAATTGTGTGACTTTTACTACAACATTATTTTTGCTTTTGGAATTGAGCATATCCAGTGCGTGGTTGTCTTTGGAATAAACAGACCTTCTCGGGTTGACAATTTATGTGGAGCTTGAATTGTTAAAACAATTAAAGCGACCAACAGTACCAAATATCACGAAACACAGGATTAATTGAAAGTTTAATGCAACTCTGATTATCACAATGAATCACTGTCGGATCCATATGAGAACCAAACAAACCAACCAACATCTTTTTGTTATGCAGATTAATCCCTCTTGCGGACAAGAGCGAGCTCCCTAGTATTCAATGAATAGCTAGAAACAAACATCCATTTGGAAACTTTTTCTCTATATTAAATACATTTCAGAATTACTATAAGAAAGTAGAGAGGACATGCCCCTACCTTGAAATCCAATGTTTGATGCAGTCTTTTATCAAGTCGCTCCAAAGAGGCTTCTCCAATAAGTATAACCTGCAATCAAAGACATGACAAAAGAATCAAGGCATCTGCAACATATAATAATCAAGAAAATTTAACCCAACTTAGTGATCAAGGAGTCTAAGTATTGATATTATTTCAATAAGCATAAGAACAACTTAATGAGAAAAATAGATCCATATGTATTATCTTGAATAAAAATAGTAATCTTACAACTTGATGCCTTGATGTTGTACAGATTTCTCTCGGGGTCCTGAAAAATCATTTCTCCTTCAATTTGACAAGCCTTCTTCTTCGAATACTAGCATGGAGTTATGAACATAAGGGTGTAATCATTCCCATGCCAACAAAAACTAGTGTAAGAATTATGCACTCGGGAATTCTCTTCAACAATTTCCTTTACAATTTATTCATCATCTACCATCTACCTGAAACTTGAGCTCAATTTATAGGGAAATGGAGGTAGTTTCAGTTCCATGAAGAGGGGGATGGATTCATCTTATGAAGGTATTTGAGCTCCATGGACCAAGGGAGAAGCTCCTTGAGTGGAGGGATAAATCTCGAACTGATCGTGACTCTAGAAGCTTCCAGTTGGGAGAATATTCGACCAACTAGGCTTCTAGAATTTACTTTTTCTTTTATTTTTCTTTTTACGAGGGTCTGTAGGTAATAGTAGCAAAATGTGCGGGGGTTTCCATGGTTTATAGACCAAACATCCGCGCACCTGCAGGAAAATGCTAGAAAATGTACAGAGGTAGAATTTTAAGGGTTTTACAGAGTTGTTCTCCAATTCCAAGACTTGATTCAGGAACATTAAGGTTTTGAATTCTAAGGGAACATAATATAGGTGGTGATAGACCAATAGAAATAGTCAAATATCATGGTGACAAAATAACATGTAATAGATTGCCCCCCTAAAGTGCAAATTCTGAGGTTATTCTGAAGAGTGAAGTGCTTTATCATTCTGAGGATTGGATTGGAGACACCGGTCGAAAACCTGTAAAAACATTCAATGCAAACATATATATATATATATATATATATATATATATATATATATATATATATATATATATACATCATTACTAAAGTAGGCATTCCCATACTCAGATCAAAACTAACTAAATGTTCTAGTACATATATGGTTTCAATATTACATCAAAGTAGACACAGTATGGGAGCAACAATCTGTCATGAGTAGTCTACTGTATCATGAATAATAAAACTCCTTACAACCTAGATGGTGGAAACTAGATCCAGGGTCTTGATTTTTGCGTCCCGAACTAGTACGAATCTATCCACGCGATTGATTGCGTCGAAGTAGAACATGGTAGAAACCACTTGATTACCAGTCAGTGATGTGAACTATTAACAAGTGTGAGAGAAACCACCAATAATGACAATGGTCTCAAAGTATTCCAGTACAATCTATGAAGTGTGAATGAATGATTTGCAGTCGAACACTCATATAATTGTTCGATCGAAGGTAAATGATGCAACCTATCCTCAAAGGTGAGAAACCTGCCATTAGGGCATGTAGATCCCAAGGTACTGATAGGATTCTAGATCAACATTCTAGATGACGAGTTGACGTCGATAGAAAGTGACTCATTGTAGGAAAGCCTACGACACGAAACCATTAGATCAAGTTTTGAAGAAATAATTGTAAGAACTGACTCGGGGATGGTCAACATGAATGGAGACAAATGTTTGCAATGAATGGATTATTTGAACTCTCCCTTGAACACATAATGACACTACATATGTCTTGGCAGCATTTTAACTAAAGCTAATACCCAAAAACCGTCTGAAGACTTTCAATGTGGTTCAATTAACTATTAGACAACGGATTTCCCAACCCAGGTACAAGTGTGACAAAGTGTCGTGTTCAAGAGTGGCATGCTGCTTTCTAAACAAGGGTGACAACTAGATTCTTTTTCTCTCTTTTTCCCCCACCATTACTGGCAAGTACCTCTTTATTTTTTACAAGCTTAAGGAGGATAACATTTGATTGTTTGTATAAGATCATCCTTAGGATGAGTCCATCTTAGTATTAAAATCAAACCCTAAGAAGGAGTGGTTCAGTCCTGTTTGTAATCAACAGGTCCTTTACTGTTAAATTTTAACGAGTCGAGTATAGGATAAAATCGACATTTTTCAGTTTTAGGGAGTCAAAAGAAAAACATAAGTAAACTCCAAGGTTGTTATTTTTCGTAAATTTTGTCTCTCAGGCCCAAAAAAGGATAAAATAATGCAAGAGAGAACTCTACTGACCATGATTAGTCAACGTATACCTTTTTTGTAATTAGTCCATTTCAGTCCAGAAAAGGGGTAAACTTATACTGAAAGGACAACTGTCCATTTACTTTAACAAGTTTGAATAGTTAAGTACTCGACAATCTTTTCATGTTTTGAGAGTCTAAAAAGGGCTTAAAAGTTAACTCCATAGTTTTTCTTTTTCGTAAGTTTTAACGACTTCGAAAAAGTGATAAAAAGTGTACTCATATGGCCAACTTTCAATTTTATTTATGAGTAGCAAAAGACGGAAAGAACTCGACATTTTCATGTGTTTTATGAGAATGAAAGATAGAAAAAGAAGCTCGAGATTTTCATGTGTTTAACGAGTCTTGAAAATAATAACCAAAATGGACTCAAGATAGGTTTCATTTTTATACAAGCTTGAAATAGAGAAAAACTATGCTTGAAAGTAGTTTCATTTTTACACAAGCTTGAAACGTAGGAAAACTATGCTTGAGATAGTTTTGTTTCATTTTTACACAAGCTTGAAACAAACGAAAAATCATGCTTGTGAATGGTTTCAATGCCCACCAAGCGTAACTTGCTAGAGCACATGCCCCCCAAGCTTCATTTCATTCAAATAAGTAGACTAATGGTTACTAATAGTTGGATGGAATGAAGGTTCATTTACGAGAATAGATGAAATACTCGACTTAACATTTACGAGATCTACTCAAAGACTCGACTCAATTAGGAGAGGATTTATTTCATTTTTTAATGATCTTGACACAGGAAAAGAACTATGCTCATGGAACCTTGTTTCATTTTTTAATGAGTTTAACACAAGAAAATGAACTATGCTCGAAAACATGTTTCATTTTTTAATGAGGTTAACACAGTAAAAGGAAGTCTCCTCATAATGAAATGATTCATTTTTGAATGAGGTTGACACATGAAAATAACTATCCTCAAAAGGGTCTGTTTCATTTTTTAATGAGGTTGACATAGTAAAAGAACCATCCTCATAATGAACTGATTCATTTTTGAATGAGGTTGACACAGGAAAAGAACTGTCCTCAAAAGGGTCAGTTTCTTTTTTTAATGAGGTTGACACAGTAAAAGAACCATCCTCATGGAACCTTGTCATGGCTTCCAACTGGAAGAAACACATGTCAAGGGACACTCCTCGATCATGGCTTCTAAGAGGTCTTCATCAGATGGAAGAATAGTTATCTAGAAGGAACACATGTCAAGGGACTCAATAGGGATAAGAACATCACGTTCAAATAATCCCATTGGGTTTTCCATGTTAATTGCCAAATCTAAGTCAAAGGGATTCGTGCAAAAAATGAGAGGCTCGCTTGCAATGATAATTGAAAACATGGGACTGGTTGCTACATAATTAGCCCGTAGCAGGGTAGATACCACTTCCGCATAAGGAAAATTCCAGGATTCCAGATTATTGGTAGTCAAATCAAGAATAATGAATGAAATTTGATCAACAGTCACAATGTTTCCATTGTGATGGAAAGACATCACGCGAAAGAGTGTCAATACGACAGCTTTCATTGCATAGATAGAGTCTCACCTAAGGAGAAAATTGAAATCCAAGGGGCCTTGGACTACCATAACATCAATACATAAAGTTTTACCTTCCAAGGTAATAGCAAACTTAGGAAGGATCCCTAAAGGTTCACTAATGGTTCTGTTAAAAGCTGACAGATTCTGTGTAACAAGCACAAGTTGAGGGGAACCCAAATCTTTCCAAGCAGTTGAGGATAAAATACTAACAGAAACACCTTCATCTACATTCGTGCGATGCACATTCTTACCACAAGCCTTCACAATTATTTGGAAAGGGATGGAATAAGGAGATGAGGTTCTGTCAGTCTATTCCAATCAAAGGAAAATACCTCAGTACTTGTAGGGGGTTCTATAGAAACATGTGAAATACCCCCTGGCATAGAAGAATATGGTGTAACAAGCATAAACTAAGCGGTATGAATTTCACTCTCTACAGGGAGAGTGGGATCAACCGAATGTGAAATCAAGTCAACCACTTGATCAACTCATGGATAATCAACCTGAGTGATATGATTTTCGCTCTTTAATGGAAGAGAGATATTGACTATACTTGGAATTAGATCGATCACTTTGTCAGTTGACGGTAGGTTGGGAGTAGGGAAAATTTTAGGGGCTAATATTCGTGGTTGGGCTAATTTTCCATGGTTTTTCCAAAAAAAAGATTCGCCAATTTCCATTTTTTCCTATAAATGATTCACTCAAATTTTATAGAAAAAAAAGTATTTTACCTTAAAAATTGCCAAAATTGTATACAAACTAATATAAAATCACTAAAAATATAAATATTTCTACAAAAAGGTCACCAAGCATTTTATAGTTTACATATTAGGTACTAGTAAGATTCGCCAAGGTTTCTAAACTTTAAGATAAAATTCCATCCTTAAAAGTTTCCCTAGTTGGGAGAAAGTTTACGGTAACCAATTGGAAGTTTTTGATGTGGAATAGTAAGGTTTTCCAACAATTTTGAGGATTCATCCATGTGAGGGAAAATGTGAGTTTTATGACTCCCTTTGCATAACCTACAAGGAAACCTAACTTTACCCTTTTTCCTAGGAACTTGAAAATCATTGGTTGATGGATCAAAAATAAGTTGATGGGATTTTTCTGACCATACTTCCAAGACCTTAGGAACATCAGAAAAATTGATAAGGAAGTGGCCACCCTTACAATGTTTGCAAGGGTATTTGGGTTTATGATGCATGTTGGAGGTTTCCTCAACACTACTAACACTTATAGCCATGGTTGGTTGGTTGAATTCTTTCTCATCTTGCTTCTTCTTCTTGTTCCCTTTCTTCTTCTTCTTAGCCACCTGGTTAATAGCGCCAAGGCTTTTATCAAGCGAAGAGGAAGAAAGGGAGGAAAACATGTTGGGAAAATAAGGTAAAGGGTCAACATGAGGTTGGTGATGTTGATATGGTCGACTCTGTTGAGGTGAATCATCCGGTTGAGGTGGAACAACTTGAGTATTCGAGGCCAACGAAGTTGAAAATAACCATACCGGTAAACCTATGGTAAATCCAGGTAATGGAAATGTAGCCATATAAGGAGGACCAAAATTACCAAAGAAAGGAAATGTAGTAGGATTATCATTAAGAGGGCTTCCTTGGTTGGTAAATTCTGGAACAGTTTCCATTAGATTCAACTTCAGTGAATTTTATTAATAATTTAAAAAAAATTAACAATTAAATTCACAATCCACACCTATGGTCTCTAAAATGTAAAAAAAAACAAATGAACATGTGCTATCAAATATAGTAGTCAAACCACATACAAACAGTTTGTTTTCACAACGAAATCACTAGTTGATGATGAAATCCAACATCGCAGAGATCAATGTGAAAAACTAGTGGTCAGAACAGTTACGCTGACAACCTGCTTAATGAAACAGTTTGGTGCAAGTACCTCCACTATGCCATCTCGAAGTGAAGTGCACCCTCCGGAAATTCCAAGTGAGTATAGTCAACGTCTTCTCCAAGTACAGTGGGACCTTCCCTCCACCGTCACCTTGGGAAAAATCCTAAATATTATGGCCACTGAGGTCACCAACTGAGACAAATGCACCTAGGGGAAAAGTCTACGATCCGATATACATGCAAGGGCAGAGTATCAAGCTCAATCCCCTTGAAAGCCTCGACATGGTAAATCTGAGGTTTGCCAACAAGTGACCCCTTTCTCCTCGACAATGGTTAATCCGAGGTTTACAGTTTGTATTACATGCACATATTCTATCTTTGCTAATGAGATAGGTATGATTACCTCACTGGGTCTGACATGATTTCATGCTTGACGCTTATAAGAAGAGATTCCCAGAGTACAAATGCAACAATTGGAATTTTTCCTTACCGCAAGATACTATTGTTTGTTTTAACTGCTCTGGAATGTTAAAAAAAACCTATTCCAAGGCACTAGCCTAAGCTAGATTGGAGAAAAGAACCCTAGAAAATGTAAAAATTTCTAGATGAATTTTATCAAGTGCTGTGTTCTTTTGGCTGTTATTACTCAAAAGGCAAATGGATATGAAACAAGTGGTGTTATGACCTGGCCCAAAACTAAATGAAATCGAATATGATAATGTAATCTTTTCAATTCGATGAATCCTAACTAAAGTAAGGAGTTTGCTTCCAACAATGCAAATATTGATAAATAAGAGAAAATATAACAAATTCTCTAATGCACTAATTTCAGCAAGAAAAACTAATGCTAATCAATTCCAATTTTTATTTTTATGCTTTTAAAACAAGCATTAAAACATGTAAATTAAAATCAAAGAAACTGATATAAATCTACGATTGATTTTTTTCATAATGTAAACTATGCAGTTGTAATCTATGCACAATTCACTTGAAAACTATGCAAACGTAATCTATGCACATTTTTCATTCATATTCTGAAAATGAGAATTCTAACTATGAAAATGTAATCTATGCAAGATAATTTTCATAAAAAAGATGATTCCAAATCAGCGAAAGAACAAAAAGACTATTCTCCTTAACTAATTTAATATAAGGAACCAATCAAGTGTAAGTAAAGGAAATTGGGTGAGAATTCCAAAAAATAAAAACACTCAAAGGTGATTAACACTCAGACACAATGTAGCCCCCCCCCGGACGAATGAGGGGGGATTTTTTTTGCAAAAACAAAAGAAAAAAGATGCAAAATTGTTAAGAGAATGAGACAAACCTTAAAGTAAGGACCAAAGGAAATCAAATTAAGAATTTCTCAAAAAATAATATTCAAAACACCCAATTACCTTAACAGAGACTGACGAGACTATAAATGGATCAGGGAAAACTTGAAGAATCAGGTTATCTGGCTCTAAAAAATAGAAATTGAATCTTTTCAAAAAATTTCCAGGGGTTCGCAGTTTCTAATGGAAAACAGAGTGCATGCACACCGTTTTGAACTAAAACTTGCGAAGATTGCCGCACTGTTTTCTGTTGAAAACCGCGGAGGCAAGGAAAAAATTTGAAAAAATAAATAATTAGCTTTTTTTTTAGGGATTCTTATAAGTTATCTTCCCAACCCGACTTAGAGAATTCAAAATCAGAAAACTTAAAGTTCAAACTGAAAAAAAATAAAGAAAACTAAGTTCTAGTTCCCCAATTGAGTCACCATTTTGTTATGCAGATTAATCCCTCTTGCGGACAAGAGCGATCTCCCTAGTATTTAACAAATAGCTAGAAACAAACATGCATTTGGAAAATTTTTCTCTAGATTAAATACATTTCAGAATTATTATAAGAAAGTAGAGAGGACATTCCCCTACCTTGAAATCCAACGTTTGACGTAGTCTTTTATCCAGTCGCTCCAAAGAGGCTTCTCCAATAAGTAGAACCTGCAACCAAAGAAAAGACAAAAGAATCAAAGCATCTGCAACATATAATAATCAAGGAAATTTAACCCAACTTAATGATTAAGGAGTCTAAGTATTGATTTTATTTCAATAAGCATAATAACAATTCAATGAGAAAAAGAGATCCATATGTATTGTCTTGAATAAGAAGACTAATCTTACAACTTGATGCCTTGATGTCGTACAAATTTCTCTCGGGGTCTTGAAAAATCGTTTCTCCTTCAGTTTGATAAGCCTTCCTCTCTGAATACCAGCATGGAGTTATAGGCATAAGGGTGTAATCATTCTCATGCCAACAACAACTAGTGTAGAAAGTATGCAATCTTGGGAATTCCCTTCAGCAATTACCTTTACAATCTGTTCAACATCTACCATCTACCTGAAACTTGAGCTCAATTTATAGGGAAATGGAGGTAGTTTCAGTTCCATGAAGAGGGGTATGGAGTCCTCTCATGAAGGGATTTGAGCTCCATGGACCAAGGGATAAGCTCCAAGAGTGGAGAGATAAAGCTTGAACTGATCGCGACTCTAGAAGCTTCCAGTTGGGAGAATATTCAACCAGCTAGGCTTCTAGAATTTACTTTTTCATTTATTTTTCTTTTTACGGGGGTCCGCAGGTAATAGTAGCAAAACATGTGGGGGTTGCCATGGTTTATAGACCAAACATACGCACACCCACAGGAAAAGTCTAGAAAAAGTGCGGAGGTAGACTTTTAGGGGTTTTATAGAGCTTTTCTCCAATTCCAAGACTTGATCTAGGAACATTAAGGTTTTTTATTTCTAAGGGAACATAATATAGGTTGTGATAGACCTATACAAATAGTCAAATATCATGGTGAGAAAATAACGTGTAACACTTTCTCATCTAGATAGCCTTAAATGCAACTTGGCTTGCTGCCATGTATTTTACTTCCACTGAACTAAGTGCCACTGATCATTGTTTCTTGCTGTGCCACGAAAATTCTGTTGATATAATGCTAAAGATCCCCCCCTGATGTGCTCTTTCTGTCCGATGGACTTCCAGGCCAATCCACATCCATGAATCCATGCAACTTCACTCCATCCGTCCTTTTGTACCATAGACCATACTATGATGTGCCCCTGAAGTATCTCAGGACATC
The DNA here is from genome assembly GCA_034641835.2 of Pinus albicaulis. NCBI lineage: Eukaryota > Viridiplantae > Streptophyta > Pinopsida > Pinales > Pinaceae > Pinus > Pinus albicaulis. The sequence goes on along the minus strand of CM076584.1, from coordinate 23,584,566 downwards.
CTTCCCCACCTTCCAAAAGAGCTTGGTAGGCTTAACCATAGCTTGAATCAACTGGTTAACTACGTAGTAAATGTCTAGTCTCATGTTCACTAGATACATTAGCGAACCCACTAACTGTGGTAGATAATAGCATCCACTACCTCTCCATAAGTAGCATCCTCTTTCCTCCAGTTTCCTAGAAGAGGAGTATGCATAGGTTTGTAACTCTCCATGTTAAACTTACCCAGTATCTCCTTCACATACTTGCCTTGAGACACAAAAAGTTCACCATCCCACTGCCATATTTCCAGTCCAAGGAAATAATGAAGGAGGCCCATATCCTTCATTTCGAACTCCCTTGCAAGATCCTCCTTACATGAGTGTATCAGCTGCTCATGACCAGTCAAAATTAGATCATCAACATAAAGAAAAATGATAAATAGCTTACCCTCAACCACGATTTGGTATAGGTTTGCATCTTCTTCACTTTTGGTGAAGCCTAGTCCGGTGAAATAACTGTCTATCCAAGTGTACCAAGCACAAGGTGCTTGCTTCAGCCCATACAATGCTGTTTTGAGTCTGCACACATGTGAATTGTTGTTGAATATATGGAAACCTTCAGGCTGCTCTATGTACACCTCTTCCTCAATGATCCCATTGAGAAATTTAGTTTTCACATCCATATGATGAATGTGCCAGCCCATCTGCGTTGAGAGTGCAAGGATGGACCTTATGGAAGAGTACCTTGCGACAGGCGCAAAAGTCTCATCATAATCTATCCCCTCAATCTTTGAGAAGCCCCGGGCCACAAATCTAGCCTTGTATTTCTCCACACTCCCATAAACAACTTGCTTTACATTGTAGATCCATCTCGAACCTACCACTAATTTGTCAACTAGTCTTTGGACTATCTCCCATGCACTGTTTTTTACAATGGAGTCATACTCCACCATTGCATCAACCCAAGTAGGCTGCTGCATTGCTTCCTGAAAGGAAGATGGTTCAGTTACAATACATTTTCTCATAAGAGCCACGTATCTAGTAAATCAGTCAGGAGACTCTCTCTGTTTGCGCTATGAAGTAGGGGCTCCTACATTCTGTGCAACATCAAGTCTGAGCCTATCAGCTTCTGTGGTCCACCTTTTGCGTTTTCTGATGGATGGCTCTGCATGAGTGATTTCCTCCACTCCATGAACCTCCTCATGTGGCTGCTCTACATATTGAGACTCATCTTTGGGAACCAAAATTTCTTTTGCTGCATGCAATTCCAACTCGCTCTTAAGGGAAAAAAACATCGGTTTCCCCTCATCAAATTTTATATCCCATCGCACAACAGTCATTCTGCTATTTGTACAATACACACGATAATTATGGGGTGTTTTTGTGTACCCCAAAAATATCCCAACTTCAGCAGTCGGTTCCAGCTTCTTCCTGGCGTCCTTGGTCACATGCACATAAACAGATGAGCCAAAAATCTTAAAGTGTGAAACATCAGGTTTCTACCAGTGAGAGCCTCTTCAGGTGTACTCATGCCAAATACTCTATGAGGACAACGATTTTGCACATAAACCGTAGTGTTGCATGCTTCTGCCCACAAATGCATTGATAGGCCCTGATCATGCAACATCGCTCATGTTGCACCCACGATCGTTCTTTTTTTCCTCTCCGTGACCCCATTCTACTGTTGGTTATGAGGCAATATGAGTTCTCTTCAAATTCATTCTTTGTTGCAGATGTTATTGAATTCGTTAGAGATGTATTCTCCACCATTATCTCTCCTAAGAAACTTCACTTGCTTCCCCGACTCTTTCTCCACAAATGCCTTAAACTCACCGAAATTAGAGAATGTTTTATCTTTCTTCTGCATGAAGAATATCAATCATTTAAGAGAAAAGTCATCAACAAATATTACACAGTACTTATGTTTTGTTGTTGAAGCAACCGAGAATGGTCGACACATGTCTCTGTGAACTCAATCAAGGATCCCCAAAGCATGGTTCTCCTTCTCATGAACTGTGGACTTTACATACTTCCCCATGGTGCAACCCTTGCACTAATCTAACTGAGCAAGTGTTCCCATTAGAAGTCCAATAGAAATTCACTCCATGAATTTCAAGGATCCATGATGAAGATGACCCAATCACATGTGCCATAATTCGCCCTCATCCCAGCTCACCACTTTCTCCACCTTTCCCATCATGGCAATAAAACCATCTACCTCAAGCTTGTAGATATTCTTAACTCAAATCCTTATCCTCTTGGCTTGACCCGTTGTTTTATGTCACAGGAAAGCTTTTCCATCACTAAAAACACCATAGCCTTTGTCCTCCAACATTGTGACTGAGACCAAATTTTTCTTCAGACCTGGTATATGCATCACATATTTTAATTAAAATGGCTTACCTAACTCCCTATGAAAGGTAATGGTACCAATCCCGGTAGCACTATACGGTCCTTCATCTCCCATATCAATATGCATATGGAGATCTTTCTCCTCCAAGTCATTGAAAAGTTCCTTGTCTCCCATCATGTGAAAGGAAGCGCCACTATCCAAATACCACACCGATCCCAATGCACTTGACACCATGCATGTAATCAATGAGAATTCAAGCTCAAATTTCGAGGTAAGGGTCTCACCATCTGCATATCCATAAACCTTCTTGTTCTAATTCTTTTGTGGATAACTAGTAGAAAAATGCCCATGTTCCTGACAGCGAAAACACTTCACCTTGGACACGTCCTGTTTCTTGCCTTTGGACTTGAATTTTAAAGGAAATTTCATCCCTTTCCCCATCCTCGCCTTGGCAGCCAAAGTGAAATCCTCTTCATCCTCAATATTAGATGAAGATCCATCTTTGGTGTTCCGTCTGAACTCCTCCTGCACTAGATCCGACCATAGTCGTTCCCAGTCCGACAATTTTTCCCATCCGTTGACAGATTATTGATAACTGTGCCAACTCTTAGGAGGTCCTAGGAGAGTCAAGCTCACCAAATCATCATGAGTGACTGTTATTCCCACACTCCCCATTTCATCCCGAAATTGGACAAACTTTGTGAGATATTTTGGAATGGTGTTGCCCTTTTCCATCTTGATCTTCCTGAGTTTATCTTTGAGTGCCAATTTTCTATGGTCGCTACTGCTTTGGAATAGTCAAAGCCTTCGACATAGCATATGGTGTGGCTTTCCCGTGGAGACTTGAGAAAATGTGGTGTGGTACTCCCTCCAACATGATCCTCCTCGCCTTTGCCACTTTGTTTTTCCATGCATCAAGATTGGCAGCATTTGCAGTATCAAGCCATTGTCTTCGAGTACTACCTCCATCCTGTCTTTCCAAGCAATGTAGTTCGATTTTCCCTCGAGTGCATACTCTAAACTCAAGCCATTGAAAGCCATTTTGATCTTGAATCAGCTGTAGCACCAAGAAAGTATTTTTTCAAATTCGAATCCTATCCAGTCACAAAACCAACTCCTGCTTCACTTCTGCAATTTCCTGCGCTCTGATACCATGTAGAAATTATACAGCAAGCATGTATATCTTGGATTCACCTGATCTAAAAATGTGCTAAATTTAGATACTAAATCGCTTCTACAAATATTTTGCAGAATAAAAAACACAATCGCTAATCACATGAACATGAATAAACTGATTTACAGCTTCCACCAACTCATGCACCACTGCACTTCGAACTCTGTTACAACTATAATTACTCTGCATGTCCCACCAACCAACCTCTAAATCGAAATTCACTAGCTAACTGAATTTCCACTTCAGTTAAATATTTCAAGTCCATATTGAGAATATATTGCAGTTTAATGTCCATCTAAATTAAGGGATAATAAAAATAGACATGCACCTAAAAATAGCCCTGTGGGCCCCACCCTATTGTAGGTGCTTAATGCAACTAGGTGCTTAATGCACTAGTGTGGGTGTTGAATCTCACTAGTGTATCTTCAGTTACAACTAGCACAACTGAGTTTAACTCACTTGACTGAGTTAAATTGATTTAAAACTTGCACCAAATCATGCACCATTGCACTTTGAACTCTGTTACAACTAGAATTACTCTGCATGTCCCACCAACCAACCTCTAACTCGAAACTCACTAGTTAACTGAATTTTCCACTTCAGTTAACTATTTCAAGTCCACATTGATAATATATTACAGTTTAATGTCCATCTAAATTAAGGGATAATGAAAATAGACATGCAACAAAAAATAGCCCTGCGGGCCCCACCCTAGTGTAGGTGCTTAATGCAACTAGGTGCTTAATGCACTAGTGTGGGTGTTGAATCTTCATTTTGAATATAGCATATAATGGTTTTAACGATTTTTTTGGGATGAATTAGAGAAACTATTATTCATTATGGATTTATGGTTTTCCCCTATAGTCTAAGAGCTAACTTGAGACCTAAAGTGAGGAGATTTTCCTAACCTCCATAGGGTTCCTTGGCATTGTTCCCTCACCGGAAAAAATGAGGAACAACATCAATTTTGGTGTCATTATTAGATATTAAAATTATTAGTATCCCTTAATTATTTATATGCCATTTAATGACTAACCCTAATCCTATTCAACCCCATATATGTTTTGTATTATATGCTTAGATAAACATATTAAATCAATTATACAAACTTTCCCTACAAACTTTAAGAAACCATGTAGAGTTTGAAAGATCTTGAGAAGTGCTAGCTCATGCAGATTAAATCTCTTAACCACCACCTCAAATTCGGGAAAATGAAGAAATAAACCTGTAGTAATGGCTACAATGACCATTTATTTATGTATATTTGGCTTACTTTATTTGAAAATTATTGATTGACTATGAGCAATTAACAATTTTGTGTTGAAAATTATTATTTAATTTGAAAAGTAATTTAATGACTCTTTAATTTATATATGGATCCAAAAAATGAATACTCAGTTTAACTTGATTCGTAGAACTCCTATACACCAAAATCCTAAGAGAATCATTTCAAAAGCTAACGAAAAATTTAAGTGTGGTTCTTCCTCTTTTGGGAATTGTAAGTTTGAGGAGATTATTTTCTGTCAAAGTAAACATATTGAAATCCAAAATTATTTTAATTCGTATACACCTATAAGAAGGGTCTATATTAAGGGATCATATACCTTCAATTAATTGATCTCTTTCAAATTTTACTTGGTCAGATATCAAACAAGTTTCCCTATATTAAAAATTGTATCACCTAAAAAATATAAATTCTTACAAAAACCAAAATACAATGCCTCCCCATGATAATATAGTCAATCCATGGGTACCTGCTAAGTATGCCCCCCTTATTCTTCCCCTAATTTCTTGGTCTAATATCAGACAAGTTTCCCCTATCTTAAAAATTCTATCACCTAAAAAACAAATTCTTATAATAATAAAAATACTATGCCTCTCCATGATAATAATGTCTATCCATGGGTACCTGCTAAGTATGGCCCCTTGTTTTTCCCCTAATTTAAATCTTTTCCCAGATTTTAATCTAAATCAATTACCTATGTTTAATGGGGAAGATGAAATAACAACAAAGGATCACTTTGTTGCATTTCAAGATTGTATTGAAAATCTTGGAATTAAATAAGATGATGTATTTATATGGATATTTGTCTAAAGCATCAAAGGTGATACCAGGAAGTGGTTTCAAAAACTTCCTGAAATATTTATTGGTTCTTATTCAAAACAAGAATAACCTTTCCTCAAGCAATGGTGAGAAAAATGGAATCATTAGTACTATATAATTGAGGTTTTAAATTCTTAAGAACAATAATACTGAATGAGTAGCATACTTTAGTAAGAGATTTAATAAATGTTATAATAGATTCCTTGTGATATTAAACCTTCGAATAGAGAATCAAAAGTATCTTATGATTTAGTATTTGATGTAGATTTTTCTATGATGTTTGGAGAATGAAAATCAACCACATTAATTGAAATTTAGAGCGGTGCCTTAGATATTGAAGGAAATATGGGAGCATCAGGAAACATTAAATTAAAAGAGAATAACACTAATAAAAAGAAAAAGGTAGAGGAATCTCCATTAGAGGCCTCTACATCTAAAAATGATCACAACAAAAAATAGAAGAAATGTCTAAAATTATTACTTGGATTTATCAAACAAAATACAAAAGCTTGAATTAGGTAATAAACCAAGTGGACAAGCTCTTGCAAATATAGGAAAGAAACAAAACTTTCCTCTGAACAATGCGGGAGAAATAAATCAAAAGGTTCCTATGGGGAATAAAAATCCTTATAGGAGACCATTTAATCTATTAGGATATTCCGACACATAGGAAATAGTTAAGAATAACTTAGTCTAGTGTAGAGTTAGGTAAAGCGTGTTTCTTTACCATGTACATTTGTAACTTATAATCCGACGGTCATGATTTGTAGTGATCCGATGGTTATCTCTCACCTCGGTATTAACGACACTTGATCCGTGGCTTAACATCCGATTGGTTCATGATCTCTATTTAAAGAGCATGGAGGGTCGTTTTTCCGGTAACCGTTTATGAGATAAACATATGTAAATTTTCTTTTTATTTTAATAAATTCCCTGAAGTGGCGGCATTGGCTCAGGGCGTGGACTGTTTCCCTCTTTGAGGGTTTTAACTACGTGATTATACTGGTGTACTGATTTGTGATCTATTTGTGAGTAGTGACCTTTGGTTCTTGATCTACAGAACTTACCTTTTAAATTCCTACATTGTATCAGAGCTATTTTGAGGGTCGCATCCATTGTTAATCAAAATACAAAGCTGGTTTGACTGCATGTGAATGCCGTTTTGTAGATCTACTATTTTTGAAAAATTTTGGGCTTGGAGAACTGCTTGGTTGTGTCTAGAGTGTCTGTTATAGTGAGGAACGCCTTTTGTTTCATGTGAAAAGGTTTCTGGCTGCCCAAGTTATGTCAGTTTAGATCTGGAGGTATAAAGCATCTATTTTGCAGTTATATTTGTTAATAGTTCTGCTTATTTCAGTTTTTTTTTTTCTGTTTATTTTCGGTATTAAGGTTTTATTTATTTTCTAGATCTATACCCTCTTCTCTGTGTATGCTCTTTGCTGTGTGCTTCGTGCGATATCGGCAAATCAAAAATAGGAAAAAAGGATTTTTTTTTGCTACATATGCTCTTTCCCCGCGTCTTTGTGCGAACTCGGGAAATCAGAAATAGCGAAAAAAGTGATAGTTTCCGGTAAGGCTAACTGAAAATATAACATTATGCCATAAGGCTTTGATTTTTGTTTTTTTTCTGCTCGGTTTTTGTGTTTTTTTGTGCAGGAAAAGGCACGCACACCGAAGAGTCAAAAAAAAATAAAAAATCTTCCTCCTTTCATACAATAACGTGATCCTTTTACTATCTCACTTGGTGAGGGGTTAGTTTATGAGAATAGAGGTCTTGGGTTCAAGTCTCCTTCTCAAGCTTCTTTTTTTTAAAAATTTTGTTCAAAGGGGCGATTTTTTTATTTATTTAAAGGCTGCACTTCATCCTGTTCCCGTAACTATTCGACATCTACAACTCAGTTTTTTCAAAAGGCATAAATTCTTCATTTAGAAGCCGTTTTTTTTTTTAAAGGCCTAATTTTTCGAGATATTTCTATTGGAGCAGTTAGTTTCAGTTTTTCTCAGATTCAGCTCATTTTTTAACAAAAATGGAAAGTGCATGCCTGGTTATTCTTAACAGCACCAATTATTTCCAATGGCTACCTCACATGGTAGATATACTTAGAAGTAAAGGCCTTTATAGAATAGCCACATGACAAGAAGCTAAACCTTCCGATGATGATAAAGCTGCTAAATGGGAAAATAAACAAGATCAAGCATGAGGGTTGATAGGAATGTCCATTGCTCAAGATCTTCGATTTCATATCCTTGACATTGACATCCCTGATGAGGCCCTAGAAAAACTAAAAATTGTTTTTGGCGTTCAAAATCAAATCCGGGCCCACCAGCTTGAAAATGAGTTGCTTACTTTGGACCCCAATAATTTCTCCTCCATTAAATATTTTTTGTCCAAATTTAAGACCATCAGAATTATTTTAGAAGGTTGTAAGATAAAAAAGGATGATGGTAGCGTCATATATTGCATTCTTGCTAAGCTTGGTCCTGCATACTCTGTATTTATTTCCACCTTCCATTCCACCAGAGAAGCCATCATTTCTTTAGGAACCACCTACAAGAATCCCTCTTTTGATGCCTTTTGTGATTCTTTGATAAGAGAACAAGAAAAAATTTTACACCTTGGTCTTATCACTGTTGGAAACGCTTCTAAGAAAGCCTTAGCAGCCCAAAAACAACCATATCAAAAGAATCCCAAGAAGCAGTATCCTAAAAAATATGGTCCTAAACCAAACAAGGGCCCTAAGCAATTTCAACCGCAAACTGAAAAATCAAATCACCAAAATAATAAGGCAAATCAAAACAAAGGGAAGAAGGCAGATAGACATTGCAACTTTTGCAATCGGGATGGCCATATAGATTCCAAATGTTTTAAGAAGATGGAAGCCTTAGAAGCAGCAATGAAGAAGCACAACATCAATTTGGAGCACTCTTCACCTTCATCTTCAGGCATGGCACTTTCTGCTTGTGGTTGTCAAGCATCAAGATCTGTTTATGCATTAAATGTATCTTCTTCTTCTCCTTCTCATGAGTGGCTCATTGATTCTGGAGCTTCTTACCACATGGCTAAAAATAAATCCATGTTTTCTTCTTTAAATAATTGTAACACCAAACATATTTATGTTGGTGATGATAGATCTCTTAGTGTTGTAGGATTTGGAACCATTCATCTAGATAATGGTCAGTTTAATGATGTACTATGTGTTCCTACCTTGTCATGAAACCTTCTATCTGTTTATCAGATAACTCATTCAGGTGAAGGGAAAATATTAGAATTCTCACCTCATGATGTTGTAATCAAGGACCTCAAAGATCCTAAACATATTTTAGCTACTGGCATTGCTGATGATTCCACAAGGTTGTATAAGTTTGACAACTTTGGGTCATCATCTCTTCCCTCTGTTTTTGTTGCTCATAATGATGATGTGAGCAAACTTTGGCATGAGCAATTTGGTCACTTAAACTATCACTCTCTTCAAACTCTATGTAAGGAAAATATGGTGACGGGCCTTCCTATGGTATCTTGCCCAGATGGTGTTTGCTCCGGATGTGTACTTGGAAAACATCATTGGGATAGTTTTAAAAAACGTGCCTCTTGGCACGCTTCAGCCCTTTTGCAGCTTGTGCAGAGTGATTTATGTGGTCCACTTCCTGTTGTTTCTTTCTCTGGTTGCAAGTACTTTTTAACTTTTATTGATGATTTTTCTAGACGCACTTGGGTATATTTCCTAAAACTCAAGAGTGAATTTTTTAACATGTTCTTGCCCTTTAAGGCCTCTGTGTAGAAACAATCTAGACATCAAATTCTTAAGTTAAGATCAGACAATGGCGGAGAATATGTTAAAAACAAATTTATCAACTTCTGCACTGAGCATGGCATTCAATTACAACATACTATTCCATATACTCCATAACAAAATGGTGTAGCTGAAAGGAAGAATCACACCTTAAAAGAAATGGCTAATTGTATGCTTCAATCTAAAGGACTTGGTCTCAATTTTTGGGAAGAAGCCATTAACTGTGAAAATTACATAGTAAATCGCACTCCTACTAAGGTTTTAAATAATATAACTCTAGAAGAAACTTGGAGCTCAATCAAACTGGATGTAAGTCACTTTCGTGTTTTTGGAAGTGATGTTTGGGCCCATATTCCATATGCGAAACATAAAGCCTTAGAACCTAAGAGTTAAAAATGTATTTTTTTTGGATATTCTGAAGATGTCAAAGATATAGACTTCTTCAACCAAAATCCAAAAATATAATCATTAGAAGAGATGTTAAGTTTGATGAAAATATATCGGTCTGTGAGCCTAGTTCGGTGGGTGTGCCACCTTTGGTCTGCGAGCCTGATTCGGCATATGTGCCACCTCTCTCTCTCTCTTCTATTTTTAATAGCATTCCTTCTAGTTCAGATGATGACAGTGAGAATGAAAATCCTCCTCCAGCTTGTGAAATTTTTCCTTATACTCCATTTCTTCCAAGATGGGTCTTCTCTACTTAGGATGCAACGGGTTCTCTTGCATGTGACCCTACCGATCGAATACGTACACGTTCTCAATTCGAAAGAGCCTCTTCCTTATTAGCTCAAGTTCCAGAAAAAATTGATCCAAAAACCTTTGAATAAGCCTCCGGTCATCTAGATTGGGATGAATCTATGAATGAAGAGTATCTTTCCTTATTGGAAAACAATACTTGGGATCTTGTTCCTCTTCCCAAAGGAATAAAACTTGTCAGATGTAGATGGGTTTACAAAACAAAGTTTGGACAAGATGGAAAAGTGGATAGACATTGTTTCGGGGAATTAACACCCTAGAGGTTGGTTGGGATACAACCTCCACAGAGCAGGGGCGTGCTACTTAACAGAGACTCACACAACAATGCACGTTCATAAAAACCAAATAGATCAGAATGAAAGAGTTACCCGTTGGTCCTACGTTTGAAGTAGATCCACGTGGGGTCTAAACCCCCAGCAACCGTCCTTCCTTCTTAACCTGAAATACAAGAAGAAACTAGCACAAAGGACAAGTTGTACAGCATATATCTACTCTAAATGTCAGTGAGATTCATATAAAACATTAAATAAATCATAACGAATGCTTGTATAACAAATATTCTCATACATAAAAGCATACACTAACACGTTTATTTCAGGAACAACATGATACTTCTGTATTATAAATAGCACGTACAAAAGTAATCAAGTGGAGAGATCACCTGATCCTTCCAAGGCCTTCGCAGACCGTCGTCCGGATCCGTCCAGGCCTTGCCTCGCTAAGACTCCTTCCAAACTGGTGCATACGAGATAACATATAAAGGGATGTGTATCTCAAGGAAACAAGGGTTTCCTATAATGAACTGGGAAAGTGCAGGAGGCACGGGGAATCGGACTTGGATAGGGAATACCAACAGAGTATAATATCAATAAATTCTCTCTCTCCCTTAGGCCATACACATGAGGGCTTTTTATAGTCCCTCCAAGTAGTTTCAACAGTTGGAAACAGTTGGCCACGGGCTGGGGTGGTTGAACTACCTAAGTAACCATCAACCCAGCGCGAAATTAGGGATTTTTTTTATATTTTTTAATCATTTTAATGGCATACGCGGAAAAGTCTAGCTGTACTCGCGTATACACGCGGAAAAACACGGGCATAGTCGCGTATGGGGGATTTTACACTGTTTTTAAGTGAATTTGTCCAAGTCTGTAGGAATGGGTGCCCAAAAGCCATGAAGCAATCATGAATCATGTCAAAGTGAGAAATGATGCTATAATAGATGCCCCCTAATATATGAGGTCAGAAGGGGTACATGATGGCCGAAATGTATTATGCACATAGAAAGAACTTTGCAAGGACAAGAGAGGACTTCACCAGATTTCAGCCTGCCAAAAACCAATGAAAGAAACCAGAGAGTCAACTCATGCTGAGGCGGGCATACCCATGCTCAGTCAAAAATACATCATATAGAAAGTACTGAAATAGATCCAACATGTATACAAGTATATAGCTGAACTGTAAGTACACAATGAATCATCTGAGCATGGCCCGGAAATACAAGTCTGAATCAATGTCCAAGTATCACATATAGAAAGCTGATCAAAGATGGTGCAACTGGATGTCTGATCAAATAAGTAACTGAATCTCCAAGTATTGGATCATCAGAGGTGGATCAAACGGTACAATCACGCAACTCGGGGACCAACATATAAAATGCTGCTGTGTTGAACTGCAACATATAAGGGTGGACGGCATCACTGGCAGATACTGAAGGAACTGTCAAAATTGAACCGAAACATGCTGATGCAACCCAAGGTCTTCACCGATCACTATGGCACAATTCTACACAATGGGAATAAATGAGCTGAAGTCGACCATGTGAGAAATCGTTGGATTACCAGGCATTGATGTATCCCGTTAACCAACGCGAGACAACCCACCGATAATGATAATGAGTGTCAAGGTGCCCAGTACAATCTGACAAGTGCGAATGAATGAGTTGAAGTCGAACACTTGAAAGAATCTACCAATCAGGAGGCAATGATGAATCCCCACTGTCGATAGCGAAGAGTCTGCCACTGATGACTGCAAACCCTAAGGTACTGACAAAAAGACTCTAGATCTTGTTCCCCGAGCAATGAGTCGGAGTCGATGGGAAAAGATCTGCTGGAAGGAAGGCATTAAGGCATCCCACATCAGTCCAGCGCGAGTGTAACCCGCAGGCCAAGATTTGGAAGGAATCGGACGAAGTAGAGTGATGGAACCAAAACCGAAGTACGTTTCCAACGTGCACAAGATGAAGCTAGTGCACGGAAGAAACCCTCTGAACCAACCAATAATGAAAGCTGACACAGAGGCGAGAAATCCACCGATAGGGTCAAATGGAAATCAAGGTACTCCACGAATCCCAAGTGTGATAATGTGTGCTGACGTCGAACACAGGGGAAACCACTCAGTCAAAGACCCATGATGATGATCAAATGCTGAGCACGAGGTTACCTATCAATGATGGAAATAGGCCCAAGGTGCGGCTCTAGGTTTGCTCTCAGAGCAATGTGTCGTAGTCGATAAGAGACAAACCCGCCGGCAAGAAGTCAATGGAGACCTTCTCAAACCGGCACGAGCAGAAGATCAAAACATCTGATGTGATAGAACATGATACTGACAAGACCGGGAAGGCCGACTGAATAATGAGTCAAGAGACACCGCAGAATGGCCGACTCAGGCTAGAATTCCCTTGAACAAAAGCACGACTCTGTGATGACCATGGCAGTAAAAAGTGACACTGTATAAGTCTGTTATGCAGGAGGCACAACAAACTCTCCATATGATTGGAAGAGATAACCAACCGGGGGATAACTAACAAGTGAAACATGGTAAAGGCTGAACCTAGGTCAAAACTAGAACCATCCCAAATGAAGGAAATATATATAAGTATATGTGCTTTGTTCAAGGGCGACAAACTGACTCTGTACTGCCATCAAAACAACGAAGATACATCCCGTTCCCGCTCTTTTTGTTATATTTGATTTTTTTTTGTCTTTTTCATATAATAAGCCTAAAAAAGAATAAAAGAATGCTATGGTACAATGGATAGAACGAGTATCAAGAAAGCATATGCACTAGTTCCTGGGATTGGAACAATCCTATGCTCAATGCAAGGTGGCGAAAACTGGTCAGTGATACTCAGAGGAACGTTCCATCCATGGGTACAAAGGTGTCAAGTCGTGATAGCTAAGTGCATGCAATGGTTAACTTGTACAGAAAGTCAAGGTCAAAAAGTTGGCTTAAACATTGAGTCCAAATGAAGCCGGCTAAAGGCCAGGATAAACAAGTAGCCAATATGCAATGCAGTAATACAACTTAACGACACCAGGGAGCCTCTAGGGTATAAGCCAGAAAAATGATAAGTGATGAAGGAGAAGAATGAAGCTTCAACACAGAAGATATGGCGGGACTAAAGAGGACTCCCGAGCCTACATAAAAAGCAGCATGGGCAACAAGTGATAGCGAGGAACTAACTAAGAAGCCCATGTAAAGGAAGGCTCTACCATCAAGTCATGATTAAAAATCGGCGAGTGAAATGGGTGTAATACTCATGACCTGATGGGATCGACCCTAAGGCAAGTGATCAGTATGGAGGCTAGTATGCAAGATGCAACGGAAAGTGATTCCGTAACCTATATGCCAGTGAAGATCATATACCTGCTGTGAAGAGTCGGAAAACATGGATCAAAAACTGGGGAAAATCTCAAAATCGTCAAAATGTACCTGAAAACATACCAAACTAGGCACTTCCAAGCAATCGAGTTATATAGCATAAGATAGATCGAAAAAATAAGCATAAGGAATTTTTGCGAAAATTTTCAATTTTTTAGCCATAAATAGACAAATTACCTCTCAATTGGTTCATAATTGCATAGCTGATTTGGAAAAAGAGCTCTGGAGCTAAAAACTTATTTCGTCAAATCAGGAACAACCGACCGTCGGAATTCAGCGAAACTTCAGGTAGGCTCCTTAATCATCCTGTTTATTCATTTTGTCCGTTTGAAAATTAAAATTAAGTGATTTTTTGCTTAGAAACCCTTGCTAAAAATTGCGTATCTGCGCATACGCGGGTTTAATGAAGGAAACCCGCGTATACACGCGACTGTGTACAGGGAAAACCGCGTATGCGCAGGGCCGTAACTAAAAAAGCGTGGCTAATGCAAATTTTGATGAAATTTCTCAGGATGACCATCTCATGGAGGGAACGTGAGCATAGCGCAGTAGACCAAGAGGTCATGCAGGACCGCGCAGCGCAAAACATCCTCCGAAATTGCGGATTGTTAAAATTCTTTAAAATGCCCGATATGAAAAGTAATGTGCGATTGCTAGAAATGCTCGTAAATTACTGGGAACCAGATCAGGATTGCTTCATGATTGATCAGATGCCACTACGCATAGAAGTGGAGGATATATATTTCATCACTGGACTCTCCAGGAGGGGAGAACCAGTAGACCTGCACGGAAAGCCCCTGGGAGGGTTAACCGTGGAAGATTATGTCCACTTATATTGCATAGATAATTCCAAAAAGGTTGGAACGCAGATTGCAATTAGAGATATCAGGGATTTGCACATGAAGATCCTCCTTTTCACCATCGGCAGAGTGGCAGGATCTGCCTCACTACATCAGGCGTCCAGGACGCAAATGAGTATTGCTGTAGAGTGTTTGATTCACGTCTACGATTGGTGCACAACTCTGCTACAGAACATGAAACAACAACTGACCTCTATTCGCCAAGCAAAAACACTTTGGCTATGGTACCATTTTGACAACATTCTTCTTTGAGAGGATTCCAGCTTTGAGACCCAGAGTCATCTCGACTATCAGCAGCCCGCGGGACCCAAGAATTGCTCGTTGGGCAGACATGATGAAGAGACTGGGGGGTAGTGAGGTACCCCGAACCACCTGGGATGATGAGTTCTTCCTGTGGTGGGGAGAACAGATCATCGCAGTGGACGACTATCCCTATGCTGGGATGGACTTCCGAGGAGATCCAGATCTAGTACTTCCACCCGGCGCAGCATGGGGAGCAGTCGGTAAGTTTTGCAAAAAAATTTGACTTATATGATTTTTTTGGATTTTTTCAAATATGTATGAAAAAATGAAAACAAACATGTTTTTTAATTGGATTCATAATGACTGACAATTAAAAAATGATCATGTTTCAGATGTTGGACCAGTTCGTCCTGAGGGCCTACCGCGCCATAAGCGCCGTAGAGGTGAGGCGGAGACAGTGGATTCCGACAGGACTCTCCAGGCCGTGCAGAGAAACTTGGAGGGACTGACCCGCCAAATCCCTATGGCTGTCGTGGAGGACTTGCCGGAAGCCGTCCAGAGACGGGTTGTAGGAGTACCCCGGGACTGGGTTAGACTATTCCGCCGTGTGGCCACTGCAGTTATGTTCTATAGGAACACGACTTTTGGGCAGGGTCCTCAGGAGTAGACATATTTTATATGTTAGATGACTGTATATTCTTTTTTGAGACTGAACATGATGGGGCATAAGCCCAAGTTTTGTACGAGATTATGGATCCAAATTTTGTAAAGTTTTTTGACACTCCGATGATATATATACAGCGATATTTGATGTGATGTATTAAATGTATCAAATGTATGATGTTTTTTGATGATTTAAAATTTATTGTATTGAATGGTTAATATGCCAATCTAAAGCTTGATTAGCCAATGAGTTAGCAAACCAATTGTCAGGTCGAGGAATATGAATGAATGTTAAAAATTGAAATGACCTTTGTAACAAACGTACCCTCAAGAACAATCGTAATAAAAATGGATCTCGTACCCGATAAGTGTTGTTCAACTGCGACACCACCAGCTGGGAGTCCAAGAATACTACCAACGAATCAACACCCAAAGATATTGCCTCCGAGAGTAGATGAATGACTGCAGTGTATTCTGCTACATTATTGGAAGCAGGACCAATGCAGACTCCTCTTGATACCAACAGCTGACCGGAAGGATAATGAAGCACCCAAGCCGCGGAAGCTAAGTTCCGGGTGTGTCTACTAGCACCATCGGCAAAACCAAAATGACTCATGACATCCAACACAACCTGCCAAAGCAGATCAAAAACATCACCAACTCATCAAAAATCAAAAATCAATCAGATATGTACAAAGCAAAAACTACTATATACAAAAGCAACATGCCAGGCCGAAGCCTAGGCATAATACTTCTTCAAATAGAGCCCATTTCGGGGCTCCAACAACTCGTTCCCTTCGAAATCAACCAAGGTATAAGCTCCTTTCTTAAGGACTTTTTTAACGATATAGGGGCCATACCACATCGACTTAAACTTTCCTGCCCCCAAGGCATCTTTTTCTTGGGCATAGACCAAAACAAGGTCACCTTCGGAAAAGACCCTAGGCTTAACCGCCTTATCGTACTGAACTTTGACTCAGTTTTTATGTGCTTCGTTCATCGTGGCGGCATCTCGACGCTGCTCATCGAGATGTTCCAGATGAAGAAGCCGCTCTGCCAGACTAGAAGTGTCAGGAAGAAGCTCAACAGCTAATTTAAGGGAAGGAATCTCGCATTCAGTAGGAAATACGGATTCCACCCCGTGGACTAACTGAAACGGAGTAAAGCCAGTTGCAGTTTTAACTGACGTCCTGTATGCCCAGAGTGCAGGATATAGCATAATATGCCAGTTGGATTTATGTTTATCAATTGTCCTTTGAAGAATTGTCTTCAAGGATTTATTCACGGCTTCCACTTGCCCATTGGCCTGAGGATAATATGGAGATGAATGCTCCTGCCGGAAACCCAATTTAAGAGCCAATTCAGCCATCATACTATTCTGAAAATGACTTCCATGGTCAGTGACAATCTCTCTAGGTATACCGAAACGAGTGATAACTTGGTTGAAGAAGAAAAGAGCTGCAGTCTCACCATCGTTCCCAAAAGTAGGCATAGCCTCGACCCACTTCGTAAAGTAGTCTACTGCTACGATAATGTACTTGTGACCTTTTGCCGAAGGCGGGTTACAAGTAGTATAATCCATACCCCACTTTGTAAAGGGGCCGACAGTAACGACTGGAAAAAGCGGAGCTGGATGAGCGCACATTTTTCGAGTATACACTTGACAAGGATGACACTTCTTGACCGATTCAATACAATCTTTGAAAATCGAGGGCCAGAAGTAGCCAGCACGCAAAATCTTTTGGGCTGTAGCAAGCCCTGATAAATGACCCCCACAAGCTCCACTATGAGAATCATTGAGCACAGCCTCAGCTTCTTCGAAAGTTAAGCAGCGTCTTAGGATTGAATCAACCCCTCGACGGTACAAAGCATCACCAATAATCAGATAACTTTTAGCTAAGTGACGCAGCTTGCGACGCTCATCTTTCGAAAAAGAAGAGGGAAACTTCGCAGTCTGGAGATACATAATGATATCCCCATACCAAGGATCTTGTGGAGAGATTAGAAACAAGTGTTCGTCCGGAAAGGACTCATCATAGATCATCTCCTCTCCACAAGGCAACTCGGAGATCAATTCCGCAAAGACTAATGACTTCTTGGATTTGGCAGACATGAACTCGAGATCAAATTCTTGTAAAATCACAATCCATCTATTATATTTGCCCCCAATCACTCGCCTGCTGAGGACAAACTGAAATGGATTGGCGGCTGCCAAGACATAAGTTTTGCGAAGAATAATGTAATGCCGGAGTCGCTGCACAGCATGAACTGCTGCTAAGGCTAACTTTTCTATCGGGGTGTATCGCAGTTCAGGTCCTACCAGTCCTCGACTAAGGTAGTAAATAACATGCTCAGCAAGAGCATCATCCTCCTGAACTAGAACCATACCAATGGTAGATTCTGCTGTAGCCAGATACAAAAGAAAATCTCTGCTATAATCGGGTGGACTCAGTAAAGGAGCAGAGGTCAATGCCTTTTTCAAGGCATCGAATGAGCTTTGAGCGTAGTCATCCCAAAGAAAAGGAACTCCTTTCTTCAACAGTCTCATATATCCCTTTGTAATCTCAGCATAGTTGACGATAAACCTCTGAAGAAAATTAGACTTCCCTTGGAGACTTTGAAGCTGACGGATTGAAGACGGGGGAGGCAACCGAAGTATTGCCTCAACCTTGAAGGGATTTACCCTTATCCCTTCCCTAGACACGATAAATCCCAACAGCCGACCGGATGTAACCGCGAAAACGCACTTGTTCGGATTCAATCGAATTTTATAAAAACGACATCTTTCAAATATTTGCCGGAGGTGACCAGGATGATCCATCCTCTTTTGAGAATGAGCAGCTAGATCATCTAAGTATGCCTCGATAATCTTCTTGATGTCGTGGAAGGCGTAAGACATGGTCCGTTGAAAGGTAGCTCCAGCATTTTTAAGACCAAAAGGCATTTTCTTATATGCAAACGTACCCCAGGGACAAATAAATGCGGTCTTATGTTGATCTTCTGGACGGATAGTAATTTGATTGTAACCAGAGAAACCGTTCATGAAGGAAAAAATCTCGTTACCATCACACTCGTCAATAATCTGATCGATGAACGGTGTGGGGTAATTATCTTTAGGACACGCCTTATTCAGGTCTCTGAAATCGATGCATACTCGAATCGTTCCTTGCTTTTTATCTACCGGAATGGGGTTTGAAACCCATTCAGTCAGAGGAACTGGGAAAATGAATCCCGCCTTAAGCAGCTTTTCAACTTCAGCTTTGATAGCTGCTGCCTTCCTAGGATTAACCGGACGAAGTTTTTGCCTAACCGGCTCAGCGTTTTCATACGTCTTGATCTCATCTTCAGACGATAGATGGAGTGTGCGGGCATTTCCTCATAAGACCAAGCAAATACATCCCTATACTCTTTGAAGGCTGAGTATAGAATTTGAACCTCCTTCATGGAACATTACATGAGCTCCAATGAAGACATTCTCGTGGATGTTGGGATTCCTGGGATGGAATGTTCATAGGGATAGTAGGAGAGATCACAGCCATGTTCCCTTCAGCATAAACCTGTGCTGGTGCTAAGGGGCTCAAGACTGGGTGAACAGGTCCAGGAGACTGAGGACTTGGAAAACTAGCTTCGACTTCGCTCAAGTCGGGTAGGAAGTAAGACCGATGATGCAAGTCATCCCACGGTCTCTCTATACCTGTCATTGCTTCCAGGATGGCCTCTTCAGATGGAAGAGTGGTATCTAGACAATCCTGGGCAGAAGAAGAAGTAAGCGTCCAAGCCGGACCCACATCACCATCCAACTCTTCCGGCGAAAGAGGAGCTGGATCAGACTCTGCAGTGTCAACAACAGACTGATATGCAATCTCGAGTGAGAAATCGGGAATGCCATTCCACCCACTTGACCTTCTGCTAATGTGGCAGTAGGGGAAGGTAAGGTCCAAGGGTCCGAAAAATAATGAGTTCGAAAGAACTCTCTTCGAAGGGGAGCCTTGGAGGATGAAATAGCATTAATAGACACCTTAGGAGGAGGAAGATCGAAAGAACCCATCAGGGAAGAATAAATTCCAACTCCTAGATTCTCAATAGGTGCCTTAGTATTATCCAACTTAGGAACAAATGAGTCAGAAGGCGCATCCAGGTCTACAGGAGGACAGTCCAGTTGATCCACTGTAACGATCCTCCCTTCGTGGGGGAAACATACAATTCGAAATAGTGAGGATGCAATGGCATCCATCTCATAAATCCAATTCCTCCCCAACAGAAGGTTGTAGTCCAAGGCTGCATCCACTACCTCAACCTCTATGTTAACGGTTTTGCCCCCAACACAGATGGGCAAAGCCGGGACAATACCATGGGGTCTGTGATAATGACCATCGAACGCAGTAAGAACAGTGCTAGATGGAACAGCTTTGGGAGATCCAAGCGTCTTCCAACATGCGAGAGACATCACGCATGTAGAAGCACCCTCATCAACAACCGTTCGAAAGATATTGGTCTTTCGATACGACGATTTAATATGAAAAGCCATGTGATGAGGAAGTCTCTTCTTAAAATTAGTCATATCGAAAGTAATCAGAAGAGAATTTTTCGGATCAACAGCCCCAATGGCAGTGAGCAAAGCACTGCGCTGAGCCGGACAAGACTGGAGTACCTCTAAAGCTGACATAGCACAAGGACTCTGCGCCAGATCTTCTACAATCGAGTAGTTCTGGGCAGCCCTCATGTTCGGATTAATCGTTGACCGCTTAGAATATGCTTTTGGCATCCGAGGCATAGAATCAACAGTTGGCTTCATGATGTGAAGCAGCTCAGTAGCATCAGGAACTTCCTTAGCTTTCGAAGATTCCTCTCCGCCATAATCACGGGATCTCGTAGCGACATCCACGTGAGCACTCATCATAAAGATATTCGATGGAATTTCCCCTTCCTGGGGACCTCCAGAGGAAGCCCCAGGATTTTGGTTCGCGCCAACAATCAATTGCTGCCCTTGGGGAAAAGGGTTTGTTAGCACAACCTGGGAACTAGAAGAACCCTGCTGAGATAACAGGCGCTGAGCATCCTGAATTTTCGGGCAAAGGTGTGTGAGATGGTCTCCAGTACAAAGCTTGCACGGAAACTTCACTTTCTTTTTCTCCTTTTGACCCTCACCAACACGCTCGTTGGTTTTATTTGCATTGCCATTCACGTTCTTTCCCTTCTTCTTGTTATTACGTCCCTTCTTCTTCCCATCGGATTGTTGATTTCCTTTGGGATCAGAAGCTTGGACAATGTTTATGGACAAAGACTGGGAAGGTGATGAATCAGCAGGCACAGCCTGACCAGAAGGAGAAGATTGTAAAGACAACTGCTGCAATTGAGAAAGCAGGCTGGCTGCACTACTATTGACCGATCCGACAAGCCCGTCACCATGCGGACCAGGTTTGGGTTTCGATAAATCCAATTTGGAGCGAGGAGCATTGGGCAAATACTTATAAAGCATCCCAGACTGAGAATAGATCAACTCTAACTGCTGGGCCCTAAAGATGGCCTGCTCCTCAAAAAATACCCCAGATAGGGATACATCTTTTGAAATATCTGACTGCAGAGATTTCAAAAACCACTCGAGAAGGAATTCACCTGGAATATGGGCTTTGATAAGCCTCTTCCTTCTCCTCCATTCCTGAATGTGATCAGAAATGTGAGTTGCCTCATCCTGCTTAAAATTAGCCAGGAGTTCGGTCCCGGCCTCATATCTGACAGGCAACTGAAAATGGTTAAGAAATGTGACAGCCAGTTCTCCAAATGTGGCGAAACTGCCCCCAGTGAGCTCTATATACCATTTGGCAGCATTTCCAGTTAGGGTGCGTTGAAATAATCTCAACCTAATCGAGTCATCGATCAGGGAGTTCGAAGAGCACCATAAGTGGAAAGTGGTGATGTGGTCTGTTGGATCCTCTCCATTCTTACCTTCAAACTTTGGAATGTCTGAAGGAAGTTTGGTCGGGACCGGAGGCCACCCCGGACTATAACGAATCGGGTCATTAGTCAACTTCGACAAATCTGGCAAGTTTAACGTTGCCAGAAATGGTAAGCGAGGCGGAGCCTGAGGATTCCATCCTTGATGGGATGGATTCCCAAAATTCTGAAAAGAATAGCCTGGATTTGATGAGGCACCAGGCTGCCAGAAAGGACTCGTAGAAAATGGAGAAGAACCTCCTCCCCACGCCGAGTTACCAAAACCCAGACCAGTTCCCCCCGCTGAAGTATTGATTGAAGAGGAAAGCCCCTGGTAGGGGTTCCATGCATTAGACAGAGGAGAAAAAGACTGATAAGCACTCGATGAAGGGAAAGAAGCATTCCCTTGATGACTCGCGAAGAACTGATTCCCTGCCCCCGACGTTGCAAACATAGGATTCCATCCCATAAAAGTGGTCGAACTTTGCCCCCCAGACCAAGGGTTGAAACTCTGGGTCTGGGACGTAAAAGGAAACGACCCTAAAGAAGGATTGGGACTGGGAATATGCCCAGTCCCAAAGGGGAAACCCTGAAACGAAGCCGATCCACTAGCCATGTTAGACATGGGCGTAGATCCAGTTGCACCGGCGGTAAAGGAAAAAGAGGGATTTCCAGCAATGGACATCCCTGAACAGAAGGGACCAGAATGAGAAGCATATGCTTGGGTGAACCCAGAGCCAAACATAGCAGTGCTAGAAGCAATCGAAGATGAAGCAATAGTGCCCCCTGCCTCGACAGAAGCAGGGGTCTGAATGCCTGCAGCACTCACGGTAGAAGCCGCGTTCCCAGTCGTGGCCATCGAAAGATAAGAATGATACGGAAGATCCGGCGGTCTCTCAGACTCCGGTCCGATGTACTGAATAACAAACGGATGATCAGGAGGAAGAGGAGATGGACCTGTAGCAGGAGGCTCAGGTATATCTTCTATCTGAAAATCGTCTTCCTGAGGAAACAACACTCGCGAGGTGAGCGGAACGCTCCTCTCGGAACCGACACTGGAATCAGCAACGAAACCTTCAGACCTTGGTGGAGGATCTCTCTCCACAGCGTCAGACTCAACAGGGTGGTAACCACCAGCTAAATCGCTCCTACGCCTTCTCGAAGAAGGCTCTGCACTCTCGGGAGATAACCCCCGGATTCTCCTCGAACGTCGAGGCGCTTGATCAGCCACTTTTATAGATTTATTAAATTAGACTCAAAAAAGTGAAAAGCTAGGCAAGCTAGGAGCAAAGAGCACTCACTAAAATAAAAATCCCTGAGATACAACAAGCAAACAGCCTCCAAGTATTTCCGCTCTGGGTGATGAGGACCGGACACCAAAATACAAGCAAGCGAAGTATAGGACCTCCCGAAAGCAGTCTGGGATGATTAGGGCCCAAAACAACTAGCGAAGGTATCAGAAATAGTTACGCCGACCTCCTAACGACAGCCTTTGCCGACTCAAGCACCCAAGCTTCGCAAGGGCACCCCCCAGAAGTACTGCTGAAAGTGATGCGACGTCTGCCTCAGGTACCACGGGTATTCCCCCCCGCAGTCACCTGTGTGGAACCTAGGAATAGCAACTATGGACACCAATCCGTATCAGAAGCTGGGCGGAACGGTCTTGAGGTCGGATTCAGCTAATCGGAGGGGGGGTATCCCTCTTCTTAACCTTCACTTCCCCTCGCGCTTGACTCTCGGATGAGAGCTTTCCCAGTCCACCTCACGGAGTTGGATTTCGCTCGATTAATCAACTTCTATGTTTGTTTGAGCGGCCTTGGAGAGTTAACTCTCCTCTCACCTATTCCAAGGCCCTACAACCTAGCTAGTTGGTGATTGACACTTAGTAAAACTTGCTAGTTGATTTTTAGATTAAATCGCTTATTTTAAGGGCTGTTGTATTAAGTCACAAGGATATGGAGATGAAACCAATGGTGTTTTGACACAAAAGAAATTAATAAAAACTTAACTACATGCACATGCAGTTCTTTGTCTTTCGATGAAAAGTAATCTCTATACAGGTTCTACGAGACTAAAAATTGTATTTTTCTTTTCGAATTGCAAACTCACACTCACAAAAACTAAGAAGCTAACTAAATGCTGAAATGCACCTAATGCAAATCACTACAAGCATGTAAATCCTAAGATGCAAAAATCTCTTAAAACAAGGTGAAATTTCCCTAAAAAGCTCCTTCATTTTTAACTCATCTTTTGTTGTCCAGAAAGCTAATTCTTGAAACCAAGAACTCTTAAAATAAGGACACCAAAAACACTTAAAAACAAGAAGAAGAAATCAAATGACAACTCCTTCCCAAAATCAAGCCAAAAACTAGAAGCAAGAAACTTCACAAAAGCTCCAAAAGATATGGCAAAACGAAAATGAAAATGCAACAACAAAAACAAAAACAAAAACAAGAGACAATGTTTTTTGAGTTTTTGAAATGCAAAAACAAAAAGCAAAACAAATGTTTTTTGGGCTTTTCTAGTTTTATAAAGCAAGAGCTCGAAAAGACCAAGCACAACTATCAAAATCCAAACCAAATAAGACCGAATTTCAAGCACAAACTTCAAGAATGCTCCCAAACCTTATAAGGCTAATAATAGAAAGATCAATAAGAGCAAGAGAAGACCAAAAACTCAGCCAATCAGTCTAGACAAATAGTGGAAACTCGCTGCAACAAAAACTCCAAAGAAACAAGAAAAGTTCTTCGAAAATTGCAACAAAACCCTAGCCTATGGAACTCAAGAAAACCAATCGAAAACGAAGCAAAAATCGCAATGCGAAGCACAACACAAAGATAGGAGTGAGTCAGTGAGCAGAAGCTCTCTGTTCTGATAAAGCAGAACAGCCAAGAATGCTCAGAAAGCGATCTTGGAACTCAATCCAGAAGTGCCAGCACCAGAAACAACACTTTTGCCAAAAGACTAGTTTCCACTCAAACGAAAGAGAGAAAAGACATGAAACCACTTCCTTCACACTCCAGTAAGTACAGAGACACTGTAGACACAGGCCTCCACAGCCAGAAAGGACCAAAAACTCAAGAATCCTAAAAATTCAAAATCTTCCTAGGTATACGCGGCTTCACAGCTGTGCAACCAGCGTGTATACACGTCTGTTCTAAGGGAAACTCGCGTATACGCGGTTTCCTTCAGACAAACTCGCGTGTATACGCGACTGTGTGCAAAAGAAGAAGCGTATGCAAAGGTAAATAATGAAAAAAAACAAAAGAACAAGCCTGGAAAAGACACCAAGACTTCAGACTGACTGCAAGAAAACAAACTGGACTGCAAATGAAAGAGAAAACTGTTGGCAACCTACCAAACAGCTGAAACAACCCAACAGGAGAATCACAAAAGTGTGATCCCCAGTGGAGTCGCCAGTTCTGTTTCGGGGAATTAACACCCTAGAGGTTGGTTGGGATACAACCTCCACAGAGAAGGGGCGTGCTACTTAACAGAGACTCACACAACCATGCACGTTTAGAAAAACCAAATAGAGCAGAATGAGAGAGTTACCCGTTGGTCCTACGTTTGAAGTAGATCCACGTGGGGTCCAAACCCCCAGCAACCGTCCTTCCTTCTTAACCTGAAATGCAAGAAGAAACCAGCACAAAGGACAAGTTGTACAGCATATATCTACTCTAAATGTCAGTGAGATTCATATAAAACATTAAATAAATCATAACGAATGCTTGTATAACAAATATTCTCATACATAAAAGCATACACTAACACGTTTATTTCGGGAATAGCATGATACTTCTGTATTATAAATAGCACGTACAAAAGTAATCAAGTGGAGAGATCACCTGATCCTTCCAAGGCCTTCGCAGACCGTCGTCCAGATCCGTCCAGCCCTTGCCTCGCTAAGACTCCTTCCAAACTGGTGCATATGAGATAACATATAAAGGGATGTGTATCTCAAGGAAACAAGGGTTTCCAACAATGAACTGGGAAAGTGCAGGAGGCACGGGGAATCAGACTTGGATAGGGAATACCAACAAAGTATAATATCAATAATTCTCTCTCTCCCTTAGGCCATACACATGAGGGCTTTTATAGTCCCTCCAAGTAGTTTCAGCAGTTGGAAACAGTTGGCCACGGGCTGGGGTGGTTGAACTACCTGAGTAACCATCGACCCAGCGCGAAATTAGGGATTTTTTATATATTTTTTAATCATTTTAATGGCATACGCAGAAAATTCTAGCTGGACTTGTGTATACACGCGGAAAAACACGGGCATAGTCGCGTATGGGGGATTTTACACTGTTTTTAAGTGAATTTGTCCAAGTCTGTAGGAATGGGTGCCCAAAAGCCATGAAGCAATCATGAATCATGTCAAAGTGAGAAATGATGCTATAACAGACATAAAGCTCGTCTTGTCGCTAAAGGTTTTTCACAAGTTGAAGGCATTGACTATACTGAAAAATTCTCCCCTGTTGCAAAAATGAATATTATTTGCCTTGTTCTTTCCCTTGCTGCCTCCTTTAAATGGGAAATCCATCAGATGGATGTTAAATCCACCTTCTTACATGGAGATTTGCATGAAGAAATCTACATGGAACAACCCCCTGGCTTTATCCAAAAAGACTCCAGGATTTTTTGTTGCCTTAGGAAGTCTCTCTATGGTCTCAAACAAGCTCCTCGGGCTTGGTATGCCAAAATGGATAGATTTATCTTCGATAATGGCTTTTCTAGGTGTCATTCTGACAACACTGTCTACACCAAGAAAGTGGGTAATTCCTTCACCATCCTTGTTCTTTATGTTGATGATATTATCCTTACTGGTAGTGATCCAAACCATATAAACCATGTGAAGTCTAGCCTCAAAAATAAGTTTGAAATGACAGACTTAGGACACTTGCATTATTTCCTTGGTCTTCAAGTCTTGCAATCCAAGGAAGGCATTACCCTCTCTCAGTCCAAGTATGCCTGTGATCTTCTACACTACTTTCACATGGAAGACTGTAAGCCTGCCCCTTCTCCCTTTCAGTCTACATTCAAGCTTTCAGTCAACTGTACTACCCCTGAAGTTGATGCTACCTTATACCGTCAACTTGTTGGTAAAATTTTGTATCTAACCCATACCCGTCCTGACCTTTCCTTTGCCGTTGGTATTGTCGCTCAGTTTATGCACCAAAATCATGAAAGTCACTGGAAAGCAGCTAAAATAATACTTCGATATATTCGAGGTATAGTTTAGTTCAGGATTCATTACAGTGCAGGAGCATCTCCCTTGTTGATTAGTTCCATTGATTCTAATTGGGTTGGTGAACCTGATGATCGGAAGTCCACTGCAGGATATGTATTCACTCTTGGTTCAGGACCTATTACTTGGTCTTGTAAGAAACAAAGTGCCATATCTCTTTCTTCAGCATAAGCAGAGTATCGGGGTGCAGATGAAGCCAGCAAGGAAGCCATGTGGCTTCATTAGATCCTGTCTGAATTTGGTCTTCATCAGCATCATCCAACTACACTTTGGTGTGATAATCAGAGTGACATTCATCTATGTAAAGATCCAGTTCAACATCAGTGTATGAAACACATTGAACTCCACATACACTTCATCAGAAAGCTCATTCATGATCATGTTCTTGAAGTGCATTATTGTTCGACCAATGATCAAGTAGCCGATATATTTACGAAGGCTCTCACAGAAGAGAAGTTTACCAAACTTCGAACCATGCTTGGAGTTCAGGAAAGTCGTCATTAAGGGGGGATAAGCTCTAATGCCTCCTTCCTTCTCCTACTGTGTCGCTTTTGTAAATCCTTCAATCCTATCCCAATTTGTTCTTAAGGGGGGATGTTAGGATATTTAGACAAATAGGAAATAGGATTCTTTTGTGTCACCTTTGTAAATCCTTCAATCCTATCCCAAGTTGTTCTTAAGGGGGGATGTTAGGATATTCCGATACATAGGAAATTGTTAAGAATAACTTAGTCTAGTGTAGAGTTAGGTAAATTTTGTTTCTTTACCATGTACATTTGTAACTTATAATCCGACGGTCACGATTTGTAGTGATCCAACGGTTATCTCTCACCTCGGTATTAACGACACTTGATCCATGGATTAACACCAGATTGGTCCATGATCTCTATTTAAAGAGCATGGAGGGTCATTTGTCTGGTAACCGTTTATGAGAGAAACATATGTAACTTTTCTGTTTATGTTAATAAATTCCCTGAAGTGGCCGCGATGGCTCAGGGCGTGGACTGTTTCCCTATTTGAGGGTTTTAGCCACGTGATTATACTAGTGTACTGATTTGTGATTTGTTTTTGAGCGGTGACCTTTGGTAATTGATCTACGGAACTTACCTTGTAAATTCCTACATAATCCATAGATCTTGAAGAGAGAGAGGAGGGTTGAAGAAGGCTCCCCTTCAACCTCCTTTAAGAAATGATGCAAACACAATGGAGGACTATGATGATGAGCTAAATGGTTAAGAACCATTTGATGATATAAAATATTTTATTGAGGTAAATTAGTTGGAATATTAGCACACACACTCCTTAGTTGAACAATAATATCAATAGAATATATATCTCTTAAATGAGAACATAAAATGTGCACAAGTTATTGATCCATGGGAATTACAATATAGATACTTTGTTGATGTGGTTGATACATAAATGAAAAATATGTATGATCTAAGATTTTGAAATGATCCCAAATAACAATTAGTAACCTTTCCTCAAGCATAATCCTAAAAATACCAATTAAAACATATTAAAAATTATAGAGAAGCATGTTATTGAAGGTAGTGATGTGGAAGAAGATTCGCCAATGCATAAGAGTATATATAGTTAAAATGCCCATTTTTAAAGAATATGTGAATAAATATGTTGGAAAATCTAAAATTCTACAAGAACCAAATAATTCAATAATGTCTAATGTAATAGATATATAGGATGATCATCCTAGGATTGATGTTGGGCCATATTCAGAGAGGTAATAGTTTTTGTTTCCTCTCATTTTATGTTGTTTAATGATTCATGGTAAACTACTACATAACTATATGCTAGATTCTGGGGCATCTCATATTCTCATGCCCAAAGAGATTTTGGAAAATTTGGGTTTATACATAACAAGGAAATATAAATATGTATATTCCTTTGATTCCATAAAGAATTTGTTAATGGTCTTAGTTAAGGTTATATTTAAAATAATTATGATGGATGTCACAGTAGCTGATGTTCCTGTCAGTTATGGGATGCTCCATTCATGATTATGGGAGATAAACTTGTTGGGACATTACAACTAGATTTGTCTTGTGCAACCATAATAGTTTTTTGGAAATATTGTTGTCGTTGGTGTGAAAGAGAGGGTGGGACTACATATATCTAAGATAAATATTGTAAAATGAAGATCGTTGGAAATATTGTTTTTGTGATTTTAATGCCCAATTTCAATAACCTATAATATTTAAAAGAATTTTTACTCCATTTAAATAGCTAAAATTGGAGAATAAGATACATGGTTCAAAATATTATTTTGATACCTTTCCAATAGTATTTGATGCTTACTCTAATTCATAGGAATGAGGAGATATAGAAGTTTTTGTCACGATGGACCCTATAAGTGATTGAAGAAACACTATAAATAAATTATATATGAGTTTATTTGAGGTGTATAAAAGTAAGAAGAGAACTTAGATTCACAAGAGGAACTGAGGAATATTTTTGGGCTGATTTTTGGAGTTTAAAGGTGGAAGGAAAAATGTGATTTATGGGGTGAACGAGTCATCTTGCAATTTTTACCATAGATTTTCTTTTGGGATATTTCATACCATGAAACTTGCAGGAGCTAGAGAGAAAACCTTCATGTACATGTGGTTAAAATTTTAGACCTTATTTCACTCTAATTTCAGAGATATGCTTTAATAAGTCAAGCTTCCTGAATGCTCCTAAAATATGCTTCAAACGGGTTAGCTTGGGATTTTTGCTATATATTTTATTTTGGGATATATCAGACCATGACACATGGATGATACAAATAGAATATCGTGATGCATACGTGGTTCAAATTTTGGACCTTGGTTTGTAATAATTTCAAAGATATTCTCTAAGGAAGTTAGGCTTCCTGAATTCTCTTGAAATATGCTTCAAATAGGTCAACTTGACATTTTCGTTGTTTCCTATACGATGTTTTTGATCCATATTTATGAAGGAATGGAATCAAATACAGATATAAAAAGAAACACAAAGATACAATGAAAGCAAAATTCAATCCATTAATAACAAGGTACTAAAAACTGTTTACATGCAGGATGGAAGTAAACTAGCTCAGGCGATGGCAACTTATCTCTGAGAAGAGATGTGACAGCTACATGTATTTTGAACTATGTTACAATGAGGCTTGAAGGAATATTTATTATTGACAAAAAATTTAAAACCTTAAACATAAAAAAAACCTAACACTAAGAGGTGAAACGCCAAAATTCGGTGGGCTCCATTGGGTAAATTCGTACATCAACTTCCCATCATTGTAACTTTGGAATATGATCTCTATTTGATGTTTACGATGCCTTGTTAGAAATGTTTATCTGAGGAAAAAAAAAATTTACTACACACCCCCACCGCCAGCAACGAGTTTTCTCATTTTCAAAAAAAAATGTCGTTTAGGGCCTCAGAAAGACTAGAGAAGTCCAGGACCCGAAAAGCTGCCAAAAATAGTAAACTATGCTACAATTAAGGAAATTGAAAGAAATAGTGGTGGGAGCCCAAGTGGAATAGGTGGGTGGCCACCAATATCCACTTGGATCAATTTCATATGATGAAAATTGGAGAATGCAGATAGAATATTTTCATGTACTTGTTATTAAAATTTTGAACCTTAGTTTGTGGAGGAAGTTAGGTTTCTTGAATGCTTCTAAAATCTACTTCAAACAAGTAAGCTTAGTATTTTTTATATAAATTTATTTTTGTGATTTTTTAGACCATGAAATTTGAAGGAGTGAAGAGATCTCAAGGTACTTGTGTTATTGTTTCTCTATAATTTCATAGATTGATTTGAGAAAGTTAGTCTTCCTAAATGCTCTCGAAACATGTTTCAAAAACGTTATATTGGAATTTTTGTTATCACTTTCTTCTAGACATGTTTTAGACTATGAAATATTCAGGAGACAAACAAGAGATATCAAAGTGTTTGTAGTAAATATTCTAGACTTTTTTCACTATAATTTCAGAGATATGATCTAAGGAAGTTAGCATTCTTGAATTCTCTTTAAACATCCTTCAAACATGTTAGCTTGGAATTTTTACTACAAATTTCCTTCTAAGATGTTGCAGACTGTGAAATATGGAGGAGACAGAGAAGAAATATCTCTAGGTATTTGTGGTAGAAATTTTAGAACCGTATTTGAAAAATTGGATACATGGCCCATGTTGTTCAAGTTGGTTCTTGAGAGGAAGCAAAAAGAAACAAGCTTTCGGAGAAGTAGACTTGGTGAAGGAAGAAGCAGTAAGTAGACTTAATGAAGGTAGAAGCAACTAATGAATTTGGGGAATGAAGAAGAAGCAAACAAATGTGGTGAAATAAAAGACAACATATAAACATTGTGAAGAAGAAAACATGCCCAATGAAATATGTTGGTTCCTATGAATATTTGCAACAATGAAGATTTGTGTCTCTTGTAGGTTGGTGCCTACAAATCTTGCAATATAGGAAATTGGTATGTCCTGTAATTTGGTGCCTACAAATATGTAGATAGAATTGGTGTCTCTAGAAGGTTGGTGCTTACAAATATTGCAATAGAGTGAATTGGTGTCTCCTATAGGTTGGTTCCTTCAAATATTGCAGTAGATTGGATTGGTGTCTCATGTTGGTTGGTGCCTGCAAAGCCTCATAAGATATTGGTGTCTCTTGTAGGTTGGTTTCTACAAAGTAGAAAAGGGGATTGGTGTCTCGTGTAGGTTGGTGCCTACAAATATTATAGTAGATGGTATTAGTGTCTCTTGTAGGTTGGTGCCTACAAATCTTGTAGTAGAGAGGACTGGTGTCTCTTATAGGTTGGTGTGTGCAAACCAACAAAGGGGATTGGTGTCTTTGTAGGTTGTTGCCTACAAATGAATAGACAAGATTGGGGTCTCCTATAGGTTGGAAATATAGCCATGCACTAAAAGGCTACATGTGAAAGATACAATTTCAAATGTTTTGAATGTTACAAAATTTCTACTTATAGAATATGAAGACTATCTTCAAGAGTTTGTTACCAATAAGTTGAAGTCGTTACTCATTTAATTGCTTTGTTATAAATTTCAGTTTATGTCTTTTTGTGATTAGTATTGTTGAAACTTAGTTACCAACTTAATGAAAGTTGTGAGTTGAAAACAAAAACCCTAGTCATAAATATCCATATTTTTTTGTTATAATAACAAAACGAACTTCCAAATTGAAATATGATAATTCCATAATCATCTTTCTTTAAGAGCTAGAATTACAATAATTTTCAATCTTGAACTTACATCGCTGTAAAGTTTTAAATACAAATTTTAAATAGCATCGCCTCATCTTTAGAAGGTTAAAATTAACAAAAAAATTAAATAGGATCATTCCATTTTTTTGGGATTAAAATTACAACTCGGTTGAAATGATAACATTAGCGACCAATATTGTTTTAAATAAAAACCTTAAAATCAATCCTCAAAACAAAAACTAGTATATGCAGTAGCAACCCCTTTATTCAAGGTTAACATCACAACTTGTTTGAAGCAATCATGGAGGCTTCACTTAATGAACCTTTGATATATCATGCATTCGTGGCATACTAAACAATACCCTTGATTTGACTACATATTTGAAAATACCTCTAAAAACCACATTATTCAACCCCCTACCAATACTAACCCAATACACCTTCCCAATTTTAAAAAACTCTACTTTCATTAGATATTGTAATTTCCACTTTATTTATTTCATTGACTTTGAGCTCCATTTTCTATAACTGCCAATATATAAACACTTTACGCCCCTTTATATGCTACCCTTTACCCCCCTTATATGCTCAATATATTATAACATTTTTTCCTCAATATATATACCCCAATATGAATGCACGTGGTATGGTATTGCTCCCCTAGTGAAGCCCATGTGGAAGCAATCATTTTCATAAATAATATTGTTGCAAATTAAACCCACAAAATTAATCTCCAAATCAAATATGGTTAGGATTTTTATTTATTTCTTTTAAACGTAATGTTTTTTAAGATTAAAATAGATATTGTGATAGAAATATTAAAAAAAAATGATATATATATATATATATATATATATATATATATATAAATTAAATAACATATATAAGAATATTATTAAAATTATATTTACCTTTAAAATGTTTTAAAAATAAAAAACATAAAAAAAAAATTAAAAGATAAAAAACTTGAAATTAAAACAAACAAACATTAAACAAGTGCTACCTAGTAGGTGGTACACGTTGTTTAGTTTAAATATAGCTAATTGGAATATGAACTATGACAGGGTGTGAGATGATCAATTAAAGCCTTCATAAAAAATAGAAATGAAAGTGAAAATTTTGTGCTAAAATGTTGCTTTTTGGTGAGTGCCCTACCTCATTGGTTGTAATGAAGCTTTATAACTTTATTTTTTTTGTTGTGTTTGGTCCAAATTGATATGGGGAAACTTAAATGCTAATTCCAAGAAACTTGTTTTGCACAACCTACAAAGTTCATGGAAATTGAAATGATTGATATAGAGTTGAAAGCAATTGTGTTTCTGGCAGTGAAGGCATGAGAATATGAAAAAAAACTTTTATTGTTATCTCTCAAATGGTGTCTCTTTCTTTTGCAAAGGAAATTTGAGTTGAGATGATATATAATTTTTGATTTAGTATTAAATTAATTTTTAAATTAAATTGCAAAGACAAATTAATTAATATTTTTGAATAGTAAGAATAACTGTTTTACTATTAATTTAACAACTAAATCATAACTAGTATATATATATATATATATATATATATATATATATATATATATATATATATATATCAAAACACTTAGTTTCTAATAAAAAATGCTTAGTTCCTAGAACATTTAGTATTGTGAGAATAAAAAAATCATTAAAAATTTGAAGTATTAAAATAAATAAAATATATTATGAGTCCTTTTCAAAACAATTCTAAATATTATAAGTTTGTATATGATTTCTGATTTAGTATTAAATTGGTTGAATTTGACACACTCACTTCTAATAAAACTAGTAATAAAATTGTAGTAAATTAAAGGGCTTTAATAAAATTCACACATTAAAACCAGTTGAAACATATGAGAAATTGAAAACTAACCTCCCAACAAATGTCTAGCAATATCCAACTACTTGAAACAGAATATGGAGCTTCAAAGTGAGATCTGGATAACACCCTAGTTGGAGTTACAACAGACATTAATCATAGACACAAGCAAAAAAAATAAGAAGATTGATTTCTTGAATTTTTGAATTCAATTTCTTTTTATAAGGTGATTTTTTTGACTTTTTAATATATTTCGAGGTCGAAATTATAAAAACCATGCTTAAATAAAAAAAATTCAAAAAAAAAAAATGCTCAGGAGATCCTAAAAATTAGTAGCTATACATCAATAAAACTCTCTTAATAAAATTAGGAAAGAAATGGATTCTAAAAACTAGTAAGTAATTATTATAATAGTTATTGTAACATCCATAAAATAACCACGTAACTAATAATTACGTTGCTATCTTTTTAACTGTTATTATCAAGAAATGGTTGTAAAACGGATTCTGGAATCAGTTAAAAACGAATATGTGTTGCGTATTGAATTGGAGGTGTGACCGTTATTGTCATATTTTCTCTGTTACAATGCACAATTAAGTATTGTTTAATGGTGAAAGGGTAGAGCAGTTTCGGGAGCCAAAAAGGAAGTTGGTGTCACCTACTGCATGTACCATTCAGATATAGCCACTGGTTACAGAGCGGGGGCATTTATGTTTATTTTACTTGCAGAGGTTTTGATCATGGTGGTAACAAAATGTCTATGCCGCGGAAGTTCTTTGACACCAGGGGATCTCGTGCATGGGCTATCATTTATTTCCTGTCATCCTAGTAAATTGCTATATTCCAAGTTCTTGACATGGGCTGCATTCAACAAAGTTGTGCACGATACTAAATTTTAGTTAATTTATTTCTTTATGATGTTTTTTATTTGATTAACCTGGATTAGAAATGAATTGGAGGTTGATATTTCTTTGTTTTACTTTTGTAAAATCCCTAATTACGAAGATATTATTCGTCCAAAAAGTTATGCATATAGAAACTTTATGCTAATTTTCTTTGAAAAGAATATATTTTTAGAAAGAAAATATATCTGTTTGTAATAGAGAAAGATAAGCAATTTTATATATATTTTATATGCAACTTATCTAAGAAATGATAGGATGCTTGTTCTTTCTTAAAAGGGATTTCATACATGTGTAGGAAATGATAACAAGTCCAAGGTATTTTCTTGAATAGATTAAAGAGGGAAACTCTTGAGGTATTTTCATGTGTAGTTAAGAAGAAAAGATAAGTTTCTCACATTAAAATTCTATACATTAACCATGTTGTAAATAGTAATTATTTAATAAATCCATGGGTAGTTTACCATGGTATTAGTAGATAATAGTATTTAATATATCCATGGATAGTTTACCATGGTGTTGGTAAAGTCATGGATAGAGGAACTATTCAATTATATTTCTTCAAAGAATATACTATGTAATGACTTTTATGGTAGCATGATTATGATGTTCATTCCTTTTGAAAGAAGATCATGCATAGGCATGCAACATAAATAATAACTTTCATTGGAAAGAATATAAATATTTGTAGGTGGGAAAGATAGCATGTGGTGCTAAACTATATTGGAAATGATTGTTTAATATAATCTTTGAAAAAAAAGACATGTATTTATATTCTTAATTGCATAGTTTTACAAAAATAAAACATATGTTTACATGCTCACTAGCATTGAGATTTCCTTTGGGAAGACTCATGAAGGAAGCTACCTGCTTCGTTGGAGACTCTTTTGGAATCTATATGCCTTTGCATGCATGGGAGCAACATTTGATATGTTAGATTGCACTCCATGTACTAAAATTAATAGCTCAAGGGTTAGCTATTTTGATTAAATTATGTAAATTGCATGCGCAAGTATCATAACTAAGTATCAGTTTATTTTTAATGTATGATGGGGAGATGTAGCTATTGTCTTGCAGTGCTTATGCGACGGAAACATTAGTTAATGTGATGACTTATAACCAGCACATATGAGGTATGTGTTGTTAAAGGGAGAATGTTAAGATACTTTACTTGCATGTCATGAATATACATGAGTAGATGGAGAAACTACTATAGTATAGATATGTGAAATGAATTATTATACTTTATGAATCTTGACATCAATGTATGTTGAAGGTAACATTAGCAGGGTATGATGGTGATATGGATAAAGGAAATATTATGCTTAACTCAGTGGCAGGTAAATGATTATGGTTCATGCAGATGAGTATGAACTACCGGAAGATCCAGTGTATGATGGATCAATGTAGGTACATCCATGCCATCAAGATATGAAGATATGAAGACCAGAGGGTAAATGGTATCATATTTATTGTAATGGCTTTAAGCTAGATATTTGTATATTTCCTTGTAAGATTTATAAACAATGGTTAAGGGATGATCTCCCTTATAAGCCATTGAGTGAGGGTTGATCACCCTCAATGCTTGCTGGTTTTCACCCTACGGGGTTTCCAGAGTATATTGGTGTTCAATGATGTGATTGATTATTGTGTCAAGATGATGATGTGGATTCCCTTTCTTGTTGTGATATTTATAATGTCAAGTATGTGATGACAACATGAAAAATGAAATGAGTGGAAGGTTACATCATATGGTATTATGTTAATGAATTGTAATGGAAGCTGTAAATGGTTAAGGAGCTTAATATCCTTATTCTAAAGTTACAATATAAAAAATTTAACTCCTTACCTTTCCATGTGAAGTTATCGAGGTATGTTACAGTTATGAATTATCAAAGCTATGTGTAAACAAGGAAAAAATTATGATTAATGTAATTGGAATTGAAAATAGAAAAAATACAAAAAAATATACGTCAAAAAGTAATAAAACTGAAAGAAATTATTGAGAATTTTTTTTTAATTATATTTTCCTTTTTAAAATTTGTAGTCTTATAAAAAAGAAAACAAAAAATTGAAAATATGGAGAGAAAACTATAATTCATGAAAATGAAAATAATAAAAAAGGGAAAAACAAAATAAAAAATAAAAAAAAAATAACTAATAAAAATGGAAGTTACTAAACAACTCATACTAATACTTTAACCAATTACTTAAAAAAAATTAAATTAAATAATAATAATAATAATTAAAAAAACAAATTCTCACTATTAAATTATAAGTAAACAACCTATGTTTTTTTTTATAAAAACAAATTAATAAACAATTAAAAAAAACCTAAATACATAATACCATGCCTAAAACAAGTAAAATAACATATATAAAAATATTATTCAAATTATATTTACCCTTCATTAAAATATAAATGAAAAGAAAAGACCCAAAATATAATTCACACCTGTCCATTTTGTCACATCCATTTCCAACTACATCTCTTCCCCATCTTTGTGGGATATATTAGGGGTCCATTTCCCAACTTCCTCGCTTCCCCAGCTTTGCGGAATAAATGAAGGTAGGGAAAAGGAAAGAGAAGTGGCAAGCGAAAGGCATGAAAGTGAAAACCGGGGATCGGGATAAGGTGAGTGGATGAATGGGATAAGGAGAAATTGCAGTGCGTGGAAAGAGCAGAGTTTATATACATTTTAGTTTAGTTTTATTTTAGGTTTTTAATATATATATATGATTTAATTTAATTTAATGAGTTTTTAATATTATATATATATATATATATATTAATTTAGGATCATAAAATAATATTCATAAATATTTTAATTTTTAAAATTTAAAAATTAAAAGCTATAGTTTATAATTTTTTTAGAAACAAAAATGAAATTTAATTTATCATTTTTATTATTTTTTAGAGATTTGAAAACCTCCCTGTTATAAAAAAAGAAATTAAAATTTTTGGAAAACAAAAATAAATTCAATTTTTCAACTCTATTATTTTGTAGAGATTTGAAAACCACAATGTTATAAAAAAAGAAATTGAAATAATTAAAAGTTATTTTAACAGTTTATAAGTTGAAAATAATTAATATTATTTTCTATATTAATCGAGAATGGTTACATTGGTGTAACGTACCTCCTTAGTTTAGGATTAGTTCCTAGAATATAGGAGTTTGGTTACCATCTCCTAGTTCTTTGTTATGTACTTAAAGTCGTATCTTTCTGATTAATGAATGTAGAGTGATCTCTTCGTTTGAGTGCAGTCTCCAGGTGCAGTACTCACCTGTGAGCTGCAACTCCTTGTTTTTCAATTCAGTGTGATTTTTATCTTAGTATTAGAGCTTAGAGTAGGGGGAGCCTTATTTTTTTTAGCATCATTGACTATAGAGCTTTAGTGGCGGAGGTGTACACAGAAGCTTTCGTAGGAGCAGGTGGACTGCAGCAACACCTAAAGCATAGGTCTCAGATGACTGATCATCTCTGAGCGGAAGAAAGGGTTGGCGTGTTTTTATCGCGATCATTCGTGCCATTGGCGCTACTGTCAAGGAAATACCCACGCCAATGCGCTGAAATACTCCATTGGCACGGAGGTACAAGCCAAAATCGCGCTAGTTTTGGGAGATACATGCATTTTGATTTGGGCGCGGATTTTTCGACTTGGAAAATCGTCGACCTCTTTCTCTTTGGGAAGATCTGCAACTTTTAGCAGATTGGACTTGCTCGGTGGTGGCACATTGAAGTTCTGAATTCGCCTGGTGGTGGCAAATCGGACTTGCCCGGTGGTGGCATATTGAAGTTCCTGATTTGCTCAGTGGTAGCAGATCGGACTTGCCCAGTGGTGGCGTATTGAAGTTCCTGATTTGCTCGGTGGTAGCAGATCAGACTTTCTCAGTGGTGGCGCATTGAAGTTCTGGATTTTCTCGGTGGTAGCAGATCAGACTTGCCTGATGGTGGCGCATTGAAGTTCCTGATTCACCCGGTGGTGGCAGATTGGACTTGCCCGGTGGTGGCACATTGAAGGTACGGAGTTTCCAGCAAATCAGTGGTTAAGATCTGGTATGTATTGATTTTTTTTTTAGTGTATCCTGCAATTATTCAATTGGGAAGAATTATTCATCGGAAGATCAGAAATTTTATTAGTCCAGTATGAATAACAGTATAGAATCGTATCTCCACGACTCTGGCAAACTCAATGGATCTAATTTCACCAACTGGGAATTCAAGATACAAACATTACTTGAAAGCGCAAATGCGTGGTCGATTGTCATAGGAAATGAGCCGAGACCAAATTTGGTAACAGGAACAACTGCACAAGAACAAGACTGGGATAAAAGGGAGACCAAAGCAAAGGTCATACTGAAGATGTCTGTTAAGGACAATATTATCCCACATATTAGAGACAGCAAATCGTCCACTGACATTTGGACGACGATCAAGAACCTATACCAGACGCAAAATACAAATTGTGTCTTCTCACTCAAAGGAAAGCTGTTTGCGATGAAGATGGAGGAGAATGAGTCCGTTGCTAGATTCCTTGCTAGAGTCAAAGACTTGAAGTAAAAATTGGGAGACATCGGAGAGAAAGTGTCCGATTCTGATCTGGTCACGATCACGTTGAATGGAATGAAAGATGAATATCAGATGTTCATCACAGGATTGGCAACAAGGGAGAAAGCCCCTACATTTGAAGAGTTGACAGGGATTCTGCTACAAGAAGAAGAGCGGCGACATAATTTGAAATCACAGAGCAATGATCTTGCTCTGATGGCAAAAAGGCGACAATATAGAGGGAAGCAGCCACAACAGCAATAGCAACCACAGCAGCAGCAGCAGAGAGGAGCCAACACGTTTCAAAAGAGACCGTTTAAAGGTATGTCTGCTAATAATTTTCCCAGCAAGAGATGTTTTTACTGTGGAAAAAATGGTCATCAGATTAGAGAATGTTATAAGAGGCAGGCAGATGAAGCAAGGAATAAATAGAGAAAGCACAAAGGTTACTTTGTTGAGGAAGATGAAGACCATAGCCACGAACTTCGACTATTTACAGCCGATTGTGCCCTTTCAGCTTCTAAGGGAGATGAGGACGACATATGGTATGTCGATTCTGGTGCATCCTCACATATGACAGGTAAGAAGGAATGGTTTGAATTTCTTGAAGAAACTTCATGTGGGTTGAAAATTTATTTAGGAGATGATAGCGGATATGAGATCAAAGGGTATGGTGATATTCCAGTAAAGTTACCTAGCGGTGACATTAGACATCTTAAGAATGTATTGTATGTGCCCGGAATTAAGAAAAACTTGATCTTTGTATCTATGATAATTGATCAGGACGTGCAAGTTCAATTCTTCAAGACTAACTGTGTCATAAAGGATAGAAATATGGAAACAATTACAACAGGAGTGCGTGTGGGGATCCTGTACAGACTAGATGTGAAAAGTATGCCACAGCAAGCCATGGTCGCAACTGGATCGACAGCCGAAAACCTCTGGCATCAGATATTCGGCCATCTTAATCTGCAAGACCTCATTCTAATTCAGAGAAAAGGTATGGTCGATGGACTCCCTGTTTTCCATAATGTTCAGTTGGATTGTGATGGATGTGCATTAGGGAAAATGCATAGAGAAGAATTTCCTTTGCATGTTAATAGAAAGGAAAGAGATATTCTAAAGCTGGTGCATACAGACATATGCGGACCTATGCAGACCAGGTCACTAGGTGGTGCATATTAATTCCTTTTGTTTACTAATGATTGCACTAGATTCTCTTGGATATATTTTATGAGTAAAAAGAGTCAGACCTTTCAGTATTTTAAAGAGTTTAAATCTATTGTAGAAAAGAAGACAGGACAAAGCATAAAAGTTCTCTGCTCAGATCAAGGGGGAGAATACAGGTTGGGAGAGTTCATGAATTTCTGCAAGCATCATGGGATTTTTCAATAGTTTACAGTGCCTCACACACCACAGCAGAATGGAGTGGTAAAACGAAAGAATAGAATTTTGGTGGAGTGCGCAAGGAGCATGCTTCAAGGTAAGGGTCTATAAAATGGTTTTTTGGCAGAAGCCATTAACACTACTGTCTATTTAAAGAATAGGAGTCTTACTAAATGTCCAGGCTTCAAAACCCATTTTGAAGCATTATTTGGATTCAAACCAGCAGTGAGTCATTTAAGAGTATTTGGGTCAAAAGCTTATGCTCATATACCCAAGGCAGATAGGAAGAAGTTAGATCCTAAAGCCATGAAATGTATCTTTGTTTGATATGGCACTGAGTTTAAAGCATATAAGTTATTTAATCATGTGACTCATAAGGTTTTTGCAAGCAAAGATGTCATATTTCATGCACAGGTTGAAGAAGAAAAGGATGACAGTAACAATGATTGGCACATTCCATTACTAATGGAAGAAAACAGTGAGGATGATGAAGAGCAGGAGCAGAAAGAAGAAGAGGTAACAGGTAATGTAATCAATGATGCAAGCCCAGAAAAGGCTAAATAGATAGATTTGAAGTAAGTCCCCTACCAAGGAGATCAGGTAGGAAGACTCGATTACCATCCAGATTGAAAGACTATGCTTTAATGACAAACATTTTAAACATGGTAGAACCTGCAAATTATAAAGAAGCAAGTCAATCTGATGCATGGAAGGCTGCAATGCATGAGGAAATTGAATCAATTATCAGAAACCATACTTGGGATTTAGTTGAACTGCCTGAAGGTAAAACCCCCATAGGATGCAAATGGTTGTATAAACCTAAAATAAATGCAGTTGGGAGAATAGAAAAACTTAAAGCTAGACTAGTAGCAAAGGGTTACTCACAGCAAGATGGAATAGATTTCGATGACACCTTTGCTCCTGTAGCAAAATTAAACACTATTAGAATGCTAATTTCCTTAGCAACAAAACATAACTGGCATCTACACCAGCTAGATGTTAAGTCTGCATTTTTGAATGGTGACTTGAAAGAAGAAATCTATTTAGTTCAGCCTGAAGGGTTTGTGAAAAAGGGGCAGGAACATCTTGTTTGTAGATTGAAAAAGGCACTTTATGGTTTAAAACAAGCACCCAGGTCGTGGTATGAGAAGATTGATTCATTCTTTGTACAACATGGCTTTCATAGGAGCATGAATGATCCAAATCTGTATACCAAGTTTAATAAACAGAGGCAAATTATTTTGATTTCTTTGTATGTAGATGATATGATCATAACAGGGAATGCTAACAATCTGATCAAAGAAATCAAATGGCAGATGTCACAAGTGTTTGAAATGAAAGATCTCGGAAATCTCCATTATTGTTTGGGATTGGAAGTATGGAGAGATTTTGGACAGACTTTTCTTACTCAAGGGAAGTATGCCAGAATTTTGTTGGAAAAGTTCAGAATGGAGCAGTGTGGATTAGCATCAACACCATTGCAGCAGAATTTAAAGTTAAGCAGTGACGATGGTACTAAAGAGGTGGATGCCACTATGTACAGAAAGCTAGTTGGGAGTTTGATATATCTTACTACAAATAGACCAGAGTTGGCATACTCTGTTAGTATGTTGAGCTAGTTTATGTCAAAACCACTCAAAAGTCACTAGGTCGCAGCAAAAAGTGTGTTGAG
This sequence comes from Pinus albicaulis, assembly GCA_034641835.2. Lineage (NCBI taxonomy): Eukaryota > Viridiplantae > Streptophyta > Pinopsida > Pinales > Pinaceae > Pinus > Pinus albicaulis. The sequence goes on along the minus strand of CM076584.1, from coordinate 23,542,247 downwards.
GTATCTTAGTGGTACTAGTAATTATGGTATTTTATACACTGACACATTTGATGTTACCCTAGTAGGATTTTCAGATTCAGATTGGGCAGGTAACTTGGATGATCGAAGGTCTATCACAGGTTACGCATTCAGCATTGGATCCGGGGTCATAGCATGAAGCAGCAAAAAGCAAAGCACTGTAGCTTTATCTTCATGTGAAGCTGAGTACCAAGCATTGTGAAGCTATCTGGTTGAGAAGACTTCTCAATGATGCAGGAGAAGAATAGAAAGAATCAACTATCATCAAAACTGACAACTAGAGTACCATCAAGCTTGCATACAATCCAGTCTTTCATAAAAACACCAAGCACATCGATACTTAGTTCCATTTTTTTCGAGAGAAACTACAGTTAAAGGAGATATTTGTTGAATATTGTAAAACTTGTGACAATATCGCTGATATTTTTACTAAGCCTCTTGGGCGTGTAAAGTTTGAATTGTTTAGAGGGATGCTAGGAGTTCAGGGTAATCCTTTCTCCATTAAGGGGGGGAGTTGAAAATAATTAATATTATTTTCTATATTAATGGAGAATGGTTACATTGGTGTAACGTACCTCCTTAGTTTAGGATTAGTTCCTAGAATATAGGAGTTTGGTTACCATCTCCTAGTTATTTGCTATGTACTTAAAGGTTGTATCTTTCTGATTAATGAATGTAGAGTGATCTCTCCGTTTGAGCTGCAACTCCTTCTTTTTCAATTCAGTGTGATTTTTATCTTTATAGTTATATTATTTACAGTTTAGTTTGGATTTTGTTCTCATTCAAGAATTCAAGAGTAATTTTATAATTTTAGTTTTTAGAGTGTGTTTTCATTTTATATTTAATAATAATAATTATTTACTCTATGATTTTGTTTGTAATAGTGTTAGTTTTTAAAGTTATGATTTCAAAACAAATGTGTTGCTTGGAACACTATATTTGATTAACAATTAATTAAGTGGTTCTAATTCACAATAATATGTGCGTTCAATGCCATAATTTCAAGTAAATTATAATGTAAATCCCTAAAAACTACTACTACCATTTTAGTATATTTTAAGGTTTTTATTGACATTATAATGCTAGGAACACATTTTTTTTTTTTAATTAAGTTTAAATAAATTTCAGTTTTATAACTATATAGTTTATGTATGCAAAATTTTATAATTATAACTTAAAAAATGTTGAATTAGTAACATATTTTGAAATGAAAGTATATATATCTACTAAATATAATCTAAAAAAATAAAACTTTAAAAATTGTTACACGTATTTCTACCCTAATACCATAATAAAATTTGATTACTTTAGTAGGCTCTCTTAATCTTTCTCTTCAATTTAATTGACACAAAACGAATATCTAATAATTGTTTTTTTTTATATTGAGAATAATACTTTAAAACTTTACTAAACACTATTTTTATAATTAACAATACTATTATTGTTTATAAAAAATTAAGATGTATTTGTTTAATTTTTATATGGCTTTTACTTTTACATATTTATCTCATTAAAAAAAAAAAAAACTTTAATATTATAAATAACTTATAAGATAAGATAAAGATATGCAAACAGTTTAAAGATCTTTATTCAATAATAATTTTATTTTAACTAATAATACAATAAAAACATGCCATCTTTAATTTAAATAAATTTAAAAATATTTAAATTAAATAAAAATTTAATAACAAATATTTTTCAAGTTAACAAGCAATTTGATACTAAAATTATCAATCTAACATCCTTAGAGGTAAACAATCCTGGTTAGCATACTCACTAACCAATGGAAATTCATTAACCATAATAAAATAAAAATTAAAAAAGAAGAAGAGAAAAAGTTATAACAAGCCACATGGAACTTAATTTTTTTAAAGCAATGGAAAGGTAAATAAATAACGGGAGCAAATGCTAATAAAATATCAAATAAAAGATGACAGTAACCATAAAAAAAATCAACGGAATTCATGGGCAAAAACATTTGAAAAAATATCGATATACTCCACGAATTAATGGTAAGCAACAATTAAAAAAAATCATTACCAAAAAAATTCAATGAAAAATGACTGTAACCATTAAAAAGATCAAACTGTGGTTATTTTACGAAGCAATGGTCTTTCATTTCAAAATTAAGTTAATCATATCAATTAAAATTAATTTATTATATAAATAGGTGTAATAATAAAATTCACAAGAATTTATTATTATTTATAAAACATAATTATAAATAACTTAATAAATTTATTAACTAGAAAAATTACATAAATTACATAATTGTTTTTATGTGGACGCTTATTTCTATGTGGACTATTTTGAACCACTTATTGTAGTTTATTATGAAGACATTTTTGTTAAATTTTAAATATATTTAATATTTATAATTATGATTAAAAAGTTTTAAAATTCAGATTTTTACGTCGAAAGTGTTCTTTAATGAGTTTTGCTGGGATGAACAGTGTTCCCAGCTAATCTCATAGCTCCATTTATCGTCCTTCTGCCTGTCAAAAAATTGACACTTGGCAGCCCTCCATTCCACTTTGCTGCTCCCACCTTGCTGCTCTCAGCTCTGTCCGTGCTGCTGTGCAATCGAGGCCGGGAGTCTGCGGTTTTGGCACGCCTTGGGCGTTCCCTTTATTTAAAATTAGGCAAATTTAAGAGCTATTTGGCAAAGTTTGTATCAAGAATAAGAACGAATTAGTTATACATATGAATAAAAAAATTTAAACTCCACAATGATTTATAAAATCTCCAGATCATTATTCACCAGACAAAAATATTCGACCAAGTAAAAAATATGTTAATCACTCATTCAAAATGGGAGAGCCAAGGAAGACGGTGCTAACCGTTGAGAAAAAATCGTCAGAAAGAGAAGAATCTGTACATATTCAAAGTGATAAGCGTCTGATTTATCTCTCTGTGTCGATGTACTTGCAGTAGCATGGGCCTAACTCCGTGAATTGAATAAATATTTTCACTATTCCTGGGCGTTGACTTTTCTATCGTTGGGCCCGGGTTGGAGTACAAGCTAAACATTCATGTATTTGGTAATACAAAGTGCTAGAGCAATATATACTTTTAGAAAAATTCAGCTAAAATATTTAGCAAAAAAACTGAGTTAATGGAATTCTATTAGTTTTTGGCCAAAATTCTTAGCAAAGTGAGCTTTCAAGGCTCGTCTTTATGGTCTATTATAATGAAGTTTTTCAAGTTTTTTAACGGCTTCATTAAGAATCCACTAAAATTGCTATGGGCAACCAAAAAATATAGGCCCAAAACCACTACTATTGACTCCATACTTTGACTCTTTCCTAGTTATATAACAATGTTGGAATTAGTTTTATAATTTAGTATGAGAGATGTTGAAATTGTTAGAATCAAGAAACATCTAGATAAGTGTTGGTGTCTAAAGACACCATTGTTGGGATCTCACTGGTTACTAAGATAAATTTACATGGAGTCTTTCCTCTAAGTAAACTATATTCCACATGAATACACCCGCGTTTGCACAACATGTATGCACCAAAAACATGTTTTACTACTTCTTGGGGGAATACACTTGCATATTGCAAGTTTTCACAACTTGGACTAGAGTGTTCACACACCAATACACTTGCCTATTGCAAGATTTCACAACTTGGACTAGAGTGTTCACACACCATTAGTGTTATCACGCCAATGGAGTTCTCACCACACTCTAACTCCTTCACTAAATTTCAAACCATTGGTCTAAATTCTATTAATTAGCAAAATTACCTAGCAAGAACAGAATCCAACTCTTAATTAATTTCCAATCTTCATTCCAGTGAGGTAATTTTGTTATATATATATTATATATATACAATAAATTAATTGATTAATTAATTTGTTTTATTTTTATTTAATTAATTAATTAATTTTATTTATTTATTTTCATTTTACTTTTATTTATTTATTTATTAAATTAATTTTTTAAACCTTTCTTATTATATTTAATTTAATTAAATAATAATTTGTATAAAATTTCTTAACCTTTTTAATAAAAATTTCTTAACTTATTTTTAATAAAAAATTAATTTAATTATTTTGTTATTTAATTTAAATTTTTAACTAACCTAATTTTAATAAAAATTTCTTAACTTTTTTTTAATAAATTTTTTAATTTAATTAATTTACTATTTAATTTGAATTCTTAACTAACTTTCTAATGGCTAGTTCTTAACAACTAGTTCTTAACAACTATTTCTAGGCAATGATGCATCTCTTCTATTATTCATCAAGATCGATCACATTAATTGGTTCGAAATGTCGACCAAATCCTAATGATGTGATTAATCGCAAAGACATTTCATCTACATTATGGATCACAAAAATCTTAAATCTAACACGAATTAATAGTTAGCAATAAAAAAATTCAATGAAAAATAACAATAACAATTAAATTGTGATTATTTTACCAAGCAATAGTTTTTCATTTCAAAATTAGGTTAATCATATCAATTAAAATTAACTTATTATATAAGTATAATATATAGGTGTAGTAATAAAATGCACATTAATTTTAAATTTGGAAATAGATTATATATAATTAAAAAATAATAATAAATAATTATACATTATTATTTATAAAATATAATTATTAATAATTTAATAAATTGATTAACCATCAAATATATATAATTGTTTTTATGTGAAAATGTGTTTTTATGTCGTTTTTTCGAACTATTTACTCTGATTCGTTCATAATTTTTTTTATTAAATCTTAATACATCTAATATTTATATTTATAATTAAAAAGTTCTAATATCCATGATTCTTTATTCTATTATCTAGGGTTAGGAAAATTTAAGAGTTATGGGGCAAAGTTTGTTCCAAGCGTAGGAGCGAGTTACACAGAGCTTTTGACACAGTTTCTATGGATAAGTTATGGCATAGAATGGAAGAACTTGGGGTTTCCATGCATTTGAGAGCAGTTGTGCATAGGTTGTTTGAAGAGGTGAAAGTCAAAATTAGAACTTTAGTAGGAATTTCTAAAAGTTTTAGAAGCAATATCGGGGTCAAATAAGGTTGCCCATTGTCTCCTACCCTCTTTGGTTTATATATCAACAAACTTGAAGAATGACTAAATTCGCAAGGGGGTGACAATATCCATTTGGGAAAGTTTGTTATAAGGCTTCTTTTGTATGCAGATGACCTTATTTTGATTGCTAAACTTTCTCTTGGTTTGCAAGAGAACTTACTTTCCCTTCAACATTTTTGTAGAAGTGTGGGGACTCAACTCAATATCATCAAAACGAAAGTAGTGGTTTTTTCTAACAAAAGAAAACATAACCAACATAAGTTCTACTTTGAAGGAAACATTCTGGAAGAAGTTGCGGATTACAAATACCTCATAATTGACTTCAACATAAATCTAAGATGAGATCGCTGTAGAAAGAAAATAACTTTGGGTGGTTGGAAAACATTATATGTATTTCAAAATAGGCGTAGAGAGGTAGAGTTACGGGACTAGAAAACCACTCTAACACTTTTTGGGCTTTTAGCGATTCCAGTGATTCTCTACGGCTGCGAACTGTGGGCCAGCAATACATCCAATATGTAGTGGAAACAAATTAAGAAAACTCAGAAGCGTTTGATTACAAACAAATTCAAAATTAAAGGTGCAGTTCCTTATGCTATCTTGTTAAGTGAAACAATGGCTGCTCCTATTGAAGCAATTTCCATGGTGCAAGTCATAAGGTATTTAAAAAAAATTGAGGAAATGGAAGAGGGCAGATGACCTAAGGTCGTGTTTAATGAAATATTGTACAAAAGAAAGAAGACTTGGATGTGGAAAAATAAAAAATGGTTTAATAAATGGGGCATTTGCTTGAGCATGTGTCCCACAAATAGTAAAGAGATAAAAAAATTTGTCATGGATAAGTTCCACAAACGTACTTGGGAGAAGGAGTTAGGGAGAAAGAAAAAGTATTATATTGAAGATTTTAATCCCACTCATAATCATCAACAAAAAGCGTACATAGGAGCCAATATTTATTGGAGAGCCAAAATTGTTATTGCTCAATTAAGGACTAATTCTCATCACCTCCGTTGTGAAACAGGGTGCTGGAAAAGGCCAAAAGAAGTGTGAGAGAAAAGAGTATGTATTTTTTTCTCTTTCGGAAGAGTGGAAACATAAAAGCATTTCATTTTAGAATGTGAGGCCTTCAAAGACAACAGGGAATGTTATGCACATATTTTGGCAGCTAGCTCTTGGGATAATATATTAAACAAGGGGTTTGTCTAGAAGCTGACAACGTTTATTGTGAAACTTCACAGGAAAATGGTTGAATACAAGAGCGAGATAGAGAAGAAATATGTCCCATAGGCTATATTTAGCCCTGTGGATGTTAAAATAACTTCTTCTTCTTATTCTATAATGGTCATTCACAATATTAAGAAGTTCTGCAAAGTGAAGAACCTGTTGATCACTCTTTCAAAATCAGAGAGCCAAGGAAGATGATGCTAACCGTTGAGAAAAAATCGTCAAAAAGAAAATATTATGTACATATTCAAAGTTATAAGTGACTAATTTATCTCTCCATGCAGGGTATCGATGGTATCAATTTAGTTGCAGTAGTAGAGGGCCTAACTCTATGAATTGAATAAACATTTTTACTATTCCTCGATGCTTACTCTTCTATCATTGGGGCCCAGATAGGAATGTAAGATAAACATTCACGTTTTTGGTAATAGAAAGTTATAGAGAAACATGAGAGAGGAACCATGTGTGGAGAAGGTATTGTAGCCTATTCACGGGATCTTGCAACTATAGGGATTTCTCTGTTGAAGGCACTCAGTCCAAGCATAATTCTGGCTCGACTTAGGCTAGTAGAAGCATGTAGCAAAGGACTTAGATTTGGTAGTTTATGCTTGAGTTTGTTATTATAGAGAAGGCATAGATTAAATTCTAAGTTGAGAGGAGGAAGTGGCAACTATGCCCAAATATTTACTTTTGGAAGAACCCAACCAATGGAATTCTATTGTCTTTGGCCAAAAACCTAGCCAAGTGAGCTTTCAAGGCTCACCTCTCTGGTCCGTTACAATGAAGTCTTCCAAGCTTTTTAAAGGCTCCATTACAAATGCACCAACAAATTACCATGGAAAACTAAAAAAACATGTGTTAGGTCCCTATATTACTAGTATAGTCCCTTATTGTTGTTAGTGTAACCCCCTTATTGTTATTATTGTACCCTTGTAAACTCCCACATTGTTATTATTGTGCTCTTAAATTATTATTTTTAGGTCAGCTAGGATTACATTGTGGCCCCACTAGGATTACATTGTGGCCCCATGGACTCCTCTATATAGAAATGAGGTTTTGTAATTTGAATCATCCAAGAATTGTTCATTCATGTAATGTATTGGAGGTTTCCCCCTCGAAGTGGCTTATTTATAAGGCGTTTATATCTCTTTTATTCTCTTTTTGGAGCTGGTTTCACAACATTTGGTATCAGAACTTTGGATTCTAGGTTTTTGCTACTCCAAACTAGTCATCGTGGCATTTTCTCTATAACATTTTTTCTACGAAGGTTCAGAAGCTGAAATTTTAAGAGTGCGAAGACGAATTCCTGAGGAACATCGTCACAAAATTTTAGAGCTTGGTTCGCAATATTTTCGAAGATATGATCTGTGGAAGTTAGGGCTTTTTGCAGGCTTTTGAATTTAACCTAAACAGGTCATCACGAAATTTTTGCTATAAATTTTTGTCTACAAAGATTTAGAAGCTGAAATTTTTGGAGAGCGAAGCCGAAATCTTGAGGAACATCTTCGTAAAATTTTAGAGCTTGGTTCATAATATTTTCAGAGATATGATTTGTGGAAGTTAGGTCTTTTTCAGGCTCCCTAATTTCATCTCAAAGAGGTTATCGTGGGAAAAGCTTCATAACTCTCTCTATGAGCATCGGATTGGAATGCTGTAAAAATTGGCTACAAGTACACAGACTGTAGTTTCTTTTCTATCAATTTCAGAGCCAAAGGAGGAAACATGAAGCCATGGCAAGTCGTACAAGTTAGCGCTACTGAACTAGTCCATAATTGGGTCATTGTGGGAGATTGGAAATATCTTTGTCTTGAAGAATCCAAATCAGGTCAAACCTGTGAAATTTGAAAGAAGCTTCAGAGGGCTACTACAAGGTCTAATTTTAGATATTGAGGATCCACAATTATATAGATAATTCAATTTCAATATAGAGCTCCCCAAAAGCAAGTAAAAGGTGTGTATTTTTTTCCCGATTTGCATAAGTCTTGTTTGAAGAATCAAGTTGAATTGATTCCAAGGGCATATTGTAGAATAGATATCAGTATTGGATTCTAAAATGGCCCCTAAAAATAATTCAACACCCATTAAGCCTTTAGAAGGCTCTACTATGACTCATGAAGACGAAGAATGGCAACATGACATATCAAACTTACAAGAGCAAGTGCAACAAATTTCGCTCTCGCAAAGAGCAACAAAAAATGACATGGAAGTTTTGAAGAAAGGCGTGGAAACTAAGATGGATCATTTGAAGAAAGGCGTGGAATCTAAGATGGATGGTTTGAAGAATGGCATGGAATCTAAGATAGATGGCATGGAAGCTGGCATGGAATTTAAGATGGATAACATGGAAGCTAAGATCAATGAGAAAATGGAAAACACGAAGAATGATCTAAAAGTAGACATGGAAGGTTTGACAAAGTTGATACAAGAAATTTTTCCTAATGGTGAATATAGTAGATGAAAATCATGATGAGAAAAAAATAAATGTTAATCATGATTTCATAAAATCTAATGTTGGCGGGAAGAACCACCATATTCCAAAAATGGATATGAGGAAGTTTGATGGAAAGGATCCTGTACATGGATACTACAGATGGAGCAATATTTTGATCTCCATAATGTACAAAACACACAAAAGGTACACATTGAAACTTTACATTTAGAACAAAATACATTTGTATGGTATTGATAGCTTTGCTCCCGTAAACAAATTGTCACTTGGTCAATTTTTACGAAGGAAATGATAGCACATTATGAGGATACAAAGAGAAACACCTTCTTTATCCAATTGATAAATCTCAAACAAAAGGGTTTAGTGGGAGAGAACATTGAGGACTTCCAAAAATTGAATATAAGGGTAATTGATATTCCAGAGAAACACGGGATTGATCTCTTCATAAGTACTTTAAAGGATAAAATCCAACATGAAGTTCGCGTTTTGGAACCTGATTCATTGGAGAAGGCATTCAGGTTAGCAAGAAAAGTTTAATGTAAAATTATGGCGACAAGGAAGCCTACCACTCACTTCTATAAAGAGGGAAGTGTTGCTACTCCTAGATTTCCACAACCTACAAGGTTGACACCATAACAATTGGAAGAAAAAAAGAGTAAAAGAGCGTTGCTACAGTTGTGATAGAAAATACACTAAAGGTCATAAGTGTGCTGAGAAGAAATTATTTTACATAGATTGTGAAGAGGAAGAAGAAAATGAACAAGAAGAGGATATACACCAGGAACCAACCCTAGAAGAGGAAGAAATGAGTCCGACCATATCGTGTAATGCATTGGCAGGAATTACCACTCCTCAAACTCTCAAGATAGAAGGACATATCAAGAAGAAAAAGGTAATAGTGTCGATTGATTCAGGTAGTACCCATAATTTTATTCATTGTAAGGTAGCTAAGGAATTGAATTGTTTCCTATACCCAGCACCAGAATGTCAAGTGATGGTTGCAAATGGAGGAACTATAAATTGCTCTAGAAAATGCCATAATATCAAGCTAACCATGGGGGAATATGTATTGAATAGTCTAATGCTTTCCATTCCTATGGGAGGTGCTGATGTTGTACTAGGAGTACAATGGTTACAATCTTTGGGGATGGTAGCTTTTAATTTTCAAGAACTTTTCTTGAATTTTTTTTCAGAAGGAAAGGAAGTCGAATTACGGGGTATTGCAGGGAAGCCGGGAAAGATAGTAAGCTATAATGTCATGAAAAAACTTCTAAAGAAAGTTCAGCGAGGCGTAATTTCACAATTATGCTCACTGGAAGTTCCAACATCAAAATCATCTATTTCTTCAGATCTCCAAAAAGTCTTGGACAATCATTCCAAGGTGTTTTAAACTCCCAAAGGACTCCCACCTATTCGTGATAATGATCATGCTATTCATTTGATTCCAGGAAGTGTTCCTCCAAACATCAGGCCTTATAGATATCCTTATGTACAAAAGAGCGAAATTGAACGTATGATTGCAGAAATGTTAGAGGCGGGTATAATTCAACCTAGTCAAAGTTCTTTCTCTGCTCCTGTAGTATTAGTACACAAGAAGGATGGATCATGGCGAATGTGTCCGGATTATAGGGAGCTCAATAAGCTCACCATTAAAGATAAATTTCCCATTCCTGTGATTGATGAATTATTGGATGAATTACATGGAGCAATTTATTTTACCAAGTTGGATCTTCGTTCAGGATATCATCAAATTAGAATGAAGACCGAAGATATTCTGAAAACAACATTTCGAACTCATGAGGGTCATCATGAATTTTTGGTCATGCCTTTTGGCCTTACCAATGCACCTTCTACATTTCAAGGGTTGATGAATTCCATTTTCAAACCCTTCCTTAGAAAATTTGTGCTAGTATTTGTTGATGATATACTAATCTACAGCAGGTCTTGGAAGGATCATGTTCAACATGTTGACAGGGTGCTCAAACTATTGCAGGAGAAACAATTATATGCAAAAACATCCAAATGTTTATTTGGAGTACAAGAGGTGGAATATCTGGGTCATATTGTATCTCATGAGGGTGTTACGGTAGACCCTAAAAAAATTATATCCATTAAGGAATGGAAAGTCCCCACAACCATAAAGCAGTTGCGAGGATTTCTCAGGTTAATAGGGTATTATCGCAAGTTTTTTAAGAATTATGGGAGAATAGCAACACCTCTAACAACATTATTGAAGAAAGATTCATTTTCAGGGAATCCTGAAGCAGCTAAGGCCTTTGAACATCTTAAAGAAGCAATGTGCCTAGCATCGGTCTTAACTACGCCAGATTTCACAAAAACCTTTATTATGGAATGTGATGCCTCAGGAATGGAATTGGTGCTGTTTTAATGCAAGAAGGAAGACCCATTGCTTTTGAAAGTCATCCAATCAAAGGCAAGTATTTACCTAAAGCTATTTATGAGAGGGAAATGTTAGCAATACTACATGCACTAAAGAAATGGCGAACTTACCTAATGGGAAGACACTTCAAGGTAAAAATTGATCATGATAGCCTTAAACATTTTTTGGAACAAAGAATATCTTCAGAAGAGTAGAAAAAATGGGTCACAAAGATGTTGGGTTATGACTTTGAAATAATCTACAAAAAAGGGAAACTAAATGTTGTTGCAGATGCACTCTCAAGAAAGAATGAAGAGGTGGAAGCATTGGATAACCAAAGCAAGGGATGAATGGAAGAAGGACGAAGAAGTGTGGACACTCATTCAAAATTTGTAGGAAGATCCTAGTACATCTGATACGTTTAGTTGGAAAAATGATTCCTTATGGTACAAAGATCACTTATATCTTTGTAAGAATTCCCAACTAAAACAAAAGATTCTTTTGGAATTGCACACTTCTCCTTTAGGAGGACACTTGGGATTTTTAAAAACTTACCACAGGGTGAAGAAAGAATTTTTTTGGGATGGCCTTAAATCTGATATTCAAAAGTTTGTGGCGGAATGTTTGGTTTCCAGTAGAATAAAGTTGATACAATTAAGACCCCGTGTCTTCTACAACCTTTATCCATTCCAAGTCAACGTTGGGAGGAGATTTCAATGGATTTTATCCCAGGTTTACCTAAGTCCGAAGGAAAGAGTGTCATCATGGTGGTAGTTGATAGACTTACCAAGTATGCACACTTTTGTGCATTATCTCATCCATTTAAAGCAAGTACAGTTGCTACTACATTTATGGACACAATTCAAAAGCTACATGGAAACCCAAGGGCTATTGTGAGCGACAGAGATCCCATTTTTATTGGAAATTTTTTAACAGAGTTATTTCCTTGTTTGGGTACTCAATTAGCTCATAGCTCATCTTATCATCCTTAATCCGATGATCAAACTGAGATAGTAAATAAATGTTTGGAAGGATATCTTTGTTGTTTTGTATCTGATAAACAAACACAATGGGTCAAGTGGTTACCGCTCGCTGAATGGTGGTATAACACTTCCTTCCATAATGCAGCAAAAATGACCCCATTTATGGCACTTTATGGACATCATCTACTGTCCATCACATCATCTTTAAGAGAAAATTCGAAGGTTCAAGCAGTGGAAGATCACATTGAGAATCAACAAGAAGTTCTCCAACTCTTAAAGGATAACTTGAATTTGGCACAAAATCGAATGAAACAACAAGCAGATCAACATCGCAGCGAGAGAAGTTTTGATGTAGGAGACTGGGTATTTTTACAGCTACAACCATACAAACAAACGTCCCTGAAGCAAGCTAAGAAGGATAATAAATTATCGCCAAAGTACTATGGTCCTTTCAAGGTGTTGCAAAATATTGGTACTATGCAAAAAAACTGAGTTAATGGAATTCTATTAGTTTTTGGCCCAACTAAAAATTGCTATGAGCAACCAAAAAATATGGGCCCAAAACCACTAATGATGATGATGATGATGATGGTTAATGTCCGCTGAGACCAATATTTGGTCTATCGGACCGAAAGAAAAGATTTATTTAATTTGATTTAAGATTTTATTCCTATGCTCAAAAAGCTTGGAGAGAAGCCTCCCGAGCTCACTATAATTTTGACATCTTAAAAGGCTAGGAAGGTCAGTATTGGAAGAATGCTTTGAATCTTTCCCAATTACATAACAATGTTGGGATTAGTTTTACAATTTAGTATGAGAGATGTTGAAATTGTTAGAATCAAGAAACATCGAGAGAAGTGGTGGTGTCTAAAGACACCATTGTTGGGATCCCAGTGGTCACTAAGACAAATTTACATGGATTCTTTCTTCCTTTAAGTAAGCTATATTCCACATGAATACCATGGGTGCTGGAAAACCATCAGTAACTTGACCTAGTCAAACTTGCTCGGGGAGATTAATCTAGTCCCAATCATTTATCTAGAATCTCTCCCTGAGATACCCAATCATTCATCTACAATCTCCCCTGAGATCTCACATTCCCCCCCTCAAGATAAGATACCACTACACCTGCCACTCTGGTACCTATGCATTTGGTCCATTCCACAACTTGATGACTCCATGCACCAATGCACTATATTTTTTCCTCATTAAATTCTTAAGGCCTTACAACAATCACTTGCTCTTGCACAACATGTAAAACATGTCTTACGACTTCCTCGGGGAATACACTTGCCTATTGCAAGATTTCACAACTTGGAATATAGTGTTCACACACCATTAGTGTTATCACACCAATGGAGCTCTCACAACACTCTAACTCCTTCACTAAACTTCAAACCAATGACTCCATCTTCGTTTTCTCATATATGCAACCATTCTCTTTCTTTTTTTGTAAGTTGGTCTAAATTCTATTAATTAGAAAAATATAGTACAGTCCATAGTCAGGGTTGAGGAATTTAGCCTATTCCTGCTCTCATTTTGCTAATTCTATTAATTAGTAAAATTACCTCACTAGAACCGGGGTCCAGCTCTTAATTTCCAACCATCATCCCAGTGAGGTAATTTTATTATATATATATATATATATATGGTCTAAGTGGACATTAACCATCATCATCATCATATATATATATATATATATATATATATATATATATATATATAAATAAATAAATTATTTTGTTTTGTTTTTATTTAATTAAATAATAATTTGTATAAAAATTTCTTAACCTTTTTTAATAAAAAATTGTTAACCCATTTTTAATAAAAAATTAATTTAATTAATTTATTTTTTAATTTGAATTCTTAATTAACCTATTTTTAATAAAAATTTCTTAACTCTCTTTCAATAAATTTTTTAATTTAATTAATTAATTATTTAATTTGAATTTTTAACTAACTTTCTAACGGCTAGTTCTTAACAACCAGTTCCTAACTGCTATTTCCGAGCAATGATGCATCTCCTTTATTTATTCATCAAGATTGATTAGTTTCTCCACCTTGTCATGAGGATGAACCACATTAGTTGGTTCGAAAAGTTGACTAAATTTTAATGATGTGATTAATCCCAAAGACATTTCATCTACATTATGGATCAAAAAAGTCTTAGATCTATCACGAATTAATGGTGAGCAACATTAAAAAAATTCAATGAAAAATGGCAATAACAATTAAAAAGTAATTATTTTACTAAGATTAGTGATATCAATTAGATTAGTGATATCAATTAAAATTAATTTATTATATAAATATAATAAATAGGTGTAGTAATAAAAGTCACAAGAATTTTAAATTTAGAAGTAGATTATATATAATTAAAAAATAATAAAAAATAATTATATATTATTATTTATAAAATATAATTATTAATAATTTAATAAATTTATTAACCAGAAAATATATATCACCGTTTTTATGTGGAAACATGTTTTTATGTCGTTTTTTCGAACTATTTAGTCTGATTCATTCAAAATAGTTTTTATTAAATCTTAAATACATCTAATATTTATATTTATAATTAAAAAGTTATAATATCCGTGATTCTTTATTCTATTATTCAGGGTTAGGCAAATTTAAGAGCTATGGGGAAAAGTTTGTTCTAAGCGTAGGAGCGAGTTACACAGGGCCTTGACATGGTTCCTATGGATAAGTTATGGCATAGAATGGAGGAACTTGGGGTTTCCATGCATTTGAAAGCAGTTGTGCATAGGTTGTATGAAGAGGTGAAAGTCAAAATTAGAACTTCAGCAGGAATTTCTAAAAATTTTAGAAGCAATATCGAGGTCAAATAAGGTTTCCCATTGTCACCTACCCTCTTTGGTTTATATTTCGACAAACTTGAAGAATGGCAAAATTCGCAAGGGGGTGACAATATCCATTTGGGCAACTTTGTTATAAGGCTTCTTTTGTATGCAGATGACCTTATTCTGATTGCTAAATTGGCTCTTGGTTTGCAAGAGAACTTACTTTCCCTTGAGCATTTTTGTAGAAGTGTGGGGATGCAAGTCAATATCATCAAAACTAAAGTAGTGGTTTTCTCTAACAAAAGAAAACATAACCAACATAAGTTCTACTTTGAAGGCAACATTTTGGAAGAAGTTGCGGATTACAAATACCTTATAATGGACTTCAACAGAAATCTAAGATGGGATGGATGTGGAAAGAAAAGAACTTTGTGTGGTTGGAAAACATTTTATGTATTTCAAAATAGGCGTAGAGAGGCAGAGTTATGGGACTGAAAAACCACTCTAACTCTTTTTGGGCTTTTAGTTATTCTAGTGATTCTCTACGGTTGTGAACTATGGGCCAACAGTACATCCGGTATGCAGTTGAAACAAATTGAGAAAAATCAGAAGTGTTTGATTACAAACAAATCAAAATTAAAAGTGCAGTTCCTTATGCTATCTTGTTAAGTGAAATAGGGGCTGCTCCTATTGAAGCAATTGCTATGGTGCAAGTCATAAGGTATTTAAAAAAAAGTGAGGAAATGGAAAAGGGTAGACGACCTAAGGTTTTTTTTAATGAAATATTGTGCAAAAGAAAGAAGACTTAATGAAGGAGACCCATACCCTTCATCTCGATCTCCTTTGCAAGGTCTTCCTTGGATGAGTGTATCAGCTGCTCATCACCAGTCAGTATTAAATCATCAACATAAAGAACAATGATTAAAATCTTACCCTCCACCACAATTTGGTATAGGTTTGCATCCGCCTCACTCTTGGTGAAGCCAAGTCTAGTGAAATAGTTTTCAATCAGAGTGTACCAAGCACGTGGTGCTTGCTTTAGCCCATACAACGCTATTTTGAGTCTGCACACATGCAACTCGCTACTGAAGATCTCAAATCCTTCAGGCTGCTCAATGTACACTTCTTCCTCAATGATCCCATTAAGGAATGCAGTCTTCACATCCATTTGATGAATGTGCCAACCCATCTGCGCTGAGAGAGCATGGATGGTACTTATGGAATACCGTGTGACAAGTGCAAAGGTTTCTTCTTAATCAATCCCCTCGATCTGTGAGAAGCCCCGAGAAACAAATATTGCCTTATAATTCTCAACACTCCCATCAGCAACTTGCTTTACCTTGTAGATCCATCTTGAACCTACCACTGATTTACCAACTGGCCTTGGAACAATCTCCCAAGCACTGTTTCTAACAATGGGGTCATACTCCTCCACCATGGAATCTACCCATGTGGGCTCCTGCACTACTTCCTCAAAGGAAGATGGCTCTGTCACGATACACTTGCTCATGAGAGCCATGTATCCAGTGAATTGGTCAGGTGACTGTCTCTGTTTGCGCTGTGAAGTAGGGGCTCCTACATTCTGTGCCGCATCAAGCTTCAGCCTCTCAACTTCTGTCGTACGCCTTTTGCCAGTTATGATGTTTGGCTCTGCATGAGTGGACTCCTCCACTCCATGATCCTCCTCCTGTGGCTAATCCACATATGGAGGCTCATATTTGGGAACAATAAGTTCCTCCTCTGCATGCAAGTCTAGATCCCTCTCAAGCATAGCTCGTGCAACACCCACGATCGTTCTGTTATTCCTCTCGTCAACCCCATTCTGTTGTGGATTATGAGGCACTATGAGTTCTCTTTGAATTCCTTCTTTGCTACAGAAGTATTTGAATTATTTTGAGATATATTCACCACCATTATCGCTCTGTAAAGCCTTCACTTGCTTCCCCATCTCTTTCTCCACCAATGCTTTAAACTCACAGAACTTTGAGAATGTTTGATCCTTCTTCTTCATGAAGAAGATCCAACATCTACGAGAATAGTCATCAACAAAAATAACATAATACATGTGTTTTGCTATTGAAGCAACCAAGAATGGTCCACACACGTTTGTGTGAATTCTCTCCAGGATCATCGAGGCACAATTCTCTTTTTCATGAAAGGTGGTCTTCACAAATTTACCCATAGTACATCCCTTTCACTGATCTATCTGCGCAAGTATACCCTTGGGAAGTCCAGTAGAAATCTGTTGCAAAATATTTAGGGCTCCATGGTGAAGATGGCCCAATCTCCTGTGCCATAATTCGCCCTCATCCCGGCTCACCACTTCTTCTTCTTTTCCCACCATTGCAGCGCAGCCATCTACCTCCAGCTTGTAGAGATTCTTGACTCGAATCCACATCCTCTTGGTTTGACCCATTGTTTTAGGTTACAAGAAGGCTTTTCCATCGCTGAAAACAACATCATAACCTATGTCCTCCAACATTGCGACTGAGACCAAGTTCTTCTTCAGACTTGGAACATTCATAAAATATTTCAACATAAATGGTTTACTTGACTCCCTCTCAAAGGTAATGGATCCAATTCTGGTCGCACTATATCTACCATTGTCGCCCATCTCTATATGCATTTGGAGATCTTTCTCCTCCAAGTTACTAAACTACTCCTTGTCTCCCATCATATGGAAGGAAGCACCATTATCAAGATACCACACCGATCCCATTGCGCTTGAAGCCAAGCATGTGATCAAGGAGAAATCAAGTTCAAATTTCAAATTGTGAGGCAAGGGCCTCACCAGCTGTAGCTCCAGCAACCTTCTTGTTCTTCTTTTTCTGTGGGCAGTTAGTGGCGAGATGCGCATGTTCGTGACAGTGAAAACACTTCACCTTGGACAAATCCATATTTTTGCCTTTAGCCTCAGATTTTGGATGGGATTTCTTCCCCTTCCCTTTCCTCGCTTTGGTAGCCAAAGCACAATCCTCTTCATCATCATGTTTTGATGAAGATCCATCCCTGGTACTTCGCCTTATCTCCTCCTGCACTAGATCTAACCAAAGTCGCTCCCAATCCAGCAGTTTCTCCCGCCCATTGACAGAATCTTGATAACCATGCCAACTCTTCGGAAGTCCAAGGAGAGCCAAGCTCACCAAGTCATCATTAACAATTGTAATTCCCACACTCCCCATCTCATCCCTACACTGGACAAACTTCGTGAGATACTTTAAAATATTGTTGCCCTTCTCCATTTTGATTTTTCTGAGTTTATATTTTAGCGCCAAATTCCTATGGTCACTGCTGCTTTGGAAAAGATCCGTCAAAGCCTTCCACATTGAAAATGGAGCGCCTTTCCCATGAAGGCTTGACACAATATGGTTCTTTTCTTCGCTACTTTCTTTTTCCAGGCGTCAAGTAATGAAACATTCGTCGAAGTGGGCTTAGGAACATTGCTATTGATGAACTCCTTCAAACCATTATCTTTAAGCACTACATCAATCCTGTCCTTCGAGAATATGTAATTAGAGCTGCCCTTGAGTGCATACTCCAACCACAACCTATTGAAAGCCATTTCAATGTTTACTCAACTATCGCACCAAGAAATTCTGGCAACAAATTCGAATTGTCCACCAACACAAAACTTAGCACCGCTTCAATATTGCAATCTCTCGTGATTAACACAGCTTCGATACCATGTAGAAATTTATAAACACAATAATTTGTTTCTAGATTCTCCTAATCTAAAAATTTAATCTTATGTTAAATACATAATCCTTCCACTTAATTCTTTGCGGAAATTAAATCGCCAATTGCAAAACACATATGAAGCAAAATCAATCGCACATAACAAGATGTTTTACCGGGAAAGCTTAAAGTTGAAAACCCCAACTATCATATATTATGTATATCAATGGAACATGTAACAATCTCATACAAAGCTCAGCTCATAGAGCTCTCGGTACCATATACAATCGTCACACATTGTCATGCAGAAATTTTCATATCTATGCACCAATTTCTTACCTCTTGACAGCCTGCCTCGACTGTGCAATCCCTGTTGAAGAAGATCCCTGAATGAATTCGATCTTGCCTTGCTTGCACTGAAAAATCCTCATTGGAATCTCCAATGTTTTTGTAGATGCATTGAATGTATCACTACAGTCAAAACTGATAGTCCATCTCACCCTTTCACCTATCTCTCCACTGGGTCTCCACTGGATCTGACATGCAAGTATTTAACTGATGTATTTTTTCAGTTGCAAGTAAGACACTACTTGTGAATTAATTAAATAAATAATTCACTCATCTTTCACTAGTGTATATTTAGTTACAACTGGCACAACTGAGTTTAACTCACTTAACTGAGTTAAACTAAATAACGACTCACATAACTACTCTTCCAACTCTGTTACAACTCCGCCACAATCAATTATAATGAATTCCTCCATGCATGAGTCACCAAACACCCTAGAAATTGCGTAATTCCTTCAAACCACTGATGTGCCACATCTGTTCACTTAAATAAAGTGTTCCAAGATAAGAAGTTACTATTTATTGTCTGATTATTATTAAGGGCTGATAATAATCGACATGCATTCTATTTTTAGATTAGCGATCTATAAATGGACTTCGACCATCTTCTAAAAATAGAAATTCATCCAAAGATAGAATTTTCTTAACCATCTAGAATCAACATCCTGCTAATTTTAGAATATGCTCACCATTCTAAAAATAGACATACACCTAAAAATAGCCCGTGGGCCCCACCTAGTGAAGGTGCTTAATTTTCACTAGGTTCATCATCTTGTTGAATCTCAACATGTGGTCCATTCCAAAACTTGATGAATCCATGCACCAAGGCACTATATTTATGCCTGATCAAATTCATAAGGCCTTAAAACAATCACATGCTCGTGAACAACATGTATGCACCAAAAATAGGTCTTATGACTTTCTAGAGAAATACACCTACCTATTGCAAGATTTCCCAACTTGGACCAAAAAAACCTTAGAGTATTCACACACCACTAGTGTTATCACACCACTCTAGCTCTCACCACACTCTAAATCCTTCATTAAAATTGAAACCATTGATTCCATCTTCGTTTTATTGTCTATGTGACTATTATCTCGTTACATCTCTAGCTTCATTGATCCATATCTTAACTTGACCCTTCCCGCTACTTGGCCTCTCTCTCCTTATATTTCAAACCCATGCTTTTCATTCGCATCCTCATTATTATAATGCGCCCTCTTCCTATATTTTCTTGCTACTCTCAAAACTACTGCACATTTACCTCCCTAATTTCCGGCCATACATGTACAACCATGATCATTTTATTATCTTTGCAAATTACACACCTCAATATAGTGGTGGGGAGGCTATTCATTGCAACTGGCATTCCAACTTTGGTTTTTTCTTGAAAACTATGGGAAGCTTGCCACACTTGGCAACCTTTTTCTTGCTATTTCTCTTTATCTTACTCTATGTTATTCCCTTTTGGTTGAAATTCATGCCTAACATATTTCCCAACTTTGGAATGAAAATATACATGCCCACGGATTTGGCATGGGTACAAATGACAATGGAGGATGTCACCCACTTCATCTACACATCAGTGTAGGCCTTCGCTGAATACCAGGTATACCAAATTCGACTTGTGCTTGAATTTACCATTTTCGAGCCATCATTCTAGCTTGAATTCACAATTGTGCTTACCCTATATTCTCTTTGTTCAAGCCATGGAGTAGAAAAGGCACAACATTATTGACCCCATATTCACTCTCATTTTTTCTGGCAAGAGAACATCATCCACAACCTATAAAATCTCTACTAGAATTGGCATGTATAGTCGCATGCAAAAATATCCACAATACCTTTATTAGTAGAGGCTCCTTTTACAACCTCTGATTAATACAAATAGTAACTACATATGGGTATGGTGGTTGTTAGCCACCTATAATATTTGTCATAGAAAAAGGTGGCTAAGAATTTTTGAGCCTTCAAAGAACAAATTTCATTGCTAAAAATTGTTGGCTCTTGAAGACTCTAGAAGAAATCATGTCTCTGTCCAAAATATTCATTGTTGTTCCCATTTTATACTTAGAAATCCTGCTGAAATCATGAGAAGAAACTGCTGCAAAATCATCATTTTTTTCCCCTCCCCCCTCTTCCAAAACTAACCTTCATTTGCTCCCCTTTTTTCTCCATAAAACTTCTTTGTTTTCATGATTCCTCTTCTTCCCTTCATGAAAATCACTGTTACAAAGTTAAAGACTCACTCTTTAACCTTACCGAAACCCTCCATTTCCTTTGAAAATCATTCAAAAACACATTTTTTTTATATTGGACTTGAGCCCCTTTGGGCTAAGTCTCTGACCACTTTCGATCATATGCCCACACCCTGGGACCAAGCGCTAACTCTGGAGGCGTTTATCGCATCGCACAAACCCAAGAGCGCGAGTCTTTGTGCCATATTCCCAAAGTTCCGATGCGATTAGATTTGTATTATAAAAACCCCAATCATATTGTTTATATATATCTATATGTCCTGTGGTCCCGCCTTCCGCGCTGAAAACCATTGAATGATCCATGCCCGATCTCTTCTTTCCTTTGTAAATTTTAAAAACCCATTTATCCGAAGTTTAAACTAAAAAACCATAACCACGTGTTGAATATAAAATGGGTAGATTGAAATACTGATTGCGCAATCACAATCGCAGAAAATACAATGGGTTGATTGAAAAGCCCGGGCCCGAAGTTCCGATATGTGATAAGCCCCTTCCCTTTTAACCCCCCGGTCATATCATTCTCCATGCGCCCAACGACCCCGCAATCGGGCGCCTAACCCTATTTTTTACGTTTTCCGCCCACGAAATATTAAAATTTTAAGTTATTTATCAAAACTTTGGTTTTTATTATTTCTCTAAGGTTTTCGCCGGTCTGAAATCTGAGTAATCTCCACCGTCGATCTGATCTGCAGATCTGACGGTGTGGAATCCATCAAACCCGGTGGTCCCCGCCATCCATTAACCGATTGCAAAACCGCGTGGTATCTATCGCACCGCCTTTGGGTGAGGGCGGTTTTTTCCCAATCGGCATCGTTTCCATACGCTGGCTGACACGCGTCCTGAGAACTGTTTCGAAAACCGCCGTCCATCGCACATTAAAGTTCAAACGAGGATGCCCAATGATATTGACCACAGCCGTCAGATCTGAACCCGCCCATCCAACGGTTATCGCTCATCGAAGATGCTCGATGTTTAAACGGGCTACGGCACGACGTTCAATCAATTTCCGCCGTAGATCTGATCTGCAGATCGATGATCCACATTCCATTGCCCATATTCCGTCGCCCAGTAAACGATTCCCGCTTTGACTTTTCACTTCCGCTCCCGACTGTTGATCTCTGCGTGATCGACAGTTCAGATTCATTCTCCTTCTCTGCCTCTTCGTTCAATCTCGACCGTCGATCTCTGTGCGATCAACGACTCAGATTTAATTTTTTTTCTGCCTGTTTTACGATCTCTCCCGATAAATCCTGACTGTTGGATGATGCCATCCAACGGCCATGCTTCCCCCACATATCCTCTGCAGCAATGGACCCACATACGCAGGATTTTATAATCATTTTTCGTTTTTGCAGGGTTTGAATGATTTCTTTACTACGTTTAAAGAAATTTCGAAGGGTGAGGGTGACGATCCTCCCACCTTCGGTCTACCACAAAAATATCAACTGCAGGGTTTTTAATTTCACGTTTCATCGTGTTTATCGAGCACAGATGCCTTACGAACCCTGCACAGCCCTGCACAATAGCAAGAAAACCAAGAATCGGGCACAGTCAAAGAGTATCAGTGCCGAAGACCAAAATGTAGCAGAACAGAGGATTAGAGACAATTTTATGGGGATTACGGCTAAGACGGTTATCAAAGGCCTAATCCCCGATTTAAAACACAATTAAAGAAGAAAATATTAACTATTTTATCAGACGGAAAGCCTCCACCGCGACATCTGAGGCCAATTGATTCCTCAGCTACCACAGTGCCACCTGTTCCTCAAAGTACTCAATCAGAGGCCGAAGTTATTGATCGAATGAAGATATTCGCCTCAGTGCAGCTAGAAAGTTACTTCTGCAAGGAAACCTAATGCAAAAAATATCTGCAGAGTAACCTCGACACCACACAGAGCCTTAAAGGTCAACAAAAGCTCCCACCGAGCTAATTCATAAATGTAAATCAGTTAATACAGACATAATGTTTGAAAATTTCTTCATCGATCCCCTCAAAGGCCGAGAAGTCCTAAATCTGTATTAATTGTCCTTAGAGATCTTTTGTTAGGTCTCACCTCCTCATTCTTCTATAAATACTTCTATAGAAGATGAGAAACTGTTGGTTGCAAAATTTGGAAATATATTTGAGCAAAAAACTTCTAATTGTAAATAGTGTTCATTGGCCCTTGGAGCTCTGTTTGTGATAGATTAGATAGGTTGAATAGTGAAGATGATTGCTGAACTGGAACATTGGACTTGAAGACTGTAACTGGTTTGACATTAATAACAAGCTGTTTCTTTGGATCCTGGTCTATATCACTGGTGAAGTGCTTCTTTCTTTGTTATTGTTTTCCTTCTATGTATGTCATATTGTTTCACTATTCTCTAATAAAGGACAACATTTATAGAGTTAGGACCTACTGTATATCAGTAACCTTCTCTAACTGAAAGCTTTATCTCAATGTTTTCCTCTAACTTGTTCATTTCAGAATGATTTAATACAGTTTAAGCCGTTAGGAATGCTGGAGTTCCCTCGTCCTACTGTTTTCTTTAAACCTTGTTCTTGAAAGTTATTTTCCTTATTAGCTTATTAAAGATGACTATGGAAGATATGGTGTGCCCTGGTCCTAGTTTTTCTCCAAAAAGCAGATTCTGAAAGTTTCCCTTGGTGTTGACTGAAAGCAGAATAGGTTTAAAAGTACTTTATCTGATCTTAAGTTACACTTTGTTTCTCTTATATGTTTTCATACTTTCTGAAGGTAATTATGTGGATTACTGGATTGTTTGTCAATTAAGCTGCTTTAATACTAAATTTCCCAAGAGGTCAATGGTTAGCCCTGCACTTGGTTGGTTTTAAACAGTTACTTAAGAGGCTTTTCTTGTTTGGACTGACTATAAATCCTTTTTGAAATTATTATCAGTTTCCACCCCTCCAACACTTTATTGTCTCCATTCCATCATTTTAATCTCAATAATCTTGTGGTATAGATGACTTGCCCCTTGGATCACTCTTGATTTTGTTGCTCAATTAAAGTCCAGATATGACTCCATATCCCAAAGGACTAAAAACCAGCGTTATATCTATCTTTTTAGCCTAAGATGTTATATTCACTTGCAACTTCTCACTTTTGAAACTGTTTTTATTTAGAACTTTCCCCTCAAGTAATTTTCATGCTCAACCATCCAAAAAACAAACAAACCCTTGGCCTTCATAACTAGCCTAATATCATAACCCCAAACTTCAAAGACAAATCCATCTTTGCACTTATTGGAGAGATCCCTCTCCGGATTCAGGAGGGCTAGATCCTAGAATCCCAAAGTTGGTTGAAACGATGTTGCTTCTACAGTTTTAGTCTTACCAATATGCTAAAATTACAGACCCCTATTAGTGGCTTTCTATTTTTTCTTAGTATTTCTCTATAAATTTCCTTCACAAGAGATTCACTCCCTTAACTGTGAAAAATAACTTATTTTCCTCATGTGAATGCTAATGCAAAATTAATTCTTCTCGTCCACTCGAGTGACTTTTCTAGCATCAATAACTCCTTCAACACATGTTATTTTACAACCAATATTGATAAACACATCTTCATGTCACAACAATGGTCATTGTATAGAAATTTATAACACCCAAAACAATAGTATTCTATTTAGCTTATATTGCAACTGCATGAATGAATTGAACCATATACACATTTTTTATGAGGGTTTTCTAGATGACAAATTGACATATGGAGATCAGCTTCTAGAAAATTCAGCTATGGATTTAGTCATCACCAACAAGTGAAAAATACGGATGACTAATAGTGGCTCCATTTGGGAGGGCAGCTCCTTGTCAGGAGGTGTCCAGAATTCAGATCTTTGGCTTATGAAGACCAGTGCCTTACCCATTGGTGCAAAATTTCACCCTTCTTTGATGCTATTTCTGAAAAGTGACAGCATGGTTAACATCAATGATATTTCTACCTACCCCACTATCTTTCCTAACATTTTTTATTCTCTTTGGCGCATTTGAACTAGCAGCCTTTTGACAATGTATATTTTTTGTTTTGCAAAATGAACCTAGCTAACTCTATACTTATATCTGTCGGGAGTTCAGATTAAACTGATGAACTCCTTCATTACTCTACCTAAACTAGATCAACTATCAAGATTAAACTGTTTGACAGGATTTTGTTCTCTAATCTAAAACATAAAATTCAAAACGATCAAATCAGGGTTAAACTGTCTGATTTGTCATGTATTTGCGGCATGATAGTACAAACTGCACACAAATATTATTCTGCAACAAAAGGAAAACTAGAAAAGCGGGGCTAAGATGTACAATGTATTTTTCATCCCTCGCTTCTCTCTTTGGTTTTGTTTTAGGCATGTGGAACCAGAATCTCTCCCTAATCTACTCTCTGTGATAAGTCAATCTTACACAATGTTGACCATATTTTTCACTCACTAACTTATCAGCAAATAAATTTAAACATGTTCAGCTATGATTAGGCTAGATAGCTGAACAAGACATTGAAGTACTAGTAGCGGCATTTAGACTTGCGCGCTTTCCGAAGGACTATTTTTTGGGACATGGGGCTTTACCACTGCTTTTTAGAAACTGCCCTCTTTTTCTACTGTTTACTGTTTTTGTATTTTCTGCTTTTTCACTTTTCTTCAAAAAATCTAAAACTGAAAAGATGCTCGCAAGGCTGAGCTTATTTTCCACTGCTGTCTACCTATCCTAATTTAAACTGTACACAACATACACATTTGGTGAACTCTTCTTTCCAATGTAACCAGTCAAGTAGATGATTGTATGGGTGAATCTGGTTTAGTTCTTTCATGATGCAGAAATAATGACAAGGCCACTCCCATTTGGCAGGTTTTTGGACAGTAGTACTTAAGCTTTTTCTCATTCTTGGTAGCAACTTGTTTATGACAGAAACCACTACTCTTTCAGACTTTTCAAGGAAAACAACAACTGGATCTTGGAATAATACCTGATCTAGAGGATTTGAGATATAGGTTTCATTCAGGATTACTCTTTCTCCCACTTGACCATATTTGGGACCCCCTTGGTACAACAACTCTTCCCCTTGCTCATGATTACTTGAACTATCAGACTCATCATATATTGCAGTGTAGTTCTCTTGCCAAGCTGATGTGTTTTGATAGGGCGGGCTGAAAACTGTGTGAAGGTCATTAGGTTGATGAGCAGGGATACACTTTGACAGTAAATTATCTTCAAAGGATAGTGTGACAACTCTCATTTGTTTCTCAACCTCTACTTCATCATCTGCAATTTGTAAGTCAATGGAACTTGGTGGCTGCAAATCTGGAGTTAAGGAAGATTCCATGTCCAAAATGATTTCTTCAACCATTTCAGGAAAAGGCTTCTCATTTACAACATGCTCAAGAATTTCACCATCTTCCTCAACCTTATCATCAAAGCTGAAAAACTGTTGATTTCCAATTATGTGAATATTATCTCTGATGGACTGAAGTGAAGTAGAGCAAAGAGTCCGAGACTCTTCACTTACTTATGAACTTTCAAATCTCTCCTCATCAGTGTCATAGATGACCTGTAATGGCTGCTTACTTTCTTCAAGTTCATGAAACTGAGCTTCTTCTTGGTAATCAAGAACTGAGTCTTCTGCAAAGTTAGTTTCTGTTTGGAAGTCATAATCATCAACATATTGATCAAACATTGGAGAATCATTAAATTAAGTATTGTCACCAGCCATGTATATTGGACAATCAGCTTGCTTTTCATCAACTTGATTTACAAATCTATTTTCTGATTTATGATATGCAGGGTTTAAAAGAGAAAAATCAGCGAAGTTTTGGTTACATGAAGTTTCAGAGGTTGTCTGCATGTTTATTATTTGATCTATTTCCTGTTCAGTTAAGGGAGAAGGTATTTTCTGTTTTCTTTGGATGGGGCAACAATTTCTTTCCATCTTTTGTGGAAGTTGATCTTGTGGCTGATTGTCCTCTTGTATTTTATATGAAAGGGCAGATAGATTGTTATCTGTTTCAACCTTTTCAAAGAGTTCTTGTGGATCCTCTCTTATTTCTTGATGGATTTTATCTAGGATCAACTCTTCTTGGTCATCTTGATTGTTAGCTTGGGTAAGAAAATTATGGACCTCCTCTAAAAACTCCTCAGGATGCCAATTTCCGTAGTGTTCTTCAATGTTTACAATGTGTTGTATGAGGTTTTCAGAGTGATCACAACAATTTTCAACCAATGATAAAGATGGACAATGCCCTATATAGCGTTTACAAAATACTTTGTGGAAATCCTTCAGAGAAAACAAGGTACGAGGTTCTAGGTTTTCATACCATTCTCTTGCCTCTTCTTCTAATGTACCCATGAACATTTTCATAAGGCAGTCCTCATGCCATTCAACCTTTAAGCTACATACATGCATATGAAATTTGATGAGGTGCAAAAATGGGTTGTCAATATTTTCATTTCGAAAGACAGGTAGGTCTTCGAACCAATTTATATCTGTGGGCATTTTGTGTGGGAAACCAAGGATATGTTCTCTGCTCATCAGAGCATATCTCCTTTGTGTCCTCAGGTGTTGAACCATGTCTTCCTCCATCAGGATGTTTGGGTTTACTTACTGCATTCCTAGGAGTCTTTATAAGGACTAGTGGGGAAAAAGGCCTACTGGAGGCTAGTGGAGTGGCCAGGTGGAACTTGTTTGTTTTTGAAAAGATTTAGCTATGGTCCACCACCAGTAACTAAAGTAAAGCCAGTCGGGAAATATTTTGGATTTTCTGAGTTTTATATGCAGCCTATGTTTTTAAAGTATTCTAAACTTTGTTTCAACACTTTTCTAGGGTGGTGACAACAAAAAGAGTTTTACTCTAAAATGATCTTACGGATTGCTTGCTTATTTATGGTATCTAAAGGACTAAGAGTCTATAAGAGTTTGCTAGGCTGTCATGTACTCAATGTCCCACCATCTCCTGCTATGTTAGTGAGCGATGGGATAGGTTGG
Organism: Pinus albicaulis; assembly: GCA_034641835.2. Classification (NCBI taxonomy): domain Eukaryota; kingdom Viridiplantae; phylum Streptophyta; class Pinopsida; order Pinales; family Pinaceae; genus Pinus; species Pinus albicaulis. The sequence continues at coordinate 23,514,077 of CM076584.1, read as the reverse complement.
TCAGATGGTAACCTAGAGTTCGGTAAAATAGTAAGGCCTACTGGAGGCTAGTGGAGTCGCCAGGTGGAGTTTTAGTTGTTTTGAGGTATATATGTATGGTCCACCACCAATACTGTAAAAAACCAATCTAAGGGAGTTTTTTGTGGTTTTTATGAGTTTTATGTGCAGCCTAGGATGTAAGAGTGTTATGAACCTGATTCATCACTTTGCTAAGATGGTGAAACAGAGAGTTTACTCTGAATGATTCTAAAGGCTGATGGTCTAAGTTAAATGTTGAAGGACTAAAGAGTCTATCATAGTTTGCTAGACTGTCATGTACTCAATAAGTCCCACCGTGATCGCCATTATGTTAGTGAGCGGTGGGATAAGTCAGCCAACTAATATTCTCAAAAGTCTCTAAAGATTAGGGAAACTAAGTTTGTTTAATACTCAGAGTCCCACCGTGATCGCCATTATGTTAGTGAGCGGTGGGATAAGTCAGCCAACTAATATTCTCAAAAGTATCTAAAGATTAGGGAAACTAAGTTTGTTTAATACTCAGAGTCCCACCATGATCGCCATTATGTTAGTGAGCGGTGGGATAAGTCAATCAAATAGTATTCTTAAAGGTCTCTTAAGGTCTAGGGAATCTAAGTTTGTTTAATACTCAGGGTCCCACCGTGATCACCATTATGTTAGGTTCCCGTGATTTGGCTGATTGGCAAGCCAAATGACAGTGTAACATCAAACCAAGCTTTGGAGCCCAAGGACCTAGCCTTCCTGGACTCAGAGAGGGCTCTCTCTATATGTGTAAGGGATATCTATGTGTTTTCTTATCGTGTTCTGATTTTAGGCTAGTTATGGAGTATGTTTTTTAAGTTGTGAGGGATGAAACTGATCAAAGATATAAAATAGATAACAAGATGTTAGATTAACTAGGCTATGGGGTCAAAAAGTCTATAAAGCTATTAGATGACGATATAAGGCTGTTGAAGGGCCGATTTGATTCAAGGTAGAAAGGATCTTAGGGAAAAATGGAGTAAATGGACATCAAGTTTGTGAACAACAAAGAGTTTCAAGCATCACTGTTTCAATAGATAACATAAACATGGTAGGGAAAACCATTAATCATGCAAAATGTAACTATAAACTAATCAATACATAGAAACAAACATTCAAGCCATGCATAGAAGTATAAGACCCTCTAACTTTGGGAAATGGCTATCAGACTTTGGCGAAAACACATAAGACGGACTAAAAACTTTAAACACTATGCCGGAATGCCTAAACATAGTACTTCAAGTTAGTGGGCACTTTGAACAACAAGATTTGCATAGTTTTAGGCAAAGGGCTAGATCAGGACTAGGCCTCCTTGGTTCAAACAAAATGATAATCTTAATCAGTCAAAGAGATAGTTTCATGGATGGGACTATGGACAGTCATAGGTAAGCAGGGCACACCATACATCCTACTCAACATGCATAGAACTATGAATGAAACTAGCAACAATATCCTCAAGTTGTTAAAGAGCAGTTAAGAATTCTTTAATGCGACTAAGGAAGAAGAAAACATGAAGGCTATGAAGATTCAGGAAATTTGAGGTGCCTCCATGGGCATATCTCAAATGTGTTCTCTACTGATCTATGGCAAGCAAGAAACATGTATCATGAATGAAAACTAGAAGACAACAACAAAGCAAGAGACACTATACCATTCTACCAAGTCATGGAATCCATCAACAATCCTTCATCATCCATCCAAGAACATCCAAGAGGCAATCCAAAAGCATAACACACGTATTTTCTTCCAAAGCTCATAAGACCATATATTGCTTCTCTTCTCAAGTTCAGCCTTCTATTACAATGAATCCTCTTGGAATATATAGGCCAAGAAGGAGGAAAACCAACCAAGGCAACTAGCTAGCCATTGGTTCAAAATAAATATCTAAACTTGTCCTTGAGGCTTTGCAAAGCCCAAGGCACAAAATATCCCATAAAATATCTAGAAAATGCTAAAAAAGGGAATTAAATTGACTTTGCATCATTTTCCAAGTGCAAAAATAGCTAAACGCACATTTGGAAAAAGCAGATTTTAGAGGTTCAAAAATTACAAAATTATTTCAAATTTACATCAGAAAAAGGTCCCCTGACTTGCCGGAAACATTTGGCAGCCTTCCTGATGTCTAAACGAGGCTCATGATAGCTTGTTGGAAAGCTCTGAGTGTCTACTTTCTGGTGCAACTGAAATTTCCCCAATCTGATGCCTGGAAGTCCTCCAAATCTGCACCTGTGTGTAAAAAACCAGAAAATTATAGTCTGCTGATAGACCGGGCAGAGTGTGCAAAAAGAGAGCCTTTTTCGCCGTTTTGAGGGGAAAAATGATCTCCAAATGTTCTGAAAATCGCTAAGGGCATGCTCATGAAATTATGGCATTCAATGATACCATTCTCCTCCCTTGAAGAATCCTCAAAATGAAATGGCGAATTTATGAGTTTTTTACCAAAAACCCAAAAATGCCAAAAAACCAAAAATTGTCAAAATGGGCCCAAAATTGGGGTGCATGACCCTCAAGGGTCCTTATCAACATGTTCCTAAGCTGAAGCAAAAATGTCAAGTGCTGATGTGCCTTTCTTCTCTTTCCGTGTCGGGCGCTTCCTCTTTGCTTCCTTCAGTTTCTCTTGGGTGGCCTTTAGCTTGCGCCGGGCAAACTGATTTAGCTTTTGATAGTGTTGTGTCATCTTCCTTTGCAGCTCCAGGTCTCTGTTTGCCTTCTCAAGCTTCATCTCCAAATTTTTATTGGCTCTTTCTATCCATGCCTCCTTATTGCTTTCAATTTCTTGCTCAAGTAGTGTAGTGAGGGGAAAATATTGAAGATGGGCTTGTTCTTCTTCCTTTTTCTTTTCTAGGGCTCTTTTAAGCCCTATGGTTCTAGGCCTCTTCCGCCTAGGCTGGTCTTATTCTTCATCTTCATCAAACTCACCGATGAGCAGCCTCATTCTTGTGCTTTAGCAGCCTCATTCTTGTATTTGATTGCCCGTGTTTCATAAACTGCCATGTGAACACTCATCTGTCTATTTTGGACTCCAAGAAATGATTGAAGCTCTTTTCCCGATGAAGGTCATTCTCCAATGCTTCAATTTGATCCTCTCGATGGATTAGAAGGTTTTCAAGAATGCAGGCTTCATTATCGCTGTCATCACTTTGGATTGGGATGACAGCCAATGCACCTCCATGTTCTTGACTTTCTCCAATCTTGCCCTTCCCTTTGAAGGCCAATCTTGCACTCTTCCTTCTTGGCATGCTAGTGAGAGGTCTCTTGGGCGATTTCTTTTGCTCTGGATAGCTTTCATTACCTTTGGAGTAATCACCTTGAGCATTTGCTTCTTTGCTGCCCCGGGCTTAATCTTCTCAGGAGAGGTAGGCATGATGGCCTTGCCCTTATCACTTTGTTTGTTACTTACCGGAAAAAACCCTTCCTCTTGAAACTGCTGTGCGACTTGAGGAGGCTGTACTGTGTTATGAGAGAACTGCTGCTGCTCATCTTCTTCATGCTATTCAAACTGCTGTTTATGTTCACCAATATCAAGCTGCTGTCCTATCTCAACCCCTGTTTCAGTTTGTGGTTCAAGCTACTGCCCCTGTTCATCAAAATCAAGCTGCTGTCCTTGTTCATCAAAATCAAACTGCTGTCCTTCACCATTTCCTTCATGTTTCTCCTTTTCTTTTTCCACATGTTCATGTCCCTCTTCTTCATGTTGTCTTGACTGTTCTGTGGTAATCTCGAGCCTTCTAGGAGTAGGCCTGCTGGAAAAAGGTACAAGGCGATGAATAGGCTGGGTGGGAGATATATGGACAGGAGGAACAGTGGAGAAATCCGGGTGACTGATAAAAACATCCTAAGAAACCCCTTTCTTCTCCAACTGATGTAGAATGATAATTTTGATCAGAGAATGATGGAAAAGGGAAGCTATTTGCAGAGATGGAGTCTTCTTCTGGACTAAGGATGCCATCTTCTCGATGCTTTTGCATAAAAAGTAAGGGATATTGAGCTGCCTAGTTCTAGTGAAATGCATCAATAGTTGGACATTATAGGCATAAACTCGAGTAAATCTCCCTTCACAAGTAAAATACTTCATTATGACCTTCATTAGGGGAGCGTAGCTGGCAAGAAGATAAGAGAAAGGAAAAATAGCAGTGCAAGTATCTCTGTGCTTGGGCTTGATGAAAGGCTTGTAGTCATCCAAGTCTAGATGGGTCTGCTTGAACTGTTTCTCGCCATGATATGGAATTTTGGTGGCTTTAGACACTGACCTCGGGGAAAAATTGAAATCAAGGTATGCTACCTGGAAATGTTTGCTTTGGAACCTCAGGGCGCATAGGTGTGTCAAGGGCGAGAAACTTTTGACCTCCTGTACCTTCTGGCAGAAATCTAAACAACCTACCTCATGAAAATTGAAGAGGATGGATGGATGTGCATTGACCTCCTCTGTAGAGATTGGCTCATATATTTTATGTAAACCACTTCTGCTGTCTTGCCTGGGCGGCATTTTGGGCTAAATATGCTATTGAAGAACCAAACAGCCTCACTGCCTTTAAAGTGCCTTCTTTAAACTAAACTCTGTCAATTCACTGTTTTGATAGAGAAACAATGTATTTGGATGATTTGCAAAATATTTCCTCACAATACAAAACCCCTGCTCCTTTAAAAAGTGGCCTTCCCACCTTTAATATGTATCTCAGCTAGCAGACCCCTTAACAAGAGACAATACAGTGAAATGAAGACAGACTGTTAGGTGAAATTGCTCTGTAAAGTGTCAAAATCGCCTTGCTCTGTGATGTTTGGAGCTCAACAACCTGTTTGTATTTCTGACCAATGATAAACTTCCCAATATTCACAAACTTCCCCTTGTCTAGCATGCCAATCACCCAACAAACTCATATCTCATGCAATCAACCTTTAGTGTAAGTATACAGTCAATGTCACAGTTTATGTAACAAGGTGACAGAGTTTTTGAAAAATGCTTCAAAAGTTTCAATTAAAGGCTGTAGGAGTTTATCTTTTCACACAATCAAAGCTCCTCTTTCAATGTAGAACCCCTGTCCTCCTTAGAAGAATACCTTTACAACTATCTGAATATCAGCTTAACAGTGATATTGAAGAATCAACAAAAGGCATTCACAAAGTGTACACAGTGAACAACTACCCCTCTGTGGTTGGTAGGGTTAACTTTGCTCTTTGATATTTTGAAGAATAAGCACACCATTGCTCTCTGATTTATGAAAGGTGAATACACACAGTGCTTAGATCAAAACCTATTCTTTCCTTGTAGGGACTTTTATTAGCATATCCACCATTCAATCACAGTTTTAAACAACTGATATTTCCATATTAAAAACACAGTTTGTTATATATGGTGACAAAGTTCTAATATGGAGCAGCTCCTTTGATTGAAAACTCAAACCTCACATGCAGTCCACTAATATGAAATGATGTATGAACTCAGTCAAACAAAGGGTTAAAACGCAGTTCGAGTTTTCTTGTGGTTAAAGGGCAGAGTTTGACATAGTTTGAAATACTTCTGTGGTAGAAAAAAGGACAGCTTGTACCCAAGCCCTTTCAGCAATCAGGAACCCACGAGTCTGTTTTGAAACAAAATGCCCTATTTCACTTTGACACTGTCCCTGGCCTCCAAGTATTATCTAGCAAGTGTGAATTTAAGGAGGAGCTGTAGAATACCTCAAAATGTCAAGCAAAACCCTTTTCATAAGTTGAGAACGCCTTGGAGGGAGCTTGGAGAGCGTTTGGAGGTCAGAGGTATGCGCGGCACCCTCGTGGAGAAGAACGCTGCGCAGAAGACTTGTCAGGTGGCCTGTCGGGTGGTGTCGAGCGTTGTTGGGCGCCCGTGACCCGCCGCTACAGGGGCGCCACGCGCGGCTACAGGAGCGCCGCGCGCGGCTACAGTAGCCCCGCTTGCCCTTGTGGCGTAGTTCAAAAAATATGCCTAAGAGCGCCGCGCACTCCTACAGGAGTGCTGCGCGGTCTAAAAAAACCTGAAACTCTACAAAAACTTCTGCAAATCGATTTGAAACTTGCCTTTCAACGCCTGGAGACTGTAATTGCTGGTTGGATAAGTTTGAAAACAAGTTTACATTTGACTTATTCCTTTGAAAGGAGGAAACCTAACAGTCACTTTTCCTTTTAAAAATGAAATCGAACCTTTGATTGGTCTTTGCAAAGGTTTTCAAATCTTTTTTACCCTTTCAATAATACCTATGGTGCATCGTGAAACTTGGGTTTCGAGATGATGTTGGCAGTGGTGTTTTGTGCCTTTTAAACAGTTTTCATATGGACATCCTTTTTATAACAAACCAACCTATTTTGGAAATGTTAAAACTGTTTTGACTTATGCATTATAGTTTGAAAAGGTGACTTTTTCTACCATTGCCTCCTTGGATGATTACTTAGCACAGGAGCCCCAGCTTTAGAAAATGACTCAATGAACTTGTACACCATCCCCTGACACTTGTTTAGCACTGTTGGTGATCATTTAAAACAGAAAATCCACTCCGAATCTGTTAAAAGAAAAATACTGAAAACTGCTCTGTTATTAGAAAGGATAGGGCTTGTATTTTTAACTTGCTTTGACAGTTCTGTCTCCAGATGTCTCTTCAACCCTTTTACCACTGTAGGTGTCAAAAATTTCTGCATTTATTCAGACTTTGCCAATCTTCTATTGATTAAGAAAGGCGCTTTTTCCAATACACTGTCTCTTCTTAGAGCATATTACTATGATATCTTTGTCCCTTGAATAACGAAGACCTGCATTTGTTTCAAGCTTCCCAAAACTAACAGTATGTCAAATGACCCCCTTTTGCACATTTAAACAATCTTTTCAGTGATGATGTCTCTTGATAATAAAAGCCCAGATTGCCTTTGCCAGCTGTGATAAACAGTTTTAAAAAGACACCTGTCTATGATTGGAGTTACTTTCATTAATGACATGCCTCCCCAAGGGTTTAAAATTCAGATCATAACCTTTTTATACCTTTGTGTTGAGGAGACAAACATATGAGGTGTAGAATGACTGCTGGAATATTTCATAGGTACCAAGGCTTTTATCAGTCATTTTCTTTTCAATGGAGCTCTGAAATCACCAACCCTACTGCATCTGAAGGATACATTTGTCTTTGTGGTGGAGTGTAGATCGCAACACCTGAACTTGCACTGGTGCTTTGAATGACATCAAGATGTCTCATGTCTGGGACTGTGTACTACTTGCCTGCCTTTTCTCTATGTTTATCTGGAAACCATATACTTTATCCCACAGCCCAACAGAAACATAAGAGCACACAGAGGTCCTTTTTACTAAAGTGTCCTCTTGCTCAACATTGATTTGAGCCATTCATATTAACACCCCTGCAGAGATATTTTGTTATGATAGCTTTGATCAATGGAGTCTCTTTTTGTTGCACCATGATGATGATGCTGGAAATTTCAATTTATCTTCTTTCTTAGGGCACAAGAGCAAAAAACTCTGCTTTCTCTTGATTTGAACATTTCAGATCTTAGCCCTGTTTTGATCATCATTTTCCCTCAGAAACCTTGAGTCACTGTTTCACTGTCTAGTAAAAAACAAACCTGTGCTTATAGTAAGTTTTGCAATTCTTTAAGTCAACATTGGCCATCGCCCTCTGCTTGTGGATGAAGGAGGCGCCTTAACCCTCTGCTTATAGATGAAGGAGGTTTTTTGGCCATGACAAATAACAAGTTTGTTTGACAGTGTTGTCTTTCTTTCACTGTGCTATCAGGCTGAATGAAGTTGTAAGAGTTTGATGAGTAACTCTTTACCTTGCAGATGTATCTCAGGCTCATGTTTACATTGAGAAGCAGTTGTTCTTCTAAATGTGGATTCAAGAATTTTCTCCTGAGATGATGACATGTTTCCTGTTTTTGTAAAATCCATAAAACGCTGCAAAACACCTAAAATCAGCTTGAGACTGTGGTCTATGCATTGCTGAGACTTAGGGGTGTGTAAGTGGCGCGACTTAGGGCTGTGATCAATTTCATTTGCAGAGTGGGAGGTCTGTCATGATTGGTCTGTAGCAAATGGAGTTTTTTGGCCTTTTGATGGTTTCCAAGGGTAAAATGCCTTAAAGCGCCACTTCCTAACTTAGGAGAGGTTTTGAAGCAGACTTGAATTGTCTTTTTAGAGTTGATGGGAAGACTAGTAGGGCTAAAGCTAGATAGGATAGTGATAATGAGGCTTTACCTTGACATGGGCGGACTGAAAAGTAGGAGGGCAAAAAAAGTTTTATGAGGGTTTTCTAGATGACAAATTAACATATGGAGATCAGCTTCTAGAAAACTCAGCTATGGATTTAGTCATCACCAACAAGTGAAAAATACAGATGACTAACAACATCTAATATTTATATTTATAATTAAAAAGTTATAATATCCATGATTCTTTATTCTATTATCTAGGGTTAGGAAAATTTAAGAGTGATGGGGCAAAGTTTGTTCCAAGCGTAGGAGCGAGTTACACAGAGCCTTTGACATAGTTTCTATCGATAAGTTATGGCATATAATGGAGGAAATTGGGGTTTCCATGCATTTGAGAGCAGTTGTGCATAGGTTGTATGAAGAGGTGAAAGTCAAAATTAGAACTTCAGTAGGTATTTCTGAAAGTTTTAGAAGCGATATCAGGCTCAAATGAGGTTTCCCATTGTCTCCTACCCTCTTTGGTTTATATATTGACAAACTTGAAGAATGGCTAAATTCACAAGGGGGTGACAATATCCATTTGGGAAATTTTGTTATAAGGCTTCTTTTGTATGCAGATGACCTTATTTTGATTGCTAAACTTTCTCTTGGTTTGCAAGAGAACTTACTTTCCCTTGAACATTTTTGTAGAAGTGTGGGGATGCAAGTCAATATCATCAAAATGAAAGTAGTGGTTTTCTCTAACAAAAAAAAACATAACCAACATAAGTTCTACTTTGAAGGAAACATTCTGGAAGAAGTTGCGGATTACAAATACCTCATAATTGACTTCAACATAAATCTAAGATGGGATGGTTGTAGAAAGAAAATAACTTTGGGTGGATGGAAAACATTTTATGTATTTCAAAATAAGTGTATAGAGGCAGATTTATGGGACTGGAAAACCACTCTAACTCTTTTTGGGCTTTTAGTGATTCCAGTGATTCTCTAAGGTTGTGAACTGTGGGCCAGCAGTACATCCGATATGCAGTGGAAACAAATTGAGAAAAATCAGAAGTGTTTGATTACAAACTAATTCAAAATTAAAAGTGCAGTTCCTTATGCTATCTTGTTAAGTGAAACAAGGGCTGCTCCTATTGAAGCAATTGCCATGGTGCAAGTCATAAGGTATTTAAAAAAAATTGAGGAAATGGAAGAGGGCAGATAGCCTAAGGTCGTGTTTAATGAAATATTGTGCAAAATAAAGAAGACTTGGATGCAGAAAAATAACAAATGGTTTAATAAATGGGGCATTTGCCTGAGCATGTGTCCCACAAACAGTAAAGAGATAATTTTTTTTGTCATGGATAAGTTCCACAAACGTAGTTGGGAGAAGGAGTAAGGGAGAAAGAAAAAGTATTATATTGAAGAGTTTAATCCCACTCATAATCATCAACAAAAAGCGTACATAGGAGCCAATATTTATTGGAGAGCCAAAATTCTTATTGCTCAATTAAGGACTAATTCTCATCACCTCCGTTGTGAAACAGGGTGCTGGAAAAGGCAAAAAAAAGTGTGGGAGAAAAGAGTATGTATTTTTTGCTCTTTCGAAAGAGTGGAGACATAAAATCATTTCATTTTAGAATGTGAGGCCTTCAAAGACAACAGGGAAAGTTATGCACATATTTTGGCAGCTAGCTCTTGGGATAATATATTCAACAAAGGGGTTGTCGAGAAGCTGGCAACGTTTATTGTGAAACTTCACAGGAAAATGGCTGAATACAAGAGTGAGATAGAGAAGAAATATTTCCCATAGGCTATATTTAGCCCTGTGGACGTTAAAATAACTTCTTATTCTTATTTTATAATGGCCATTCACAATATTAAGAAGTTCCGCACAGTGAAGAACCTGTTGATCACTCTTTCAAAATCAGAAAGCCAAGGAAGATGATGCTAACCGTTGAGAAAAAATCGTCAAAAAGTAAATATTGTGTACATATTCAAAGTTATAAGTGAATAATTTATCTCTCCATGCAGGGTATCGATGGTATCAATTTAGTTGCAGTAGAAGAGGGCCTAAGTGTGTGAATTGAATAAATATTTTTACTATTCCTCGGTGCTTACTCTTCTATCGTTGGGGCCCAGATAGGAATGCAAGCTAAAAATTCACGTTTTTGGTAATAGAAAGTTATAGAGAAACATGAAAGAGGAACCATGTGTGGAGAAGGTATTGTAGCCTATTCACGGGATCTTGCAACTATAGGGATTTCTCTGCTGAAGGCGCTCAGTCCAAGCATAATTTTGGCTCGACTTAGGCTGGTAGAAGCATGTAGCAAAGGACTTAGATTTGGTAGTTTGTGCTTGAGTTTGTTATTATAGAGAAGGCATAGATTAAATTCTAATTTGAGAGGATGTAGTGGTAACTATGCTCAAATATTTACTTTTGGAAGAACCCAACCAATGGAATTCTATTGTCTTTGGCCAAAACCCCAGCCAAGTGAGCTTTTAAGGCTCGCTTCTCTAGTCCCTTACAATGAAGTCTTCCAAGCTTTTTTAAGGCTCCATTACAAATCCACCAACAAATTACCATGGAAAACTGAAAAAACATGGGATCAAAACCACTATTATTGACCCAATTCTTTGAATCTTTCCCCGAGTCAAGTATACATAAAAATGTTGGGATTAGTTTTACAATTTAGTATGGGATATGTTGAAATGTTTAGGATAAATAAACATCAAGAGAAGTGGTGGTGTCTAAAGACACCATTGTTTGGATCCCAATGGTCACTCTAGAGTGTTTCTGCCTTTAAGTAAGCTATATTCCACATGAATACTGATGCAGGGATTCTGGGTTAAATTAGATTTCTGCATATAGAATAATGAACTTTTCCTCCTTTCTTAAACACTTATGAAAAACTCATTAAAATGCTATTTGCTTCAAACAAATATACATATAATTGAAAGAGAGCTTATACAAATAAAACACAGATATAAAATAACATTAGAAACCTTCGGCCATATATTACAATGGAGAGCTTCTCTCAGCTTTTGGCCCTTACTTAAGCTCTCAAATCACTTCACACTCTCTCTTAATCCCTCACTTCTCACCTCTCTCACTCTTCTTTTTACACTCTCAGACAATTCTCTTATTTATACAAAAATATGGATTTACTCCATTCCAAAAATCTCTCCACACAAATCTCAACTAAATCTAAATTAGATTCATTTTAGGTGTGGACTCAAAAAAGTCCCGTACATAGAATTCCTACTCCCTAAATTTTCTACCTAATTCTATTTCACTCATATCCTTTTAACTATTAAAAGAATATATACAATAATCCTCACCTTTACATTTTTCTCTCTTAAATTATTAAAATGAATAAAATAAAATAATTAAAATGTCTCACCCCCCTTATTAAATAATTAAATAATGAAAATTGAGCTTGATGCTCCTGCATCAGACTCCAAAGGTTGAAATTTAGCCATGATCACCTGATCATGTGTTTCAGATCTTTGTTTTCCTAGATCCCATACCTTGTGCTGCAATTCTCCATTTGTTGTTGTTGTTGTTTGTTGTGTTTCTCCAGGTCTCCACACTTTATGTTGCATTGCCCCATTGGCTATGCTTTCACACTCTTCTATTGTCTTCCTCTTGCTTCTTCTTCTTTGTTTTACTATCTCTGGCTGCTTCCGGGATACTTTCATCATTATCCTCCTTATCAGTCTAATTTCTCTGTCCAATAGATCTTCTCCAGCATCTGTAATAAAACCTGTACTCACAAAACAATTATTAAAATAAAAAACATAAGGCCTCAATGCCTCTTTCTCTTCTCGAAACATTTCAGTATGCTGCTCTGAAATTTCTTCTTCCATCAGCACATCAGTATGCTGCTTTAAATCCTCCATGAGACTGTCAGATAGTCCCTCCTCCATATCATCTGTTTCAAGAATGTCTCCATGTTCTGGTTCACAATAATGAACTTCTTCGAATTGATGAATCATTCCTACCTCCTTACTCTCTATTTCCTGATTATTATTCAGAACAATTTCTTTGTCTTTTTCTTTCAGCAATGCACCCTGAGTATAGATCCTCTACTTTTCCAACTCTCTTCTCTGAAGATATAACTTTCTATACAACTTAACAATCTCAATTGGAGTAGAACTTGGAAACTTTACACAACTTTCCATACCTTCATTTGCTGTTGACCAATCATCAGATGGTCATTCTTCCTCTACTTCAATATTCTGCTAAATATTTCCATGAGACCCCTCTGTCTTCATTTCTTTCTGAGATCTGGCTATCTCAGCATCATTCTAAATATATTTCAGATTCAACTCTTCTTCTTTAACAAACTTCAAAGTTTTTTCAACACCCTGTTATGTACCTGCAATCACGCACAAATCATTAGTCTTAAAAACATAAGATCTTGTGGTATCACTTGATGCTTCAGTCAACATCTCTCTTTGCTGCTCTGAATCCTTCATTTGATTCAGTTCTTCTATATATTTCTCTTCTGTGACATCTCTACTTTCAAAAATTAATGGACCATATGCTGGCTCACATATCAAATCTTCCTTTAAACTGAGTAACTCTTCCTTCATTTTAACATTAACTCTATGCTCCCAATTCACTTGCAGTCTATGCCATGTGATTTTCCTCTTCATACTACATCCACATCTCTAGTATAATCTACTTCTCCGTAACATTTCCATCAACAACTCAAGACATAAATTTATCTAAGCTCTTTCTCTGTCAATCTGCTCTTGAATCATTCTCATGCCATTTGACTTGGCATCTTCCTTCTCATTTCCTCTGCTGTGGTCTTCTTTAGAACCTCTGCAATGACCTTCAATAGTCATCTTTGTCTCTATATTCATGAGTTCATCACTCACTCACCATGAGCTGTACTAAAGCCTCTGCAATAGTAGTCTTCCCTGCTGCCACTTACCTCACCAGACCTCTCTCTAGACTTGGTATTTTCGAAAGCACTGATTCTCTATTCTCTGGAACCTCTTGAGCATCCTCTCTGCTCCCCCTAGGCTTCAACTCACCTGCACTTTTTAAGAACACAACTGTCCTTTTTATCCAATCTATGTTGGAATTCTTCAAGGTTCTGCTCCACACTTTTCTTTCCTTCATAAACTATTTCTAGTCTCTTTCAATAGTACTTTTAAAACTATGATATTTTTTTGCTGAGATTTCCTTCAACTATCTACAACCTATATTTTTCAAATATCATCTTCAAAACCAGAGTTAAAATAAAACATATTAGCTCACCTTCAAGATCTGTGTGTGATCTTGTTCCATCTCTCACCTGTACTTTCATGCACCATACAACTGCATATTATAAATGGTACATCATTCACACTCCTTCACACAAAATCCACTAACTCAAATTTCAAAACCCACATATTATCCATAAAAATCGTCTCACATAAAAATGCATGTTCCCCCCATATCACCCAGGATTAGCACATTTCCATTTTTCCATTCACTTTCCATTCATTTATATCTCCACATTTGCAACATTTTCACTTTAATGTTGAATGACATGCTGACATATCATTTATGTAAATACTTTTCTATAAATTCAATTAAGAAAATCCCGAAATTTCAACACATAAAATGCTCACTTAACATACCTTTTCCATTTTCTGTGCCTTTCTAATTTGTCTGAGTGAATCCCTTTTCATCCCATTGACTGGTCTCTTCACAAGCAAGATCTCCACATTTTCTTCCAACATTTATGTCCATGCGAACTGTAAATTTGCAATTTCAGTTTTACCACTCCATATTACGAACACTAGCTCGAAAGGGGTGCCCCTCAATTCTATTTATAATTCAACAATATTGCAGGCTCCCACAATGATGCAGATTTACAACAACTCTTGCTTTGGAAAATTATTCACACAATCAATTCAAGATTACTCACTTTCATGAATGCCCAGGCTGTGTACTGATACCAAATAATGTTGGAAAAACCAAACACAATTCCTGCCAATCAAATCTTTGTCGTAAAATGTATAATTTTACCAAGGCAAAAATTTGTCCACTTGATGAGATTAATTTACCTTTTTTTGGTCTAAATATGCCAGATTACCACTACGTCAACCAATGTAGAATGCCCCTTATTTCCAACACAAATGATATAAGTGTCACAAACCAACATACTATTATTCAACCCAATGGTTTTTAAGATCTCACTTAAAACATATCGTGGATAAGTGAAATCCATTGAATTCATTGAATAACATAAATTTAATTGAATGTCATATGGGCTACATCATACCTCATACCTTGTCACCATATAAACCATTGCATAAACCTCTTGTAATTAATTCAAGACCTCAACATTAACACTTCAACGTTAATGTCATAACCCATGTAATATATGTAATACCCACGCAAATGTCACGCGGGCTTGTGACACAACATTTTCACTGTCGTATTAGACACACGACAAAGCTGGAATGGTAGTTCCTCCCACGCAAATGTAATGTAAAACCACAACATATGTAATACAAACTACACCACGTATAGAATGTTTACGCAAACCATATATAAAACCTACTGCTTCCAACGTTGGAACCGTATATCAACCATGTCATATGTATGCCTCATCACAATGAATTGCAGGTTGTTGATGCGCGTAGTCACCGTGGCATGGTTATTGTGCAAAGATGGTGGTGCTTCTAACCAAACCACAACATGAAGTTCATTCTTCACTCTTTTGCTATCATGGCTCTGCAAACAAAGTATGAAAGTTCTTGAAATCCACATCACAAATAATGTGACTTCGTTCATTCAACGCCCATGGTAATGTTTTCTGGTGCCCCGAGCTCCATTGACCATGACATTCCTTCTATCACCCAATAAGTTAACGCATTTGCGTTGACCTGTGGTTCTGTCTACAACCATGGCAATGCATTTGCAGAACGTATCTTCACTTGCCCGCTTTGTAACTACGCTCCCTCCTTCGATGGCAACCTTATACTCATCGCATGAGCTGTGTTATGCTTCACGTGAACGTTGTCACTTAACTTTGCATTAACGTTGCCAATCAAGTCGCCCTTACTTAAATGCTCCAATACAACTCGACTTCCTCATGCACTGCCCAATTTCTGCTTCAAAGCTTCAACATAGCTCAACTTAAGAATTGCCTCAACGTTCCAGCATTTGCTTCTGAATACACCTAGGTTCCGGCAATATTCTCTGCGGTGTTCTTTCAAAAACAATTCCAAGGGGAAAACATAAACTTGATTCTGCCCCTTACTCTGATACCAAATGATGCAGGGATTCTGGGTTAAATTAGATTCCTGCATATAGAACAGTGAACTCTTCCTTCTTTCTTAAACACTTAAGAAAAGCTCATTAAAATGCTATTTTCTTCAAACAAATATACATATAATTGAAAGAGAGCTTATACAAATAAAACACAGATATAAAATAACATTAGAAACCTTTGGGCATATATTACAATGGAGAGCTTCTCTCAGCTCTTGGCCCTTACTTAAGCTCTCAAATCACTTCACACTCTCTCTTAATCCCTCACTTCTCACCTCTCTCACTCCTTTGTTTACACTCTTAGAAAATTCTCTTATTTATACAAAAATATGGATTTACTCCATTCCAAAAATCTCTCCACACAAATCTCAACTAAATCTAAATTAGATTCATTTTAGGTGTGGACTCAACAAATTCACGTACATAAAATTCCTACTCCCTAAATTTGCTACCTAATTCTATTTCATTCATATCCTTTTAATTATTAAAAGAATATATACAATAATCCTCACCTTTACACTTTTCTATCTTAAATTATTAGAATGAATAAAATAAAATAATTAAAATGTCTCACCCCCCTTATTACATAATTAAATAATAAAAATTGAGCTTGATGCTCCTGCATAAAATACCCTGGGTTCTCAAAAATATGGAGCTCAAAAACCATCAGTAACTTGACCAAGTCATGTTTACTTGAACCAACCTAAAAATCCCCCTTTGAACTTATATCTGGGAGATTAACCTAGTCCCAATCATTCATCTACCATCTCCCCTGAGATCTCACATTCTCCCCCTCAAGCTAAGATATTAGTACACATGCCACTCTGGTACCTATCCATGTGGTCCATTCCACAACTTGATGACTCCATGCACCAAGGCACTATATTTATGCATGATCAAATTCTTAAGGCCTTACAACAATCACATGCTCGTGCACAACATGTATGCACCAAAAATAGGTTTTACGACTTCCTACAGGAATACACCTTCTGTTGGGGCCCTTGTTTTGAATTTTGAATGAAGAACAAATTTTTGGGTTGCGGAACGACACATGGCAACCGCGACCAAGCCACAACTATGGTGAGTAGCGGAGCTACCGAGGTTGTGGGGGAACAGGAGATAGCTGAAGAAAGCTGATGCATAAGAGCAGACGAAGAGAAGATACAGCAGAAGACAGAGAGCAGAACTCATAGACAACAAGGGAGAAGTTGAAGAAGAATGTAAGAGGAACTAGAAGTTGCGATGGCGGGTGAATAAATAGCCGTCACCCAGCCAAAAGAAGGGACATGGATGTAGAGAGATTGAAGAATAAATAGCCGTCACACAGCCGAAAGAAGGGACATGGATGTAGAGAGATTAAATAAGATCGAGCGGATGCTGCAGGAGAGATTGGTTCCGAGCATGATATCTTCATAGTTCCTAGGCTTCTCCTATCTTTCTGTCTTATGATACATCTGTAACAGAATTGTAAGCTCTTCCTGTGGAGCGATGTAACTGTGGATCTGGTTGAAAGTTATAAATATATTTGTAGGTTGTTGTCTTACTATATGATTTGCATGCATGCAAGATGTCTGTGATGTCCTAAAATTTTATTTTCTTAGTATCTGTTCAATATTCTGAATGTTCTTACGTATATGATGATGTTTATGCAATAAATTATATATTAATCATGAGTTGCGGATCCTTCCACTACTATCGATCTATTCCCCTTTTGCATGTGGTCACAACATGCCTCGGGTGAGACTCTCTGCTCTCCGGAGTAGGGTGACAATGCCGGCATGGTTCTAGACTACAACGGATTCCCTTGTTGGCCCTAATCTCTGAACTTGGGTCTTTCCTGCGAGACATGTTTCTTCGCCAACACCTGCCTATTGCAATATTTCACAACTTGGACCAAAAAACCCTTAGAGTGTTCACACACCACTAGTGTTATCAAACCACTCTAGCTCTCACCACACTCTAAATCCTTCATTAAAATTCAAACCATTGATTCCATCTTCATTTTATTGTCTATGTGACCATTATCTTGTTACATCTCTAGCTTCATTGATCCATATCTTGACTTGACCCTTCTTTCTACTTGACCCCTCTCTCCATATATTTCCAACCCATGCTTTTCATTCACATCCTCATTATTATAATGTGTCCTCTTCCTAGATTTTCTTGCTACTCTCAAAACTAATGCACATTTACCTCCCTAATTTCTGGCCACACATCTACAACCATGATCATTTTATTATATTTTCAAATTACACAACTCAATATAGTGGTGGGGAGGCTATTCACTGCAACTGGCATTACAACTCTGGATTTTTATTGAAAACTATGGGAGGCCTGCCACACTTGGAAACCTTTTTCTTGCTATTTCTCTTTATCTTACTCTATGTTATTCCCTTTTGGTTGAAAGTCATGCCTAACATATTTCCCAACTTTGGAATGAAAATATACATGCCCACGGCTTTGGCATGGGTACAAATGACAATGGAGGATGTCACCCACTTCATCTACACATCATCATAGGCTTTCGTTGAATACCAGGTGTACCAACTTCAACTTGTGCTTGAATTTACCATTTTCGAGCCATCATTCTAACTTGAACTCACAATTTTCCTTAACCTAGATTCTCTTTGTTCAAGCCATGGAGTAGAAAAGGCACAAAATTATTGACCCCATATTCATTCTCATTTCTTCTGGAAAGACAACATCATCCACAACCTATAAAATCTCTACTAGAATTGGCATGTATAGTCGCATGCAACAATATCCACAATACCTTTATTAATAGAGGCTCCTTTAACAAACTATGATTAATAAAAATAGTAATTACATATGGGCATGGTGGGTTTCTATTTTTTCTTAGCATTTCTCTGCAAATTTCCTTCACAAGAGATTCACTCCCTTAACTGTGACAAATAACTGTTTTTCCTCATGTGAATTTTAATGCAAAATTAATTATTCTCGTCCACTCTGTTAGCCACCTATAAATTTTTGACATATAAAAAAGGTGGCTAAAATGTTTCTAAGCCTTCAAGATAAACATTTCCCTTGAAAATATTTCATCCTTAAAGCCTCTATGTGTCTGTTGCCTTTGAAAAGACTGTTTCCACTGAAAAAGCCCTGCGGTTTTGTGAAAAAGAATGCTTCAAAAGGCCTCTGTAATTTTCCCATTTTCACTAATTTCCATTCATTTCCATTAAGCCTCTTTTTCCCCTCTAGAACCTCCATATCCCTCTAAATGCCTCCAAAATTCTTTTAAGCCCCTAAAAATTCCTTTTACAGGCTTAAAACCCCTTTTTCCCCTTTACCGAAAGCCAAGAAATTCCTTGAAAAACATTGATTTTGGTTTTAAAAACCTCATTTTCATTTGAGGCCTTAAGCCCCTTTCGGCCCAGCCCTTAGCCCCTTTTCCCGCATATGACCCATGCCCGAGACCAGGCGCTAAAGCCCCATGTGCTAATTGCAATATGAAGCTTTCGTGAGTGCCCTTTCCTTTGTTTATTCAAAAAAAACTTCGATGCAATTGGTCCTCGTCTTCTCGGCCTCTGCCGAGATCTCTGCCGTTGATCCCTTTGATAATACGACGGCCAACGCTGGCTCACATGATCGCCAATCACAAGAATTCATAAGTGCCACCTTGCCTCCTCCGATTGGCGATCCCCGACTGAATCTCCACCGTTGATCGTCCATACATATCCGACGCCCTACGCTAACTCACATAACCGCCAATCGCAAGAAGTTTCTGGTGCCATTGTGTTCCCTCCGATTGGAAATCTCCGATCCAATCACGACCATCGATCTCCTCTTTGATTTGACGGTCCATGCACAATCGCAACATCAAAAATCAGAGTTTTGGCCTCCTTCCTTTCTCTGATGCGATTAGATCTCCATCGTTGATCTCTTTAGATCCAACAGCTCTCGTTCTCCCAGCCCTCTCACTTGCTCCTTTGCCTCTGTTTCCTCTTTTTAAATCTCCACCGTCCATTCCAAGATCCGAAGGTTTGCATTCAAATTGCCTTTGACTTGGCCCCCCACTTCTGCCCATGCATCTTGCCTTCATCGCGCTCACTCCTCCACCGTCAGATCTCCCTGCTCGTAATCCAATGGCCGAGAACCATATCGCGTTACTTTGGTGTCCAAACTTTAACATTTTGAAATCACGAGATATGGGCGGTTTTGTTTTTCCACGTGTCGAGCGGCAAGGCATATCATGTTTTTTTGGCAAAATTTCAAAACAGCATTGGAGCCGCACGAAACCAACAGTTTTCATCTAAAAACCACCCCTCCCCGATATAATGCTTATTTTAATCCTGACCGTTGATTGCTTAGATCAACGTCTCACATCGCATTGCATCCTCATGTCATATCCCTTTCATCAGGCCTTCTTCAGAACTTCATCCGAAGATCTCCACCGTTGATATCCTCCTGAGATCCAATGGTTTTTGTTCAATCACCCTGTGCCCTTTCGGTCCCACCACCAAACGCCCCGACTTTCATTCATTTTTCCCTCTTTCCTTTGTAATTCATCTAAACATTGAACTTTCGTGTTTTACACTAAAGTCATTTTCTTCCATATAAACTCCTACACCGGTGAATCTCGACCGTTGATCACCATATGTCCATCTAATCCAACGGCCTGGGACGTCCTCGCACCAGACCTTCATCGGCTCAGTTTCTTCCATTCCACCATGATTTTACTCGTTCCTTCGCCTGCATCCACCATTTCCACTTCTGCGACACCGTTTCCTCGGCCCTCTAGAGTAGTCCTCTTCCACCCCCATTGATTTCTTAACATGTTTATCATTTTTTTTGCAGGGTTACAGATGGAAAAATTCACGTTGTCTCACCATCACAGACAGGGTAACACAAGGCGCTGAATGCCAATTTTTCAGAGCCGAACATTGCAGGGAAGACACCTGAGAAAGTTTTAAAGCATATTTTTATTAAAATATCAGTGTTAAACTCTGTTTCTAACCTTCCATGCACCATTAAAGCCTGTGTATTCACAGACAAGATAGAAAGGAAGCGGAAAAGAGTATCAATGAAATATTTAAAGGATTTAAAGCCTATTATTGAAGATTAAATGATTTAATCCAGTGTTTAAAGGAAAAAGATACAGATTGAAGACCTTATACACGATCCAGAAGGCTAATAAGGCCTAAAGCGCATGAAACAAGCCATATCAATGTCTCACATCAGCAGGATGTTCTTTCCCAAGAAAGGACGAGTTCCCATAATGTTTTTATTCTCCATCAATGTTCTTGAGAATTACCACCCTGACAGTAGTCCTAAGATTGCCAGAGCATTAGTTACATAGTATGGTAGGCCTGAAAGTCATTGTCTGCCTTGCTTGTCCCAAAGTACTAACAGAGTACAAACAACCGAAAGTACATCAAAGAGACATACCTGGAGTTATTATCAGTATGTCGAAGACCACTATTTCATCCAAAGAGTACTGAAAGTCAATGCAATGATACTAAAACAAAATGGGCCTCGAGCACTCTTCTCCCTCTATTTTAATGTTTCATTAAAAGTTCTATCTACCACTACTGCCTCTCATTTAGCTATAAGAACTAAAGAAAAATACATTGTAAAGGTTGTTGTTTGGATAATCGTGGATTGTAAGCTGTTTCTTTGAGATAGAGCTCTGTGTGTATTAGTTTTAAAATAGTCTGAGGAGATGATTTCAGAGTGAATATCAAGCTGTTGGAAAATGATGTATATGACTGGTGTTGCTCTTTAATGTGACAAGCATGTTCATTGGATCCTAATTTAAAGCAGCGGTGATGTGTTCTATCTTTGTCTATGTTTTCCCTCTGTAATTCATCATATTTCATTTCTCTGATAAGAAATCAGTAATTTGGCTTAGGATATACCCTTACATGGTACCCTAATGCTTCCTGATTTTCTTATCTTGGATGTTTTCTACTAATTGTGTGATCTGAGAACAAATTTGAGATAATTTAACCAGTATAGTAGTTGGTTATTCACTGCTTACTGATGTGTGAATTTAAGAGTTTGTTTTTAGATGTTCATGTCTAGTTTTAGCTGAAAGAATTGGGATACTGGGAGATTTAGAGTTGGTTCTATCTCACTAGGGTCCTTTTCCAACAATTATCCTTTCTAAGATCCCTTAAGTTGAATGTCAAAAGCATTCAAATTTAAAAGTCTTTCTCTAATCTTAGGCTTCAATTTGTGTCAAACCTTAAGTGTTTTCTATTGTCTGAAGAGCTAGCCTCATTAGAAGTTTGGTCATAGATGCTTAAGGCATGCCCTATCCCTAGATTTTCTCCTAAGTGGTCACCTTGGAAGGTTTCCTTGTCATTCACCTTCATTCCTTATTGTTTCATACCACACTATCATCTTGAGAGATCCTCTATTTTAGATGACTAGCCTAGTTGAAAGCCTTGGATATTGAATTGCAAGTAAACCCTTTTATGACCCCATTGCCCAATGGACTTTAGTTCTCTTTGAATTATCTTCCCATTGCCAAAATCCTTCTTTTCCCACTTCTTTTTCTTACATTGAACCCTTCTTTCATATTTTCCAACAACCAAACAAACAAACAAACAAAACAACAACCCTTGTGCCCTATAACTAGCCTAATACCTTACAACTGAACTTCAAAGATATATATTTATTTTCCTTTATAGAGATATCCCTCTCTGGACCTAGGAGGGCTAGATCCTGAGGTCCCAAAGTGGTTTTATGTTGTCTCATCATTTGGTATTGCCAAACTTGCCAAATCATGGGAACCCCAGCATAATGGAAACTCCACTGGGGAACTGTTTTAGTGTTTTCCATCTTATACATCCTTAGGACCTCAGAAATCCAAAATATCTGGTTAGTTTGGTATTTAAACACTGTGGTGGATAGTAAATATCCTTAAAACACTTTAAACCCTCCACCTGGAAACTCCACAGTTCCTAAATGACCAAAAGACTCCACTGGTGATCAGTAGGCTTGCTGATTATCTTTGCTTTCACAAGACTCTACTGGGAGACCAGTTGCATTACAACATCATCCATATTGAAAGAAACACATAGGATTAAGCTTCGTGGTTTGAAGATAGTTTTCCTCTTAAAGACTGTCATAGCTGGATAACTTTCTTCGTTTGGGCCTAACATACTGGCTTCAAGAACAATTCATACCAGGGCTTATCCTAATCTAGACCCACCTAAGGTAGTTGACAACCCTGAGAGTATCCTTAGGAAGCCTTACACATATAGGGATCCAACTATTATCAGACACATTAATAGAGCTAATTCAGCGCGTGAAAACTTTGCAGCTCTATCAAACACTCAAATTGACTTAGACTTACCAAGTAATTTACCAAGAACTCAGACACTCAGTGCTATAGAACAGACAGACTTTGAGCCTCCAAGTTCACCAAAGCATAGTGGTCAACACGCTAGGGGCATAGAAACCCCTCCATCAACACCTCCTGACATACACTTCATTAGTAACTTGGGTCTCTCTCACCCTAGATCTGCTCAACAGTTTGCTGTTGGTCCTAGCATTTCTGTCTTTCATATACCTGCTGCTAAAACCCAGATTTAACCTCCACAAAACACCGTCATGGCAGCATGGTATGCTCCCTTGGTGTTACCACAGCCTATAGTGCCTTTACCCAATGATTATCAGTCAAAAATCCCTCATTTCACTGGGAAAGAATCTACCACAGCTCAACACCATATAGATAGGATGGAAGATGCCTTTGACTATATGGAGATAGATGATGAGACAATCAAGATGAGAATATTTTCCCAAAGTTTAGGAGGAGATGTGAAGAAGTGGTTTAAGGCCTATCCCCCAATAGTATCCATGATATTCCCTCTTTACATCAAACCTTCATAAATAAATGGGAAGTCAAAAGCAACCCTCTCCAAATATTAGCTGAATATAAGAACCTCAAAAGAAACCAGAGAGAGAGTGTCCATGACTATTCTACTAGATTTAACAGTGTTTACAACGCTCTTCCACCTCACATGAAACCTCCCCAAGGAATGGCCTTGGTGAAATACCCTAAAGGATTTGATGCTGATATGGCCTACCAGCTTAGGGAGAGAGATTATAACACACTAGAAGACATGCAGAAAGGAGCTGTGAGTGTAGATGCAAACTTGATTAAAAAAAGAGCTAGAATGAGGGTTGAGAAAAAGGTAACCTATAGGGATGACACTGCAGCTTCTTCATCTGATTCCAAATATGATAGCCTAGCCAAAAACATGGAAAGGCTAGAAAAAATGATGCAAAAAATGGTTGTCCAAGTCAATAATCAAAACCAGAACCAAAAATTTAGGAGAAACAATCCCCCAAACAGACAGAGAGACTCTGATCAACAAGTCATACCCCCATTTCAAGAGAATTTCCTTGATGAAGATGAGGGAATAATAGAAGAGTTAGAGGGAGCCACCATAAACATGGTGGAGGTGGATAATCAAAATCACACCTTTCCTATAGAGGATAATCAGACCTCATACTCACATTGGGATGGGGAAGGGTTAGAATCTGAAGATTATAGGTTGGGATTCGAAAATGCCATCATGCAGGTCTGAGAACAATATGATCTCAGAAGAAAGAATAACATAGACACTCCCAAAACAAAATCCTCTGAAATCATCATTAAAAAGAGACCTGAAAAGACTCCTAAAGTGACTGCTGAAAGTAGAAAATCAGCAGCTAAGAGTTCTGGAAAAAACAAAGAAAAAGACATCCAGAATACTGATAAACCAAGTCAAGAAACTAGCAGCACTAGCAATGAAGCTAATGCTCCTGATAAAATAGCTTCAAACACTGTACATAGTGAGAATCAACAAGCCGATTCTGCCAATAAAATGGTGACCAACAAAACTGAATTGAACCTTTCAAAGAGTCAGTCTCCTTTCAATTTGGAAAGTGAGATAGCCAAAATCAAAATTTCAATTCCTCTCACTGAGTTGGCCACCCAAGATGTGTATAAAGGTCAAATTTTGAAAGCTTTGAAATTAGGAGAAAACAATGATACTATCAATCTAAATGATGATCAACTAGCTCTTTTGTTTGGTCCAAAAATTGAAGGGAAATTTCAGGAAGGAGTAGTACCTCCTTTTTATGTCAGCCTCAATATCCATGAAAAAATCCTGCATAATGCCATGCATGATTTTGGGGCTTCACACAACCTTATGCCAAAGGTGATCATGGAAAAGTTAGGCCTAGAGATAACTAGACCTTGTAAGGATTTATATTCATTTGAATCTAGTAGAGTGAAGTGCCTTGGCCTAATCAAAGATCTCTATGTGAATCTGAATCAAATCCCAGCCAAGTGCATGGTTATGGATGTTGTAGTGGCAGACATGCCTCATAAGTATGGCATGTTGCTATCAAGTTCATGGGGTGCCAAGCTGCAAGGTACAATGAAGATGGACGGGTCATATGCCACCATCCCTGTCTTTAGCCAGCTTAGAAGATTATATAGGGAGACACACATGAAGTTTATGGTTAGCAGCCCCGAGAAACCTGAAAATTCACCTCTCTACTCTGTCCACACAGATCTGGATTCCTTTATCCTATTCAA
Organism: Pinus albicaulis; assembly: GCA_034641835.2. Lineage (NCBI taxonomy): Eukaryota > Viridiplantae > Streptophyta > Pinopsida > Pinales > Pinaceae > Pinus > Pinus albicaulis. The sequence goes on along the minus strand of CM076584.1, from coordinate 23,489,058 downwards.
TGATGAGTTTACTGATGAACAAGAGCTAGGAAACACAGATCTAAACAACGGAGTAGAAGCCACAAATTTTAACATAATGGCTACTCTAGATATAGAGGGAAACGAGAGAGAAACGTTAGAATAGTGCACTGAATCAGAAACTCAGAGTGAAAAAAACTGCAGATTGCTCATCACAATGAACTCCATGAAAATCCTGAAGAGAAAAACATTACACAACATAGTACAAACCCCATAATACAACATAAGGGTGAACATAGCATTAAGGGTGAAAATGATAATAAGTCTGCAAACAGTCCTTTATGGAGAATGAACTTTGACAGGTCATGCACTAGAAAGAATGTAGGGGCTGGAGTATGGTTGCACAATACCGAAAGCAATTATGCTGAGAGTCATGCCTTCAAACTAGACTTTAAATGCACAAAAAACATCGCAGAGTATGAGGCTCTCATCCTAGGATTGAATCTATTGAAAAAACTAGGAGCCCAAAGGATAGTGGTACATGGGGACTCTGAGTTAGTCATCAAACAAGTAAATGGAGAATACACCGTGAAACATCCTAGATTGCAGGCATATAGAAATGATGCCATGGATCTGCTAAAAACCTTCGTAGAATATGAACTTGTGTTTATCCCTAGGGACCAGAATGTTATCGCAAATGGATTGGCCTACGCTGCTAGTTCATATCAAAGAATACCTAGTGATAAACAGATCATTATCCAAACAAAATATAGACCAGCGGTGCCAGATAATGAGAAACATTGGAAGGTCTTTGAGGGGGACAAACAGATAGAGGATTTCTTGCTTTGCAGAAGTGAGTTCGAATTGCCAGAGTCAGACTTTAAGTCTGATGAAATAAGTTCAGATAAAGAGCCCCCTGATGAAGAAAAACCATCCTGTTCTATAGAAATAAACATGTTAACCAAGGATTTTGAGAATCAAACAAAAGAATACATAAACGCGGAAAAAGAAGACAAGAGGTGCTACAGTCCAAAGACAAGAACATACCCAGAGGATTAGCACCCCTTGAGGACATTTTTTATTTTAATGATGTGGCAAAGAAGCCTACCATAGAACACATTGAATCGAATGTTGAAGAATGCAATATAGGCAGCGAAGATAAGCCTAAAATTATTAAATTAGCTAAATCCTTGCCAACACACATCAAGAAGAAATACATTGATTTATTTAAAGAGTTCATTGATGTGTTTTCCTGGAGCTATGAGGACTTAAAAGCCTATGACACAGAAATCATCCAGCTTAAGATCCCATTGAAAGAAAACCAAAAACCCTTTAGGAAAAAACTATGCCAAATTAACCCAGTACAACTGCCTCTTGTAGAAAAGGAAATCAAGAAAATGTATGAGGCAGGGATCATAGTGCCTGTGAGGTTTTCTGATTGGGTGTCCAACCTTGTAGCTGTAAGAAAAAATATAGGCGAAATCAGACTGTGCATTGATTTTAGAAACCTTAACAGAGCCTCCTTAAAGGACAATTACCCCTTACCCAAAATGGAACACATCCTACAAAGGGTAGTTGGCTCAAAGAGGATATCTCTATTAGACGGTTTTTTAGGGTATAACCAAGTCTTAGTACTCCGAGAAGATCAACTAAAAACAACTTTCACCACTCCATGGGGCACGTTCATGTACGTGAAAATGCCTTTTGGACTAATGAACACTGGTTCAACCTTCCAAAGAGCGATGGACATAGCATTTTCAGAGGAAATAGGTCACTTCATCGTAATCTAATTTGATGACATAACAGTCTATTCCAAAACTGACGAAGAGCACCTTAAACATCTGAGAAAAGTATTTGAAAAATGTAGAAGGTTCGGTCTATATTTAAATCCCAAGAAGACAGTATTCGAGCTTCAAGAAGGTAGGCTTCTTGGCCATATTATATCAAAAAAGGGAATTAAAATAGACCCAAAAAGAGTTGAGGGAATACTACATATTAGCCACCCAAGAAACATAAAAGAGTTGCAGTCCTTTATTGGGAAAATTAACTTCTTAAGGAGGTTTATTCCCAACTTAGCAGAACTCCTAAAATATATGACTGACATGCTTAAGAAAGGAGTGGGAGTCAAGTGGACTGTAGAAGCCAAAAAATCTTTTGAATTAGTTAAACATGCACTCACCCGGGCACCAGTCCTAATCAGCCCTAATTTTTCAAAAGATTTCTTTATATTCTCCTTTCCCTCAGAGAATACCGTGGCCACTATATTGTTGCAGAAAAACCCAGAGGGACAAGAACAACCAATCACTTTCTTTAGCAAAGAATTGAGAGACGCATCCTTGAAATATAACATAATGGAAAAATAGGCTTATGCTTTGGTAAAGGCCTTAAAAGACTTCAGGTTGTATATTCTGCATTCTCACACCATTTCATACATGCCAAACATAGTGGTAAAATACATTTGTCCCAAGATCCAGATGGAAAGAGGGGAAAATGGATTGCTGTAATACTAGAGTATGATCTGGAGATCAAACCCACAAAACTTAGCAAAGTTCAAGGCTTAGCTCAACTAATGGTCGAATCCAACCTACAAGCCCTTGACATAAACATGGTAGATGCCTTGGATGATCATGAAGGATTTCTTGATCCTACTGTTGAAGAACAATTTCAAAACTCTCCTTGTTATTCTGACATCCTGTATGTGCTTACAAATCTTAATGCTCCTCCTGATTTATCAAAGACTAAGGCAAGGTTTCTGAATTTAAAGGCTAGAAACTATTGCATTTTAAATGAATGTTTATACTGGAAAAATGAAAATGGTTTGCTACTTAAATTCCTACTTGAAGCTGAAGCAGAGAGGATCAAACATGAGTTCCATGCAGGGGAGTGTGGAGGCCATGTCAACTGGAAAGCCACTGCTAACAAAATACTTATGGGTGGCTATTACTGGCCCACCCTGTTTAATGATATCCACAAAATGACATTTGCCTGCCATAACTGCCAGATCTTTGAGGGAAAAAGAAAAATCCTCCCTTTACCATTACAACCCATAACTGTTGAAGCTCCCTTTCAGCAGTGGGGCCTATATTTCATAGGGGAGATCCATCTTGCTTCGTCTTCCCAACACAAATGGATTCTCATAGCCACAGACTATTTCAAAAAATGGATAGAGGCCATACCTTATAGGAATGCCACAAATTCTGTTATCATTAAATTCCTTGAAGACCACATCCTCTCTAGATTTGGCTACCCTAGGAAGATTATCACTGATAATGCTGCTACTTTCGGTTCCAAAAAGATGATTGATTTTTGTTACAGGTATCATATTTCACTTGGTCATTCTACTGCTTATTACCCACAATGTAATGGGCTAGAAGAATCATCAAATAAAATTTTGGTGACCATCATCAAAAATATGCTTGAAGAGAATAAGAAATCATGGCATAACAAGTTAGTGCATGCTTTATGGGCTGACAGGTTAACAACAAAGAAATCCATTGGAATGTCCCAATATCAGTTAGTCTATGGAGCGGATGTAGTGTTCCCCACCAGCCTGGGGGTATCAGTGATAAAATTGGTCCAATAAATTCAGTCAGAAGAGGACAACATGGTAAGGAGGATAAATCAAACCATACATCTCCAGCAGACAAGAGAAGAAGTCTACAATAGAGCTCTGAAAGTGCAAGAAAACATAAAAAAGTTGTTTGATAAGAGAACAAAGGCATGTGACTTCAAAATTGGAGATAAGGTGCTTAAGTGGGACTTTATAAGAGAGTACAAGCGTAAGCATGGAAAATTTGACAGTTTGTGGCAAGGTCCTTATGTTATTTAGTCCACCATTGGTCCAAATGCATTCTTTCTGCAAGAGTTAGATGGTACAGATCTGTTCGGGGGGTGCTGTCAATGGTAGGATGCTTAAGCATTACTACTGTTGAGTTCCAGTTTAAAGCTTTCACTTCCATTGTAAATACCATTGCTGTGTTTTGTTTTAAAGAAAAAGAGAAAAAATGTTTCAAAAAAGAGAGAAAAGAAAGGTTCAGACATGCTCAAAACTTGAACCCCGTGAAGTTCCAAAAGAATGGCTCAAACAAGCTTAAAACCTGAGCCAAAGAAAGGGAAAGGCTGGTTCTAAAATGCCCAAAACCTGAACCAACAAAGAAAGAAATAATAATCAGCTCTAACAAGCCCAAAACCAGAGCTGAAATGAAGAAAGTGACTCTAACAAGCTCAAAATCTGAGTCACAAGAGAAAGAATGATGCTCTACAATTTCACAATTTCAAGCTTTCAACATTTTGGTTTCAATTTCCTGCAAAGTTTAGTTCATATGCAACTGTCTTTATGCCATGGACCCACAACAAACCAAACAGTCTAATCCTGGTTTGGCTGCCTTTCAATTTCTGTTGTAGAATGTAGAGAAAGAAGTCTGCTAGACAGTTTAATCCTAGCAGATATTAGTTTAGGTAGAGAAGCTATGAGGCCAACTGTCTAATCTGGTCTCATGGAGGAATAAGATTAGAATTAGATTAGTGTTTTTCTGCTTTCAATATAAAAAAAAATGATGAATAAGGTCTGCAAGTCTAAATGCACCTTGAAGAAAATATGTTAGGATTGTAGGATGGGCAGGTAGATTGTTTGGGAGGATATTAATACTGATATGATGTTTTCATGAATTGTGGCAACTGATTAAAGAAGAAAAATATGGTTAAAGAATCAGGCATCTGGCCTACTTCCAAAGATTATCTTCTGAGATTCTTGACACCTTCAAGAAGATGCCATCCCCATGTTGAGCCACTGTTAGCCACCTATAAATTTTTGACATAGAAAACAGGCAGCTAAAATGTTTCTAAGCCTTCAAGAGAAACATTTCCTTTCATCGTTAAAGCCTCTATGTGTCTGTTTCCTTTGACGATATCTTCACTGTTGTTTCCACTGAAAAAGCCCTACTGTTTTGTGAAAAAGAATGCTTCAAAAGGCCTCTGTAATTTGCCCATTTTCACTAATTTCCCTTCATTTACATTAAGCCTATTTTTCCCCTTTAGAACCTCCATTTCTCTCTAAAGGCCTCCAAAATCCTTTTAAGCCCCTAAAAATCCCTTTTCCAGGCTTAAAACCCCCTTTTCCCCTTTACTGAAAGCCAAGAAATTCCTTGAAAAACATTGATTTTGGCTTTAAAAACTCCATTTTCATTTGAGGCCTTAAGCCCCTTTCGACCCAGCCCTTAGCCCCTTTTCTCGCATATGACCCACGCCTGACACCAGGTGCTAAAGCCCTGGGTGCTAATTGCAATCGGAAGCTTTTGTGAGTGCCCTTTCCTTTGTTTATTAAAAAAAAACTCTGATGCCATTGGTCCTCGTCTTCTCGGCCTTCGCCAAGATCTCCGTCGTTGATCTCTTTGATAATCCGACGGCCAGCGCTGGCTCACATGATCGCCAATCGCAAGAATTCATAAGCACCACCTTGCCTCCTTCGATTGGCAATCCCTGACTAAATCTCCACTGTTGATCATCCATACAGATCCAATGGCCCGCGCTAACTTGCATAACTTCCAATCACAAGAAGTTTCAGGTGCCACCATGTTCCCTCCGATTGGCGATCTCCAATCCAATCGCGACTGTCGATCTCACCTTTGATCCGACGGTCCATGCGCAATTGCAACATCAACAATCGGAGTTTTTTCCTCCTGCCTTTCTCCGATGCTATTAGATCTCCACCGTTGATCTCTTTAGATCCAACAGCTCTCGTTATCCCCACCCTCTCACTTGCCCCTTTGCCTCCATTTTCTCTTTTAAATCTCCTCCGTCCATTCCAAGATCCAACAGTCCACATTCAAACCGCGTTTGACTTGGCCCCCCACTTCCACCCGTGCTTCTTGCCTTCATCGCGCTCACTCCTTCACTGTCAGATCTCCCCACCCACAATCCAATGGCCGAGAACCATATCGCGTTACTTTGGTGTCTGAACTTTAACATTTGGAAATCACGTGATATGGGTGGTTTTGTTTTGCCACGTGTTGGGCGACAAGGCATATCGTGTTTTTTTGGCCAATTTTCAAAACCGCTTTGGAGCCGCACGAAACCAGTAGTTTTCATCTAAAAACCACCCCTCCTCGATATAATTCTTCTTGTAATCCTGACCCTTGATTGCTTAGATCAATGGCTCACATCGCATCGTGTCCTCATCTCATATCCCTTTCATCGGGCCTTCTTCAGAACTTCATCCGAAGATCTCCGTCGTTGATCTCCTCCTGAGATCCAACGGTCCTCATTTAATCACCCTCCGCCCTTTTGGTCCCACCACCAAACCTTCGATGCGCCATTAAAGCCTATGTATTCACAGACAAGACATAAAGGAAGCGGCAAAGAGTATCAGTGAAAGATTAAAAGGATTTAAAGCCTATTATTGAAGATTAAATTCTTTAATCCAATGTTTAAAGGACAAAGATACAGACTGAAGACCTTATACATGATCCAAAAAGCTAATAAGGCCTAAAGCGCATGAAACAAGCCATATCAACGTCTCACATCAGCAGGATGTTCTTTCCCAAGAAAGGACGAGTTCCCATAATGTTTTTATTCTGCATCAATGTTCTTGAGAAGATTACCACCCTGACAGTAGTCCTAAGATTGCCAGAGCAATAGTTACACAGTATGGCAGGCCTGAAATTCATTTTCTGCCTTACTTGTCCCAAAGTACTAACAAAGTACAAACAACCAAAATTACATTAAAGAGACATACCTGGAGTTATTATCAGCCTGTCAAAGACCACTATTTCATCCAAAGAGTACTGAAAGTCAATGCAGTGTTACTAAAACAGAATGGGCCTCGAGCACTCTTCTCCCTCTATTTTAATGTTTCATTAAAAGTTCTATATACCACTACTACCTCTCATTCAGCTATAAGAACTAAAGAAAAATACATTGTAAAGGTTGTTGTTTGGATAATCGTGGATTGTAAGTTGTTTCTTTGAGATAGAGCTCTGTGTGTATTAGTTGTAAAATAGTTTGAGGAGATGATTTCAGACTGAATATCAAGCTGTTAGAAAATGATGTAGATGAATGGTGTTGCTCTTTAATATGACAAGCATGTTCATTGGATCCTGATTTAAAGCAGCGGTGATGTGTTCTTTCTTTGTCTATGTTTTCCCTCTGTAATTCAGCATATTTCATTTCTCTGATAAGAAATCAGTAATCTGACTTAGGATATACCCTTGCATGGTACCCTAATGCTTCCTGATCTTCTTATCTTGGATGTTTTCTACTAATTATGTGATCTGAGAAGAAATTTGAGATAATTTAACTAGTATAGTAGTTGGTTATTCACTGCTTACTGATGTGTGAATTTAAGAGTTTGTTTTTAGATGTTCTTGTCTGGTTTTAGCTGAAAGAATTTGGATACTGGGAGATTTAGAGTTGGTTCTATCTCACTAGGGTCCTTTTTTGATATTTAGCCTTTCTAATATCCCTTAAGTTGAATGTCAAAAGCATTGAAAGTTAAGAGTCTTTCTCTGATCTTAGGATTAAATTTGTGTCAAACCTTAAGTGTTTTCTATTGTCTGAAGAGCTAGCCTCATTAGGAGTTTGGTCATAGAAGGTTAAGGCATGCCCTGTCCCTAGATTTTTTCCTAAGTGGTCACCTTGGAAGGTTTCCTTGTCATTCACCTTCATTCCTTATTGTTTCATACCACACTATCATCTTGAGAGATCCTTTGTTTTAGATGACTATCCCATTTTAAAGCCTTGGATATTGAATTGCAAGTAAACCCTTTTATGACCCCATTTCCCAATGGACTTGAGTTCTCTTTGAATTATCTTCCCATCGCCAAAATCTTCTTTGCCCACCTCTTTGTCTTACATTGAACCCTTCTTTCATATTTCACAACAACCAAACAAACAAACAAACAAAACAAAAACCCTTATGCCCTATAACTAGCCTAGTACCTTACAACTGAACTTGAAAGATATATATTTCTTTTCTTTTATAGAGAGATACCTCTCTAGACCCAGGAGGGCTAGATATTGAGGTCCCAAAGTGGTTTGATGTTGTCTCATCATTTGGTATTGCCAAAATTTCCAAATCATGGGAACCCCAAGACACTCGAGTGACTTTTCTAGCATCAACAACTCCTTCAACACATGCTATTTTATAATCAATATTGATAAACACATCTTCATGTCACAACAATGGTCATTGTATAGCAATTTATAACACCCAAAATAGTATTCCATGTAGCTTATATTGCAACTGCATGAATGAATTGAACCATATACACACTTTTTCCACTACTACCACTGGGTCATAACGATTGTGCCTTTGACACTTATAGCCACTACCACATCTTGTAGGATCTATTGATATTCATGCCTCTGCCTATGAATTACCATCCATATATCTATTCCAATAACTTCAACTACAACAATTTTTTTTTCGATTCACATTTTGCATTGCAGGGTTTCTGATAATATGTCGCCTAAACTACACAAGGGGTCTCTCATCTCATGAGACAATGCTTGACTCCATTGTATATTATTTTTCCTACACAATCATCTGCACTCATTATTTACTAGGCCATTCATGCTCCATGCTCAACTCCAATTCTGATACTATTTATTAGGATCATAGAACACCAAGAGAACTGGTGATGTCTAAAGACACTATTGCTAGGATTCCACTAGTCACAAGTACAAATTTTCTTAGAGTATTTCTGCCTTTGAATAAGTTATATTTCACATGAATACCATGGGAAAAATTATGGTTTCTCATAAACCTGGAGCTTGAAAACTTCCAGTAACTTAACTAAATCAAGTTAATTTGAACCACCCTAACATAAATTAAATCATTAAATTTTAAATAAAAATAAAATGTTGACACCTAATATTTGGGATTAGGTAAATCCATGTAAATATTGTAAATAGGAAAATAAAGAGAATTGGAAGATGAAGAGACATTGGGAGATGAAACCCATGATAGTCTCCCTCTCCATGTATATATCCATGTTCCATCATAATGAAAAATACAATTCAATTATTGGAGTTACCTCCTGGCTTGACATGGTATATGAGCCAACCTCTTTTTTCCATTATTTTTCCATGTAACTCCTCAAATCCCTGTCATATTCTCTGTCTATGAATTCTCTTCCCTCTTAATTCAAAACTCTTTATCTCCTTGGTAATTAAAATTATCTATCTCCTTGGTATTCAAAACACTCTTTCTCCTCATTGTTCACTGTGTTGAAGGAGGCTATATCATCAACGCAGAAACTCAATGTAATTATGAGTTGAGGCATCTCCATTAATTGCAATATACGTAAACTTGAGAAAAAATGGAAGAAAACATTACTGCTATGTATATGCATCATTGATATCACATATCTAATGAATTGTTCCTCCTTTAACAATACACCGCTTATCTACAATAACAATGAAGGGTTAACTGCCGACTTCACAATAAATACTAGGAGAGCCTAAACTTGGATTGACTAGAGACTATTAATTTGCACACAATATTATTCATAATGACTGGTGTTGAAATGTACAAGCCAAGTTGTGGTGTTGCGTGGTTGTATTAACTGTAAGAATTCTTCGATGCATTGTTTCAGGACCTAGCACAACGGAAGCATGGTATCTCCTCCTTGAAGACCAATGTGCTTTTAAATTCATTGAAGCTTTTGGTTGACGCATATATGAAGTGCGTGAATGTATATGCTTTCATTTTTCAAGAAAGTGAAGTTTGAATGGAGTATGCTGGTATTATGTATGGAGTATATGAATGGTGAGTGGTGTATATATAAGTCTTTTTATAAAATAAGCCATGTATAATAACTAAGAAGCATATATGTTTTCAAGGTTGTGGGCATGAATAGTTGGTATGGCACATGAGAGCAGGTTGAAATATGTTGAGTTCCTTGGTATGAAAGTATGATGTTATGTATGGTATGCCATATAAATTATAATATGCTGGAAATATATTAATGTATTTTTGAATACATGAACCTTTTGTTGCAGCTATTCAAATTATTTTGAGGTCAAATCAAATCATATGATGCATTCACTCATATCCATTGTGGGAGTAGTTCTCACTAGAAAGGAGAACTATCGTGAGTGGTATCAAAAGATAAAACACACCCTCATTTTTAATGATTTGTGGAAAGGGGTTTGTGAAGGTGTAGGAGACAATTCACCTACAAATCCCACTTTAGACAAGGATATTTCCATTCGGTAAAACAATAACAGTAAGGCCTATGCCTTGATTGCAACATCAGTAAATGAAGAGATGAGTCACAATATTTCTCCATTTTCAAATGCTTCTAAAGACCTACATAAATTTAAGGAATTATACAACTCACACTCTGAAATTGAAGTTGTTCAATTGATGATTAAGTTGTTTAGTCTGGAGCTAAAAAATTATGACCTTCTTAATCTTAACGTCAGAAGTAAGATTCGTTACGCATGACATAAACTACACTGGTGTTGAAATAGATATTCCTATCATATATTATGTCAAGGCACTATATCCCACCTATTCACATTATCTTGAGTCATTGCAAGCAAGTTGCGACCTTAAGGAGATTACCTTTGACTCCCTTGAGAAGAAGTTTGCTAAAAAAGAGGAGGATTTTGGGAAGAAGACAACTCCTCAGTCTTCTAAAGAAGTTGTGTTCCTTTCAAAAAAGGAGAAGAATCATGCACAAGGTTCTTCTAGAGAAAGAGGTGGCCTAAGAGGAAAAGGAAGGAGAAATTTTAGAGGCAGGGGGGGCAAAAAATTCCAAGGAGACAAGTATGATCTTCATTGCATACAATGCAATAGAGATGGACATGATTATTCCACTTGTAATTTTCCTTGGGATCGAATTGAGTAAGAAATAAATGAAGGGAAAGGTAAAACAATTGACAAGGGGAAAGGTAAAGCACCTGAATCGTCTCATTATGTTGTGGCACATTGCAACATTGGAGTAACTGAAGACTTATTCAATGCTCCACTTGCTTCATGGAAAGATGATTGGTTGCTTGATTCGGGAGCAACTTTCCGCATGAATTTCAGGAAATATTTCTTTGAAGAATTCACTGATAATGTTGACGGAGCAGTATACTTTGCAGAAAAATACAAACTCAAGCCATCAGGGCTTGACACCATAAGGCTTAAACTGCGTCATCTTCCAAAATTTCTTCTACACGATGTTCTATACCTCCCAAAGAAGAGGAGAAAATTGTTGTCTTTGGTCCACATCTGCCAGAAAGGACACTCTATTCATATATTTGATGGAAAGTTCAAGGTCATAAAATAATCATATCACTCACTTTTCATGACTTGGATAGAAGAAGAAAGACTTCTGAAGCTGCAAGGAACTTATGCTCATGTATACAACTTTTCATACAATTCTCACTTTGATGAAGGTGAATTTCCATCAAGCCTTTTATGTCATGTTATATTTGGACACTTGAATTATGATAACCTCCATTTGTTGAAGAAAAATGGTGTTACTAGTTTGCCTACTATTCCTAGGAAACTTAAGCAATGCGATGCTTGTATGGTAGGAAAGCACAACAAATTATCTTTTCATGATTCTCATTCCAGAGAAAATAGAAAACTTGAACTCATTCATTCTGAATTATGTGGACTGATGCCCATTTCTTCTGAAAACTATAATAAATATATGATGACATTTATTGATGACTACACCAGATTGTGTCAAGTTTATTTATTGAAGAAAAAATTGAATCTTTTGAAACATTCAAGAACTTTCATGCATGGATTGAAAATGATGCAAAACCATCATTTTGGCTATATTCATAATGATAATGGAAAATAATACACTTCAAATGAATTTTAAAACTATCTTCGCCAACATGGGATCAAACATAAAAAAATCGTGCCTTATAATCCCCAACAGAATGGAATAGCTTAAATAATGAACAGGACAATTGTAAATATGATACGTTCCATGATGTTTTTCAAGAATGCTAAACTAATTTTTTTAGCTGATGCATTTCTATGTGTTGTGTATATAAAGAATAGGTGTCCATCTAATGCTATAAAAAACAAGACTCACTATGAAATGTGGTATGTCCACATTCCTTCGGTGAGGCATCTCATGGTTTTTGCTTCCACCTGTTATGCCTTGATATCTAAGGAACTATTGACAGGAAAAATTGTGTTGCCAAAAACAAGGCGGCCTCCTTGGTGAAAGGTCCCAATTAGACCTCACATCGTTTGGTATAGGAGCCCCATCTGGTATGTGGGCCTGGCTGCCGCCATAAGTGTTTCCACTCTTGTTTATCAGATGAGAAGATGATGAAGTAGAGGCGAAGGTGAAATGACCAATCAGTGAAGAAAAATCAGCCCAATATTGATGAACCATAAACGAATATACAAGCAAGTCTAAGCAACAAAATAAAAGGGGAGTATGCCATGAGTGGGATTAGTGAGCCGAAAAACTAGTCAGACATACATGGAAGAAAACACACTAGAAGTTAACTACAAAGTATTTCACAATAGATCAATGACATGACAAGGAACAAATAAACACTAATTCAAGAGAAAACATACATGCAATCACTGTGAATTAGTTCATAATAAATTGCATGCATGAAAGCATTCGTACAACATAGTGAAATATAAGACAACTAGTATCATCACCACAAGCAAGCACGTGAATCAGTGCCCGAAAAGAGAATATATTATTAATGCTGCTGCACTGTCAAATACATGTTCACAACTTGTCAAAACCAAATAGTGGAACATGGGATGTTCATCTCAATGCATGATACCAAAACCCTAGCCTCGCTACCTCTCTCTCTACTTGATACCAAGAGCTAAGTGCCTTTAGCTCTCACGCAACAATTCCTCTGACATACTGGATTCAATTGCCGAGCTAAAATCCCTATGGTCATTTCTCGAAGTTTCATATATGGGCTGAGATGACTGTTAATTTTCCCTTGACTCTTTGTCTTCTCGACTGTTGTGCTGGTTTGTGACTTGGGTCATTTGCGACCTGTGACCTGCGACATGGGGTTACTTGCGACCTGTGACCTTGAGCCATCTGCGACCTGAAACTTGGAGTCACCTGCAACCTATGACCTATGACCTTGAGCCATCTGCAACTTGCGACCTTGAGTTTTTTCCCTTTTGCGTTCCTCTTTCGGTGATCTTCAGTTTTCACAGCAAGATGCCTTATCCTGCATATCATTCTTATGCAAGTGACCAGGTGCCTTTGAGCTTAAAGTGAGGTTCTTGGGGATTCGTGAGAATTCACCTTGCTTTGAAAGGGTCCCCTTACTTGCTGGGAAAACCCTGGCTCTTCGTGCAACCCAATAGCTTCCACCTGGAATCAAATAGCATAGGTCACATGTATTTATGATCGAATAATAATGCTAGAGGCGTATTTAATTAATTACAAGAGCGATTCAAACAAATTTTTTTAGCTTAGAACCCTATGTAGTCCTTTGTCATGTCGCAACATTATAGGTGCATGTGGTTTGTATATGATGACCCTGTGACCTTTTACCTAAGACTTATTTCTTCTCTATTCCGTAACGGTAAGGAGAAAAGCTGATTTTCACTGAGTGCACTTCTATTTACGTGTTGCTTCCTTGGTCACTGCCTTGTATGTTTTTTGCATGACTAAAACGCAGTGGGCCATTACGTCCTTGAAAAAGCTACTATGTGCACATGAGCGCATTTCCTTGGTGCATCCCTGATGTTTGCTCAAATATTCGTGAAGGTGAGTCCTCTTCTTATTCTTATGGCACCTCGACCGTATGTGGGCAACCAGGCACAATGACCAATGCCCTTTATTCTCATACAACTTTTCCTCTAGTGATAATGCCACTCAAGGCATCTACCACCTACCGTAACTTGATTGCATGCCCTCCTTATGTGGTTTGCATGCCTGAGAGTGGGATTTCCCATTTGACTAGCATGGGAGCTGTATTTGCGTGAGGTCGCAATTCTGGTGTGGAGGTCGCACAGTCGGAGAGTCGCACCAGTCATGGTCTCTCTTGGGTGCACTTATTTGCGACCTTGCGACTTAGGTGGCGGTTGCACAATCAGGTAGTTGCATAAGTTGTAGGCTCCCTTGGGCGTGCTATTTTGTGACCCTGTGACTTGGTATAGGTTGCATAATCGCGCGGAGGTTGGGTTGCAGCCCTCGACCGATGGCGCAGGTTGCGACTGAGAAAAATGAAAGTGCCTGTCTGCGACCCTGCGTGTCTCTTTTGGTAATCATGCTCGTGGCAGCACTGGTGACCATGCAATCTTGGCAGAGATGGCGTGGATGAGTTCAACTGCCTAGGGTAACCTCAGACTTGTCAACGCTAAATTTGAGAGCCATGAACATTGTTGTTTTGTTTTGATTTCGCCAGGCTAGCTCCGCTCCAATCTCGTGACTTGGCTAGATGTTTAGACACACAACATGGATGTAATCACGTGGATACAGTATCGGAAACGTGACTCCATGAGTTCACAGAGTCGGAACCCCCACAAATCGCATTCCATGACACTCCTTCAGCACATGCGACTTTGCAACTAGTTGCATTCCTTCTCTCGATTGGACACAAATGGCCTTCATCGGGCTGCACTCTTTCTTTTTTGCATGGCTCGGGGTAACATTATACCAAATGTCATGAATATGTTGGGTAATGAATTCCATCCCTTTATGTGGACCGAACACATGGCCTGTGATTTATGACAGTAGTCTGATTTGGAGTCGCTCATGATGTAATATTCCTTTTTTAGGCTTGCTCATGAATCATACATGAAAAACGAATTTCCAGCAACATATGCAATAAAACAGTAAAATTATCACTTGGATCCCATAGATACATCCATCTAGCATATAAATACAAGAGGATATTAGAAATAAATGAAACTAGGTGGGCTAAACAGATCTCCCACACTAGAGTAGCTGAAAATGACTAAAAACACCAAACTGCAATTTACCGGAGTTAATGCATCAATGGATTGCGTAGTATAAAGAGGGTTTTAACATAAAAATATGGGAGAAAAATATATCTACTCATACATTAATGAATAATGCTAAATTACAGAGATCTAGTCTCCTCATACAAAATACAAGAGAACCCGGCAAGGGTTTCTTGTCAAATACTCTGCATACAAAAGTGATCTTCAGAAAATTACTGAATAATCACTAAAACACTGAACCACAAGAGCATAGAAGGCTGGAAAGATATCTGATCTGATGTATAACCCTCAAGGTATTCCTCCCATGAAGGGATGAACCTCTCAATCACAAGGAAACACTACAACGGAGCCACCAAACCATGCAATGATCACTGCCTCCAAAATAACGCAGTCCCTAGTAGAAAAACGCTGGGAGGGTATGAGAAATGTGTGTTCTGATACCACATATCTGAAATAAGCTCTAGGGCTCTCCAAACAGATCTCTCAAGTGAAGGAAAGTTTCCTCCAATGAGAAACTAGCTCAGAAGCCCGGATTCCAATCCCTTCCACTGCTGCACCCAACAACACTACACAATCTTCAGCAAAGTTGTGATGATGAAGATGGCTAAAGCTTGGCCTGAAAACCTGATGTGGAATGATGAATAAAAACTCTCCCAATGGGATCCTCAAAGGAAAGAGGTGGGATTCCCTCCCGGGAACATCCAGCGCTAAACAACACTGCAGATTTGCTAAGCAGCAAAGCAGCAACAATTCTTGGTAGCCAAGAATAATAATCTACAACATGAAGAATAATGCTGCCATCCTCTTCCTTATATAAGACATGAGTTTCTTGCCCTTGGCCCCACTCAATTAGGTTACTTCTAACCCAAGTTACATTTCCATCCAAAATTGCGTTATTCATCCTAGGATTCCTCCTCCACTAAAACTGCGTTGTTGACTTAGTCAATGGCAGCTTCATTTTGACCTTGTTCACACATGGAGGTGTTTTATTAGGCTAGAAAGAATGTCTCCTTTCACACTTGGAGTGTTTTTATCCTTCTTAGGAGACTTATGGGCCTTTCTACCCATTTATTTACCGGTTAGAGCTGCTGCTAACTCTAATGTTCCATTTAGCTTGGAGGCTAAAATTTTGGAACATTACACATGATTGGTGTGACCCATATCAGCATCTTCAACTTAATAGAGTGGCTGAAAACCCTCCGATATTTTCTTTCATCTCCATAATGTTCCAAACTTTACGCATGATCCGGATTTATGCAGGAACACAATAGAATACACATATAACCATAAATACAAAGATGCAGCAGAAATACATTTTATTTCATTAATGTCAAAGCACTGAAATTTGCTTACAGACAAAATGGAAATAAACTAGCTAGGGTGCTGGTAGCGAATCTCTGAGAAGAGATGTGGCGACTACAGACCTCTGAACTGTGTTACAATGAGGCTCTAGGGCCTATTTATTATTTAGAAACAATGGATAACTCTAAATTTCCAAAAACCTAACCCTAGGAGATGAAGCGCCAAAACTGTGGGCCCCGTTTGGGTAAATTGGTGTTTCAACTTCCCGGGGACGTAACTTTGGCATACGATCTCTGTTTGACACGTATGATACATCGTTAGAAATATCTATACGAGGAATACAAATATTGTTGCAAATATAAATTCCAAAACAAAATTATATTAGTCGCACAAACGATGCCCAAAAAATGTCGTTTAGGGCCTCAAAATAGCTCCGGAAGTTCAGGACCCGAAAAACTGCTAAAAATTGTAATGTGTGCCGAAACTGAAAAAATGAAGGAGACAATGGTGGGGACCCAAGTGGAATAGGCGGGTGGCCACCAATATCCACCTGGATCATTCCCCCCCCCCTCCCCCCCTTAGGAAGCAATGGTCCCCATTGCGTTGAGTTCCTCCATGAGATGAGGAAACTTCTGCTGAACTTGGTCCCTCATGAACCACTTGCCTTGGTGCAGGAGTTGGCCAGCTTTGACAACCCGATACAGTTGGATCTTCTGTTGGCGAGTGTTCTTGATTTACATTTCCATGATACAATCTGTGGTGGCCTGTTCCATGCAGTTTGAGTTTAACTCTTTTGGTGTGAGTTCTTCTGCAATGTCAGAGGTGCCCAGTAAAGGAGGGAAGTAGGGACGAAGGCAGTCTACATTGAATACTGGGTGCAGACCAAGGAATGGTGGAATACTGAGCTCGAAGGCATTGTTCCCTACAACCTTAGTGATGGTGTACGACCCATATCAGAGCGGGTGAAGCTTGCGGTGGAGTCCAGTGAGGCGCTCCTTCTGCAAATGTAGCCACACTTTGTTGCCCACCTCGAAGTTGTGTGGCACCAAATTTTGATCATGTCATTGCTTGTACTTAGCATTGGCTCTATCCAATATGTCATGAACCTGTTGGTGAATGTGCTAAATGCGCTCAATGAAGTTGTTCGCTTTTTTAGCTTCAGACTGGACATGAGCCGAATCGGTCGGAGTAGCCGCAAATGGCATGGCTATGTCAATGGGACATAGTGGCTGGAATCCCAAGCCCACCTAAAAGGGGATGCGGTCGGTTGAGTTGTGGAGAGCCTGATTATAGGGGAGGCTTTCATCCCATGTGCGTAGATGCTTTGAATTGTACATGCGCAAAATGTGTACAATCATCCTGTTGACAACCTCTGTCTGGCCATTAGTTTGGGGACGGAAAGCTATGGACTTGGTGAGCTTGGTGTCCAACATTAACCAGAGGCTGGACCAAAATGTGCTGAGGAACTTGCTATCGCAATCTGATATGATAGGCGGTGGGATTCCAAAGTGAACCCACACTCGTTCAAAGAAGAGTTTAGCAGTGGCTTTTGCTGTGATATTCTTCTTGCAAGCCGCCATAATGGCCATCTTCGAGAATCTGTCGATGACCATGAAAAAATAGTCATTTCCATGCTTAGTAGAAGGAAGGCCTGACATGTAATCCATGGAGATGGATTCCCAAGGTTGACTACGGGTAGGTAGCGGAGTATAGAGCCCTTGCTTCTTGATGGTCAGTTTGGCAATGGCGCAAGTAGTGCAGGATCTGATGTACTTCCTGCCATCTTGTCAAAGGTTCAGCCACTAGAAATACTTCTGCAGTAATGTCATTGTTTTCTCGACCTCAAAATTCCCAGTGACTTGACTATAGTGTTCTTCCCATATCATCTTGGCACACTCGCTTGAAGGAACACAAATTTTCCCTAGGTGACATAACAGTGCATCTTGGAGGTGAAAATTTGGAACTTGCATACCCCCAAGAGTGCCTTGTATGTGTGGCTGAATTCTGGATCGTTATTGTAGAGAAGCGGCCAATCAGAAGTCTCGTGCCCACAAGATTTTAGAACTGACGTTATGGCCGCGATCGGTGGTCGGCTGAGGCAGTCAAAAACATTATTGGTGCTACCCTTCTTGTACTTGATGTTCAAAATAAATTGTTGCAGATATGTGGACCACTTCTGATGGCGATTGTTCTACAACTTCCCTTGTGTCTGTATGAACTGCAAGGGTCAATGGTCTATGTGGATGATTGTTTCCTTCCCCAAAATGTAATGCTTCCATTGTTGACAAGCCTGCACAATGGAATACATTTCTTTGTCATAAGTGGGATACTTGAGAACTGTGTCAGCCAATGTCTCACTGCGATATGCCACTGGATGCCCCTGTTGAGTAAGAAATACCCCAATAGCATAGTCAGAGGCATCTATCTTGATCTCAAATGGTTGTTACAAGTCTGGTAATGTGAGCACTGGGGCAGAACAGAGGCAATGTTTCAATTCTACGAACGCCTTCTGTTGAGATTCCGACCAAAAGAAATTTTCTTTCGCTCCTCCCTTGGTGACTTGACTCAAGGGCCAAGTGATATGAGAGAATCCCAACAGAACCTGCAGTAGAAATTAGCAAGACCCAGAAATTTGCGAAGCTCCATTAGAGTGGTTGGGGCTGGCCAATCCTGAATGACTTGGATCTTGGCTGGATCCACATGCACCCCCCCTTCATCAATAATGTATCCTAGATATTGAACCTGGGTCATGCCAAAAGTGAAATTCTCCAAATTGGCACACAACTTGTGTTGTTGTAGTGTTTGGTGGACTTCTTGGATGTGGTGGAGGTGCTCTTCCCAAGTCTGGCTAAAGATCAAAATGTCATCCAAGTACACCACTACAAATGAGTTGGTGAATGGACGCAAGATGTCATCCATCATCCTCATGAAGGTTGCAGGAGCATTTGTCAACCCGAAAGGCATGACGAGCCATTTGAAAAGGCCCTCCTTGGATTTGAAGGCATTCTTCCACACATCAGAGGGTTTGATTGGTACCTAGTGATACCTAGACTTTAATTCGATCTTGCTGAAATATTTTTCCCCTTTGAGTTGGTCTAGAAGGTCATCAATCCATGGGATCGGGTACCTATTTCGGACAATGATCTTGTTCAACGCCTGATAGTCAATACAGAAGCTTACTGAATTGTTTTGCAGTAACTAAAGAGATAGTGGGAGGCGGTGGTACTTCAGGTATCCTATACAAATTATTTCCCAAAGTAACAATAACAACATGAGGCCAGGACTCATACATAGCATGTCACTTCCACAAGTATGGTTGGCCTAATAATACATCATAAACATCAATAGGAGCAATGTCACACAATACCTCATCTGTGAAGGGCTTGATGCTATAGGGAAGGTGGCATTGATGGCTGACGTGGAGATCCTGTCCTTGGTGAAGCCACCCGATGGTGTATGGTTGTGGGTGCGCTGTGGTCGGAAAGCCCAACCGCTTCACGAAATCTGCTGAAATGAGGTTCTTTTGGCTCCCATTGTTGACAATGAACTGTAGAGGGGAGCCCTTTACCCACATCTGGGAGTGGAAGAAACGCTTTGCCTCCTCTGGATCTTCCGGTTCCTCCTTCTAGATATTCATAGTGGTAACAGAGGTGTTGGGTTCTGCATCAATAATTTTCTTCCCTTTTTCATTCCCCTTGTCAGGTTTTGATTCAGAGTCGGAGCATGCATCTGATTTAGAAGACCTCATCTCGGCCACCAGCGACTACTTGGCCCGACAGTCATTTGTGTTGTGAGTGGAGCTCTTATGGAACTCACACCACTTTCCCATGTCCTTCTTTGGCTTCACGGTGTTGTTCTTTGCTTGTGGATTTGGCAGGTTGTCTTGGGCCACCATGCCTTGGCTTTTCCCTTTGGTTTGCGGTTGGGGGGCACCTTTCCCATGCTTTTGATTCACAGATCCAAAGTCTCACTTCTTCTGTTTGAATTTCTACTCAATCTTGGTAGCATACCGGTATACCGTACCAAGTGAGGAGATGTTGAGGAACTCCATTTCCTCCTGAATGTATCTGTGCAGACAACCGTGATACTTTAACACCAAATGTTTCTCTAAATCTTTGATACCCAACTTTGTGTGCAGGGTATGGAACAGATTCTTCTGCTCATGCACATCTTGATCCCAAAAAGGATTACAAGGTGGGGCGGGATTCCAGGGGCTTCCTAGTGCAGCAGAATGATGACCCAATGGTGCGCCTCGGAACTTTGGTCCTAGGATGAAAAATGATGCACAAATGAAGGCCTAAGGTAGTCCTTGTGCACGTCATTGCGCTGGCAGGGTAGTGTGAGAAAGGCGTCAGCTACAACTGGTCGCAATTCCTCTGTACTATGTTACTGGGAAACGTGCGCGAGGTGCAGGAGGAAGGAAAGAAGTTCTGCTATTCATGGTTGCTCCTGTTGATTACTTTGGTTGTGTGGGAGATGCTAGGGAGCACAACCCTACCAGAGATAGAACCTATTGTTTTTGAAGGAGTGCGCTACGCTAATCTATGGGAATCTTTAAACCCAAAGCGCGTTATGGAGAATAAGATCTCCTGGGTCTTATTTGAGGGAGAATTGGCTGCAACAATCCACTTAAGCCCGCGGTTTTCCCCGACCACATATGAAAAATACAAGGCCATTGCAGACTTTAAGTTGTCAATGCACAATGTGCAAATTTGGTCGCGCAAGGATCCAGTATGGTACAAAATATTGTATATGGTGATAGAGATGGGAATCGACCAGGTAATTGCGACTTGGCCCAAAGCATGGAAGACTGGGCTAGTCTCTGCCACGCCTATCACAACCTCCACATCCATAAAAGAGGCAACAAAATAGACTGCCAAGGAAAAAGAAGCAGAAAAGGAAGCTAAGAAATAAGTAGAGGATCTTAGAGGCATAATGGCATAGATGGTAGAGAAGTCAAATCCCCTAGAGGTACGAAGCATAGTGGTGAAACCCACAAGGGCCTGCAAAAGAAGCAAGAAAGATCAAAGATAGGAGGCATGGAGGGCATAGTAGATAGCAGGATCTGCCCCTTCCCTAGAGCAACGGTTACAATAGAACAACCTGCATTGTACCCATAGGTTCAAACCTGCTCAGAAGCTGGGATCTACCTATCAATGCTCCCCAGTGGGAAGTTGCACGTTATTTAGACAATCATTATAGATGAGCTACAGTCCAAAGAAGCGTGCATGCACCAACAACTCACTGAGGTAGAGCATAAGGTCGCAGCAAAAACGAAGGAGTCTTTCCAGGCTTAGACAACACAACAAGCAACGGTGGCACATCACACAGAGTTAGAGAATTTGATTGATAGTCTATGTGGTGACCTGCTTGAGGTTGCTATCTATGACTCTACTGCACCCCAGGCCAAGGTTGAAATTTTAGTGGCTGCCCTAAAGGCCTCCCATTCCGAAGTGAAGGCTATCAAATTAGATTTCGAGCAGCAGATCGTAGAGTGCAAGCAAACTTTTAGCCATAAACTCTGCCTGAAGTTTGAGTGTAGCGCACTACTTTAGTCAAAGAAGCGTCAGTCATTATTGCAGCAACAATCACCAAGGGCACAGGTCTCGTGGACACACAACGATGGGCTTGTGGACTTTGGTACAGACCAATCCATTTGTGAATAAAATCTCACAGGAACTATGCGCCAAAGAACATGCGTTCGATGAGCTTCAGGAGGTGCTCCCTACATTTTTTTTTGCTTAGAGAATGGCATGACTGCAGACGAGCCAGATGTCGTGCGATGAGGTTGAATACCTAAGGAGGAAGAAGCACATCGTGACCACCCACATGAAGCCGTGGGTAGAAAAAATCAATGAAGTTGTTCGAGGACTTAATGTTGTTGTTAAGAACTTGAGCCAAACTTACCAGAGTATCAGTGTCACAGTAGAGGGGCTGACCTCTCAAAAGCTGGTGGATACAGTGCAGAATGCATCCGATTAGAAATCCGACGTCCTTGAACCCTTCACTGCCACCATCAAGGAGCTAAAGATGAATATGAAGACCCCAGTACCTCTGTGACTTAGGACGAGTCACAAGATTGTGTTGGGGGAATATTTAAGCAGGGTCCCTTAGGACCGCATTTTTGGAATAATTAATAGTAATTTTTGTACACACTAATCAATGCACAATCAAGGGGCTTTAGGGTGGGTCAAGGTCCCTTCACGAGTTGTAATGGGCTAAAGGGTATATCTAGGATTCTTGGGATGAGGCCTCAAGATATTTTTAGGTGTAAGTCTATTTTTAGAACAGATGAGCAAATTCTATTTATAGCAGAAGTCTATTTATAGATGGTGAGAAAATTCTATTTGTAGATGATGTTATATTTTTAGATGAATGTGCAAAGTATATTTATAGATGCATGCCGGCTATTATTATCCCTTAATAATAGTTGGACAATAAATATTAATCTATTCTCATGGATCACTTGAAATCAGTTAACTATCAGTTGAGATGTGGGTGAAAGGGACAATTTGACTATCAGTTGTGACATTAGTGGGTGCACTCATGAAACCACACACACATTGGAGATGCCAATGAGGATTGCGAAATCAAGGCAAGCAGGATCTAATTCATTTAGGGATTGTGATTAGTAGGGATTGCACAGTGGAGGAGGCAGTAAATTGGTGCATGTATTTGCCAATTTTTGTATTATAGTGTTACACGATTGTATATTGTACTGAGAGCTCTTGCATTAGAGTTTTGTATGATATTGTTTCCCGATCCATGATATATACATAATATATGATAGTGGGGTTTTTAGACTTATGCTTTCCCGGTAAAAAAAATCTGTGTTATGTGTGATTGATCTTTCTTCATGTGTTTGCAATTGGCGATTGTGTTTTAAATTTTCACAAGAATTTTTGTAGAATAGATTCTGTATTTAATAGTGGCATATAATCGTTAGATCAGGAGAATCCAGGAAATACATAATTTGTATTAAAATTTCTACATGGTATTGAAGCACATAATATTGCAATTTTGAAGCAGGAGCTGAGTTTGTTGGTGGAAAAAATTTGAATTTTCTGCAAGAATTTCTTGGTGCGACAATTGAGTAAACATCAAAATGGATTTAAATTTCTTGCAGCTAGAGTATGCACTCGAGAGAAAATAAAAGTACATTTCCTAGAAGGACGAGATGGAGGTGGTGCTTGAAGATAATGTCTTGAATGAATTCATCAACAATGATGTTACTAAGCCCACTTCGACGGATGCTACATTACTTGATGCATGGCAAAAGAAAGTAGCGAAGGTGAGAAGGATTATATTGGAAGGTGTACGAAACCACATTGTCTCAAGCCTTCATGGGAAAGACACTCCATATTTTATGTGGAAGGCTTTGATGGAACTTTTCCAAAGCAACAACGACCATAGGAAATTTGCACTGAAGGATAAACTTAGAAAGATCAAGATGGAAAAGGGAAACAATATTCCAAAGTATCTCAAAAATTTTGTCCAATGTTGGGATGAGGTGGGGAGTGTGGAAATCACTATTGCTAATGATGATTTGGTGAGCTTGGCTCTCTTGGTACTTCCTAATATTTGGCATAGTTATGAAGACTCTATCAATAGACGGGAAAAACTACCGGATTGGGAATGACTGTGGTCGGATCTAATGCAGGAGGAGTTTAAACGGAACTCCAGAGATGGTCTTCATCAAATTATGATGATGAAGAGGATTGTGCTTTAGCTTCCAAGGCAAGGAAAGGGAAGGGGAAGAAATTCCATTCAAAATCTGAGTCTAAAGGCAAGAAGCTAGATTTTTCCAAGGTGAAGTGTTTTCATTGTCACGAACATGGGCATCTTGCCACTAACTTCCCACAGAAGAAGAAGAACAAGAAGGATGCTGGAGCTATAGCTGGTGAGGCCCTTTTCTCGCAATTTGAACTTGATTTCTCTGAGGTTATTTTGAAGAGTTAAGTTCTTTATCATTCCGAGGATTGGATTGGAGACACCGGTCAAAAACTTGTAAAAACATTCAATGCAAACATATATATATGTCATCGCTGATGTAGGAATTCCCATACTTAGATCAAAACTAACTAAATGTTCTGGTACATATATGGTTTCAATATTACATCAAAGTAGACACAGTATGATTGCAACCATCTGTCATGAGTAGTCTACTGTATCATGAATAATAAAACTCCTCACAGCCTGGATTGTGGAAACTAGATCCAGGGTCTTGATTTCGGCTTCCCGAACTAGTACGAATCTATCCATGCGATTGATTGCGTCGAAGTAGAACATGGTATAAACCACTTGATTATCAGTTAGTGATGTGAACCGTTAACAAGTGTGAGAGAAACCACTAATAATGAAAATGGATCTCAAAGTATTCCAGAACAATCTATGAAGTGTGAACGAATGATTTGCAGTCGAACACTCATAGAATCGTTTGATCAAAGGTAATTGATGCAACCTATCCTCAAAGGCGAGAAACTTTCCATTAGGGCATGTAGATCCCAAGGTATTGATAGGATTCTAGATCAACTTTCTATATGATGAGTTGACGTCGATAGAAAGTGACACGCCATAGGAAAGCCTACGACACGAAACCATAAGATCAAGTTTTGAAGAAATAATTGCAAGCACTGACTCAGGGATGGTCAATGTGAATGGAGACAAATGTTTGAAATGAATGGTTTATTTTAACTCTCCCTTGAACACATAATGACACTGTAGATGGTTTGGAAACATTTGACCTAAAGCTAATACCTAGAAACATGTTGGGTGTGGAACCTAATTATCTTGTTTATTTTGTATCACAGCGTTGGACCCCTGTACCTTAATGGGGTGACAACGCCACCCGTAATTAAACGCTGCCTGGGGGGTCTAGGGGGGGGCGACTGCGACTTTATGGAGCCCCCCTTGGCGGGGGGTTTTGAGGGCAGCACCCCCGAAGCTAAAAACATATGTAAAATTTCCTTGTAAAAGTATAGTAATTTGTAGTCAATCTGGGCCGTTCATTAGGCGGATGTTTTGACGGTAGAAGTTATGTTTAGTTTATGGTTTTTTTCCCTATAAGGAAACCCCTCTCTTTGTATGAGGGTATTTTATTGTGGTTGTGTATGGTATGAGTATTTCTCAGAGCGAGAAATAGATAGGGAGACTCTGAGAGAGAATAGAGGATATTACAGTGGATCTGTTGTAGGTTGTGTCTCTTCATTTTTTTGGATAATAGAAAGGAAGGACTGGTTGTTCAAGGTGGACATAGCCCAAACTGGGTGAACCATGTATATTTGTGTCTCTCTAATATTATGTGTTTTGTGTGCTTGTGTTTTCCGCATATTTTTGTGTTTCATTGCTCTGTAATATATATAATTTTATAACAAAATCATCTAAAGACTTTGATGCAACAAAACAAAAATTCCCACTTTAAATTAATGTATAACAAAATTATACAATTTTACTAAGTCCAAATTCACTCTCCACGTATGATGGAACTGATTCGTTCCTCCTCCCTTAGTGGGAAACATGTAAATAATGACCCTTATTTCAAACTCTACAAGTTACAATTCCCTTTGTAACTTATACAAATATTATCTTATTTCCAAAATTCGATGTAAGTACTAAGGGAAACGTTGCTATATGTAATAATGTCAACTAACAAAGTTCATTGCATTATTGAGGACACATTACCAAACATGGAATCCGCTTTATGAAAGAAAATGCTACATTTTGTTTTGAGACCATTGTCCGCATAACCATCACACAGCAATCAAAGCAAATGTAACCAAATACACGATTGCAAAGTTGAATGTATTTAGATTGAGATAATGTTTATATATATATTGCTCTGTTAACACATATATCGAATACTTGCCATCACCATGACCCCACGGGAACTGCGCTAATTCTTCATGCAGTTACACAGGGAATTGGGTCCAAACACACCATAACGCGGTATCATGTTAATCACCTCCACGATTTCACAGAGACTAAGCTATATTGAATTCAATTTGTGCTGGCCACACAACCTATCTCCACATTCTTCAACTCCTCCATCTCTTGCATCCACACACCTGGTCGCAAGTCCACTATGTTAAGACTACTCTTTCACGACAGTGCATTAAGTATGTGTTCTTTGACAACCATGCCACTTCCATGACACCTTTCAATCTACGTTGTTGTCTTCAATCTGCGATGC
This sequence comes from Pinus albicaulis, assembly GCA_034641835.2. Classification (NCBI taxonomy): domain Eukaryota; kingdom Viridiplantae; phylum Streptophyta; class Pinopsida; order Pinales; family Pinaceae; genus Pinus; species Pinus albicaulis. The sequence goes on along the minus strand of CM076584.1, from coordinate 23,462,695 downwards.
AAACAAATTTGTGGTCTTTCATTTGTTGTTTTTGTTTTCAAATGCATCAATATTTCTACATTAATACATTCATATACAACATATATATATATATATATATATATATATATATATATATAATTTGCAGACTCAAAAAAGGAAAATTATAAATAAAAACACAATTACATTAACACTGCATGGGCTAAATATGAAATTATTCCTCTTAGAATAAGCTTCTTCTCGAATTTTCTCAACAAATCAACACCTCCCTATTTTTAAGTGCTTATCCCTATGTTGGCTCTATATCCACGCAGGGAAAGAAACCAATTCCTAATTGATTAAAAATACAAAACAAACTAACTATTCTCATAATAATAATAATAATAATAAAATAAAATACTACTAATAATATTTATTTCTTTTGGATTAGCCACAACATATGAACAAAACATCACATTGTTGGATAAGTCTAGATGCTCCTACATTAGACTCCCAGGGAAGAAAACTAATCTTGTAATGCTTCAGAATCTACTCCCAACTTCTCCAGCTCTGCTGCAGTCATCCAACTGGTGTCCTCCACTGGCCGTCTTTTCCATTTGACTAAATACTGATAATAGGTTTGGCTCCTGGTTTTCTTTGACACTCTCTTCTTTAGAATGGCTTCGACTTCCTTCTTTTCTATTTTTGGCATCTTCTCTTCCCAATTTATTGTTGGGATTTCTTCTGCTGTGGAGTCCCCTTGTGGTTCTTCTTCTGGTTCTCGGTATAGATACAAATCTGCAACATTGAAGAAAATTTCCTTACAATTTTACATGGCCCTATCTTCTTCAGTTTTAATTTGTTATAAGTTTTAACATGTAATCTTTCATTTCTTAAATATACCACGACTAAGTCACCCACTTGGAATTCTTTTTCTCGCCTCCTCATATCTTCTCTTTGCTTGTATTTGCTACTTCTTTCCTGTAATCTAGTTTTGACATCTTCCTGTAGTTCCTGCATCTATTCTACAAATTCTTCAGCCTTTGCGCTCCTTACCTCCTATTTTCCCAAGTCTCTGAGTTCATACACACCTCTTGGATGCATTCCAAAAAAAATCTGGAACAAACTCATACCAATACTTTGATTTGGAGTATCGTTGTAAGAAAACTCAGCCTGAGCAAGGGCTAAATCCCACTGTTTAGGATTTTTATACACCAAGATTCTCAATATGTTTCCTAGAATTCTATTCACTACCTCGGTCTGTCCATCTGTTTGAGGATGATATGCTGAACTGAAACTAAGGTTTGTACCTAGTTTCTTCTACAGAGTTCTCCATAAATGTCCCACAAACTTGGTATCCTTGTCAGACACAATGCTTACAGGTAATCCATGTAATCTTACAACTTCTGAAAAAAAAAGATTAGCAATATGTGTTGCATCACTTGTTTTCTTGCATGCAATAAAATGAGCTATTTTAGAAAATATATCCACAACAACATAAATGGAGTCATTTCCCCTTTGAGTTTTTGGAAAACCCTAAAGAAAATCCATACTAACTGCATCCCATGGTCGGTCGGGTATTGGTAATGGCTGATACAATCCTGTATTCTGAATTTTCCCCTTAGCATGCTAACAAATCTTGCATTTTTCCACAAAACGTTTAACATCAGTTTGCATCTTCGGCCAGTAATAAAAAGTATTTACCTGAGCAAAGGTTTTGTCTTGTCTAGATAGGCCTCCACTATGCTTCTCCTTAATTATGTTTTCCCTCATAGAACATTTAGGAATACATAATTTATTACTTCTGAATAGTAATCCCCCTTGGATAAGATAATCCAACCACTGGCTTCTGTTATGGACTACTGGATTTTCTACAGCGGCATAAATTTCTTTAAATTCTGCATCATCTTTATACATGTCAACCATTTCCTCGAACCCTACAACACCAACTTGTAATTATTGCATAATTAAGTTCACCCTACTCAAAGCATCAACAACTTTATTCAATTTACCACTCGTATGTTTGATTACAAAAGTGAAACTCTGCAAATATTCTACCCATTTGGCATGTTTCTGATTTAATTTTGGTTGGTTGTTTATAAATTGTAATGCATGATTATCATAATATAACACAAACTCTTTTGGCAACAATTAATGTCTTCATTTTTGTAAAGCATGTACAACAACATAAAATTCCTTGTCATAAGATGAATATTTCTTCTTTTCTTCATTTAGTTTTTCACTTAAGTATGCTATTGGTTTTTGATCTTTACTCAAAACTGCTCCAATCGCAATTCCACTAGCATCAATTTCAACCTGGAAAACTTTCTCAAAATTTGTTAAAGCTAAGACTGAATCACAAATCTGACTAAAGCTTCGGATAAATTTTCTGTAGAAACTTGCTAGACCATGGAATCTTCTTACCTCAAATATGCTTCTAGGAGTTGGCCAATTCACAATTGCTTGGATTTTCTCCGGATCCATTTTCAACCCTTCCTTAGAGACTACAAACCCCAAATAAATTAGTTCTTCCTTCATAAAGCTGCACTTCTTCAAATTTATTAGCAGTTTTTATTTTTGCAAAGTCTTTAGAACTAATTTAAGGTGTTCCAAATGCTCTTCTTTACTTCGACTGAAAATGAGAATATCATCAAGATAAAAAATTACAAACTTACCCGCATATTCCTTCAAAAATTCATTCATTAACCTCATGAAAGTACTAGGTGCATTAGTAAGTTTGAAAGGCATTACTAACCATTCATACAAACCACTGTTTGTGTTGAATGCGGTTTTCCACTCATCCCCTTCTCGAATCCTTATCTGATGATACCCACTCTTCAAATATATCTTAGAAAAATAGTTCGACCCACTCAAACAATCCATTAAATCATTCATTCATGGTAAAGGAAAACGATACCTGATGGTGATTTTATTTATGGTTCGAGAATCTGTGCATATGCGCCATTCACCTCCTTTCTTTGGACTGAGTACTATTGGTACAACACATGGACTTAGGCTTTCTCTAATTAATCCTTTATCCATTAACTCTTGCACTTGTCTTCCAACTTTGGCATTTTCCTGCGGCGTTAACCTGTAGGCTGCTTTATTCGGCAAACTAGCTCTAGGGATTAGATCAATGTGGTGACTAATACTCCTGATGGGAGGTAACTCATTTGGCAAATCATCCACAATAATCTCAGGAAAATCATTCAACATATTTTGAATTTCATCAAGTAAATCTTCTAAATTTGTAAAAGTTAAAATTACCTTGGGTCTCCCTACAATAGCAAAATTCATCTCCTCGCCTTTCTCGACTTCTTGCAACAGGGTTTTTCCACTCATCAACATAACACTGTTTCCAAGTGCTTCCTCATCAACTTCATCTTTTAATGGCAGCAGTGTATGCTTGTTCCCATCTTTCTCAAGAGTATAAGTTTTTCTTCTGCCATCATGTATGGCTTTTTGGTCAAACTGCCAGGGTCTTCCTAACAATATGTGACATACATCCATCATCATTACATCACATAAAATAACATTCTTATAAGTACCAATCTATATTTCGACTTTACATTATTCAGTTACAATAATTTGATGGCAATTTTGGAGCCACAATACTTTATAAGGAGTGGGGTGTATTGTCTTCTATAAATTCAATTTGTCCACTATTCCTATAGAAACAAGGTTATCAGTACTTCCGCTATCAATGACCAATTTGCAACAATTACCTTTTGATTTACACATAGTTCTAAGCAGATTCTTCCTTTGGGATGGTTCTCTAGCTTCCTTAGCTTCTTTAAGCAATATCCTTTTCAACAACAAGGATTGTTCGGCTTCAGGTGGTTCCTCTTTGGCTGCAATCTGAGGAATTTTTTCCTTTGTTTCAACAACGTTCACATTTCGCTGGGTTGCAGGTCTATTGTGAGGACAATCCCATTGCACATGTCCCCACTCACCACATGTAAAGCACCGAATATCTCTTCCTCAGCCTCTACCTCTAGGCACAAACCTTCTGCAACCAAAGTCTCCTCTTTGTGGTGATCTATTACTTGAACTCCCTGCTTCATTCTGGGAGTGTTGAAATCTGGACTTAAATGTTCCTCTTCCTTTTGCCGGACTCTTGCCTCTATTCCTTTGATTTTGTTTGCGCAACATTTTCTCCTCTGCCCTCAAAGCTTCTTGATAGGCATATTCAATCGTCTTCAGATTTAATAAGTTGATCTCATTCTGTATTTCATATATCAAACCATTTATATATCTAGCTACCTTTTCTATGTCATCTTCAATATGTCCTGCTCTAATACTCAGCTTATAAAATTCTTCTTTATATTCTTTGATAGTCATCCATTTTTGCTTTAAGTTTTGCAATTGTCTAAAAATATTTAATTGATAATCTTTTGGCATGAAATTACCTTTCAATTTACTCACCATCTTATCCCATTGCTTGATTTTGGGTTTCCCTTTTCATTCCTTGGACAATTGCAATTCATCCCACCACAAGGCTGCATGACCCCTCAATCTCGTCGCTGCAAACTTCACTTTCATCTTGTCATCAACTTATTCATAGTCAAAATATTTGTCTAATGAATTGATCCAGTCCATTAGTACTTCCACACTAATATTTCCATCGTATAAAGGTACTTCTACCTTTGGTCTGCTACTGGCTTTTGCTAGCATCTTCATAACTTTATCTTCCTCACTTTCTTCCTCTCTTTCTTCTTCATTGGCACTAGAAATTCCATCATCTGTCGCCCTCCTTTGAGTAGTTTCCATTGTGGCCATCCTTGTACGCAAGTGTCGGATTTCATCTAGCAGAACTGCATTTGCTATAGGTATCCCTCAACCTATTCCAGATCCTCTTCTGAGCGACATTCTTTGCAATGCTTCAAGAACAACTCAACGGATTCAATACCAAAAATTGATGCAGCAAAACAAAAATTCCCACTTTAAATTAATGTATAGAAAAATTATTCAATTTTACTAAGTCCAAATTCACTCTCCACATATGATGGAACTGATTCGTTCCTCCTCCCTTAGTGGGAAACATTTAAATAATGACCCTTATTTCAAAATCTACAAGTTACAATTCTCTTTGTAACTTATACAAATATTATCTCATTTCCAAAAGTTGATGTAAGTACTAAGGGAAACATTGCTATATGTAACAATGTGAACTAACAAAGTTCGTTGCATTATTAAGGACACATTATCAAACATGAAATCTGCTTTAAGAAAGAAAACGCTACATTTTGTTTAAAGACCACTGCCCGCATAACCATCACACAACAATCAAAGCAAATATAACCAGATACATGATTGCAAAGTTGAATGTATTCATATTGACATAACGTTTATATATATATATACCGCTTTGTTAACACATATATCAAATACTGCCCATCACCATGACCCCACGAGAACTGCGCTAATTCTTCACACAGTCACACAAGGAATTGGGTCCGCACACACCATAAAATGATATCATGCTAATTGCCTCCATGATTTTACAGAGACTGTGCTATATTCAATTCAATTTATGTTGGCTGCACAACCTATCTCCATAGTCTTTAACTCCTCCATCGCTTGCGTCCACACACCTGGTCATAACTCCACTATGTTAAGACTACTCTTTCATGGCAGTGTGTTAAGGCTATGGTCTTTGACAACCATGCCACTTCCATGACACCTTTCAATCTACGTTGTTGTCTTCAATCTGCGATGAAAACAAATCTACAATCTTGCATTTGTTGTTTTTGTTTTCGAATGCATCAATATTTCTACATTAATACATTCATATACAACATATATATATAGATAGATAATTTGCAGACTCAAAAAAGGAAACTTATAATGCAAAACACAATTACATTAACACTGCATGGGCTAAATATTTCATTGATCGCCCCTTTGTGTTTTCAGTCTTTACACTGGCACTCCTAGTGTTTCATCCCTACTTCCCTATTATTTATACTTGAAATATGAAACTGTTCCTCTTAGAATAGGTTTCTTCTCGAATTTTCTCAACAAATCAATACCTCCCTATTTTTAAGTGCTTATCCTTATGTTGGCTCTCTATCCATGCAGGGAAAGAAACCAATTCCTAATTTTATTCCTAACTAATTAAAAATACAAAACAAACTAACTATTCTCATAATAATAATAATAATAAAATAAAATACTACTACTAATGTTTATTTCTTTTAGATTAGCCTCAACATGTGAAAAAAACATCACATTGCTGGCTAAGTCTAAATGCTCCTACATCAGACTTTCAATGTGGTTCAATTAACTGTTAGACAACGAATTTCCCAACCCAGGTACAAGTGTGAAAAAGTGTCATGTTCAAGAGTGGCATGCTGCTTTCTAAACAAGGGTGACAACTGGATTCTTTTTCTCTCTTTTCCCCCCACCATGACTGGCAAGTACCTCTTTATTTTTGACAAGCTTGAGGAGGATAACATTTGATTATTTGTATAAGCTCATCCTTAGGATGAGTCCATCTTATTATTAAAATCAAACCCTAAGAAGGAGTGGTTCGGTCCTATTTGTAATCGATAGGTCCTTTACTGTTAAATTTTAACGAGTCTAGTATAGGAGAAACTCGACGTTTTTTAGTTTTAGGGAGTCAGAAGAAAAACATAAGTAAACTCCATGGTTGTTATTTTTCATAAATTTTGTCCCTTAAGCTCGAAAAAGGATAAAATAATGCAGAAGAGAACTTTATTGACCATGATTAGTCAACATATACCTTTTTCGTAATTAGTCCATTTCAGTCCGGAAAAGGGGTAAACTTATACTGAAAGGACGACTGTTCATTTACTTTAACAAGTTCGAATAGTCAAGTACTCGACAATATTTTCGTGTTTTGAGAGTCTAAAAAGGGCTTAAAAGAGAAATCCATAGTTTTTATTTTTCGTAAGTTTTAACGACTTAGAAAAAGTGATAAAAAGTGTACTCATATGGCCAAATTTCATTTTTATTTATGAGCAGGAAAAGACGGAAAGAACTCGGCATTTTCATGTGTTTTACGAGAATGAAAGATAGTAAAAGAAGCTTGGGATTTTCATGAGTTTAGTGAGTCTTGAAAATAATAACCAAAATGGACTCAAGATAGGTTTCACTTTTATACAAGTTTGAAACAGAGGAAAAATATGCTTGAAAGTAGTTTCATTTTTACACAAGATTGAAACGTAGGAAAAATGTGCTTGAGATAGGTTTGTTTCATTTTTACACAAGCTTGAAATAAAGGAAAAATCATGCTTGATAATGGTTTCAATGCCTCCCAAGCGTAACTTGCTAGAGCACGTGCCCCACAAGCTTCATTTCATTCAACTAAGTAGACTAATGGTTACTAATAGCTGGATGGAATTAAGGTTCATTTACGAGATCAGATGAAAGAATCGACTTAAGATTTACGAGATCTAGTCAAAGACTCGACTCAATTAGGAGAGGATCTGTTTCATTTTTTAATGAGCTTGACACAGGAAAAGAAATATGCTCATGGAACCTTGTTTCATTTTTTAATGAGCTTAACACAAGAAAAGGAACTATGCTCGAAGACATGTTTCATTTTTTAACGAGGTTAACACAGTAAAAGGAACTCTGCTCATAATGAACTGATTCATTTTTGAACAAGGTTGACACAGGAAAATAACTATCCTCAAAAGGGTCTGTTTCATTTTTTAATGAGGTTGACACAGTAAAAGAACCATCCTCATAATGAATTGATTCATTTTTTAACGAGGTTGAAACAAGAAAAGAATTGTCCTCAAAAGGGTCTGTTTCATTTTTTAATGAGGTTGACACAGTAAAAGAACCATCCTCATGGAACCTTATCATGGCTTCCAACTGGAAGAAACACATTCCAAGGGACACTCCTCGATCATGGCTTCCAAGAGGTCTTCATCAGATGGAAGAACAGTTCTATGGAAGGAAAACATGTCAAGGGACTCAATAGGGATAAGAACATCACGTTATAATAATCCCATAGGGTTTTCCATGTCAATTACTGAATCTAAGTCAAAGGAAGTTAAGCAAACAATGAGAGGCTCGCTTACAACGGTAACTGAAAACATGGGACTGGTTGCCACATAATTAACTCGTAGCGGGGTAGATACCACTTTTGCATAAGGAAAATTTAGGGATGTCAGATTATTGGTAGTCGAATCAAGACTAACGAATGAAAGCTGGTCAACAATCATAATGTTTCCATTACGAGGGAAAGGCATCACACGAAAGAGTGTCGATACGACAACCTTCATTGCATAGATATAGTCTCGCCCAAGGAGAAAATTGAAATCCAAGGGGCCTCAGACTACCATAAGATAAATATAGACAATTCTACCTTCCAAGGTACTAGGAAACTTAGGAAGGATCCCTAAAGGTTCACTAATGGTTCTGTTAAAAGCTGACAGATTCTGTGTAATAGGCACAAGCTAAGGGGAACCAAAAGCCTTCCAAGCAGTTGAGGATAAAATACTAATAGAAGAACCTTCATCTACATGCGTGCGATGCAAATTCTTACCAAAAGCCTTCATAATGATTTGGAAAGGGATGGAAGAAGGAATACGGGGTTCTATCAGTTTATTCCAATCAAAGGAAAAGACCTCAGTACTTGGAGGGGATTCTATAGAAACATGTGAAATGCCCCCTGACGTAGAAGAATCTGGTGTAACAAGCAAAACCTGAGCAGTATGAATTTCACTTTCTACAGGGAGAGTGGGATTGACCAAATGTGAAATCAAGTCAACCACTTGATCAACTCATGCATCATCAACCTGAGTGATGTGATTTTTACTCTTTAATGGAAGAGCAGGATTGGCTATACTGGGAATTAGATCGATCACTTTGTCATTTGACAATAGGTTGGGAGAAATTTTACGGTAACCAGTTGGAGTTTTTTGTTGTGGAACAGTAAGGTTTTCCAAAAATCTTAAGGATTAATCCATGTGAGGGAAAATTTGAGTTTGATGACTCAGTTTGCATAACCTACAAGGAAACCTAACTTTACCCTTTTTCCCAGGAACCTGACAATCACTGGTTGATGGATCAACAGTAAGTTGATGAGATTTTTCTGACCATACTTCCAAGATCTTAGGAACAGCAGAAAAATTGATAAGGAAGTGGTCACCCTTACAACGTTTGCAAGGGTATTTTGGTTTACGATGCATGTTGGAGGTTTCCTCAACACTACTAACACTTATAGCCATGGTTGGTTGGTTGACTTATTTCTTATCTTGCTTCTTCTTCTTCTTACCTTTCTTCTTCTTCTTAACCAACTGGTTACTAGCGTCAAATATTTTACCGAGCGAAGAGGAAGAAAGGGAGGAAGACATGTTGGGTGAAGAAGGTAAAGGGTCAACATGAGGTTGGTGATGTTGAGATGGTGAACTCTGTTGAGGTGAAGCATCTGGTTGAGGTGGAACAGTTTGAGTATTTGAGGCCAACGAAGTTGAAAATAACCATACCGGTAAACCTATGGTAAATACAGGTAATGAAAATGTAGCCATATAAGGAGGACCATCATTTCCAAATCAAGGAAATGTAGTAGGATTCTCATTAAGAGGGGTTCCTTGGTTGGTAAATTCCAGAAAAATGTCCATTAGATTCAACTTCAGTGAATTTTATTAATAATTTAAAAAAAATCAACAATTCAAATTCACAATCCACACCTATGGTCTCTAAAATGTAAAAAAAAACAAATGAGCATGCACTATCAAATCTAGGAGTCAAACCACATAAAAACAGTTTTTTTTCACTGCGAAATCACTAGTTGGTGATGAAATCCAATGTCGGAGAGATCAATGTGAAAAACTAGCAGTCAGAATAGTTGCCCTGACAACCTGCTTAATGAAACAGTCTAGTGCAAGTACCTCCACTATGCCATCTCAAAGTGAAGTGCACCCTCCGGAAATTCCAAGTGATTCTAGTCAACGTCTGCTCCAAGTACAGTGGGACCTTCCCTTCACCGTCACCTTGGGAAAAATCCTAAATATTATGGCCACTAAGGTCACCAACTGAGACAAATGCACCTGGGGAAATAGTCTACGATCCGATACACACGCAAGGGTAGAGTATCAAGCTCAATCCCCTTGAAGGCTCCTCGACATGGTAAATCTGAGGTTTGCCAACAAGTGACCCCAAGCTCCTCGACAATGGTTAATCCAAGGTTTATTGTTTGTATTACATGCACATATTCTATCTTTTCCAATGAGATAGGTACGATTACCTCATTGGGTCCAACATGATTTCGTGCTTGAATCTTTTAAGAAGAGCTTACTAGAGTAAAAATGAAACAATTGGAATTTTTCCACACTGCAAGATACTATTGTTTGTTTTAACTGCTTTGGGACATTAACTACAACCTATTCCAAAGCACTAGCCTAAGCTAGATTGGTGAAAATAGCCCTAGAAAATGTAAAACATTCTAGATGAATTTGATCAAGCGTTGTGTTATTTTGGCTGTTATTACTCAAAAGGTAAATTGATATGAAACCAGTGGTGTTATGACCTGATCCAAAACTGAATGCAATGGAATATGCTAATGTAATATTTTCAATTCGATAAATCCTAACTAAAGTAAGGAGAGAGGTTCCATTCACTTCCAACAATGCAAAGATTGATAAATAAGATAAAATATAACAAATTATCTAATGCACTAATTTCAGAAAGAAAAACTAATGCTAATCAATTCGAATTTTTATTTTTATGTGTTTAAAACCAGCATAAAAACATGTAAATTCAAATCAAAGAAACTAATATAAATCTACGATTGCTTTTTTCATAATGTAAACTATGCAGTTGTAATCTATGCACAATTCACTTGAAAACTATGCAAATGTAATCTATGCACATTTTCCATTCATGTTCTGAAAATGAGAATTCTAACTATGCAAATGTAATCTATGCAAGAGAATTCTCGTACAAAATATGATTCCAAATCAGCGAAAGAACAAAAAGACTATTTTCCTTCACTAATGTAATCTAAGGAACCAATAAAGTGTAAGTAAAGGAAATTGGGTGAGAATTCCAAAAAATAAAAACACTAAAAGGTGATTAACACTCACACACAATGTAGCCCCCCCATGACGAATGAGGGGGAATTTTTTTTGCAAAAACAAAAGAAAAAAGATGCAAAATTGTTAAGAGAATGAGACAAACCTCCAAGTAAGGACCATTGGAAATCAAATTAAGAATTTCTCAAAAAAGAATATTCAAAACACCCAATTAACTTATCAGAGATTGAAGAGACTGTAAATGGATTAGGGAAAACTTGAAGAATCAGATTATCTGGCTCTAAAAAAGAGAAATTGAATCTTTTCAAAAAAAATCTAGGGGTCCACAGTTTCTAATGGAAAATAGAGCGCATGCACACTATTTTGAACTAAAACCTGGAGAGATTGCTGCACTGTTTTCTGCTGAAAACTACGAAGGCAAGGAAAAAATTTGAAAAAATAAATAATTAGCTTTCTTTTTTAGGGATTCTTAAGAGTTATCTTCCCAACCAGACTAAGAGAATTCAAAATAAGAAAACTTAAAATTCAAACTGAAAACAAATAAATAAAACATAGGATTAATCTGAGATGATGGTACCAAATATATATATGCTTGGATCTATCACGAAACACAAGATTAATCAAGAGTTTAATGCAACTCTAATTATCAAAATGAATCACTGTCATATCCATATGAGAACCAAACAAACCAACCAACATCTTTATGTTATGCGGATTAATCCCTCTTGCGGACAAGAGCGATCTCCCTAGTATTCAACGAATAGCTAGAAAAAAACGTCCATTTGGAAACTTTTTCTCTAGATTAAATACATTTCAGAATTATTATAAGAAATTAGAGAGGACATGCACCTACCTTGAAATCCAAATTTTGATGCAGTATTTTATCCAGTCGCTCCAAAGAGGCTTCTCCAATAAGTAGAACCTGCAACCAAAGACAAGACAAAAGAATCAAAGCATCTGCAACATATAATAATCAAGAAAAGTTAACCCAACTCAGTGATCAAGGAGCCTAGGTATTGATGTTATTTCAATAAGCATAAGAAAAATTCAATGAGAAAAAGAGATCCATATGTATTATCTTGAATAAAAAGAGTAATCTTACAACCTGATGCCTTGATGTCGTAAAAATTTCTCCCGGGGTCCTGAAAAATTGTTTCTCCTTCAGTTTGACAAGCCTTCCTCTCAGAATACTAGCATGGAGTTATGGACATAAGGGTGTAATCATTCTCATGGGATAATATTTGACCAGCTAGGATTCTAGAATTTACTTTTTCTTTTGTTTTTCTTTCTACGGGGGTCTGCAGGTAATAGTAGCAAAACATGCAAGGGTTGCCGTGGTTTATAGACCAAACATCCACGCACCCACAGGAAAAGGCTAGAAAATGTGCGGAGGTAGAATTTTAAGGGTTTTACAGAGCTTTTCTCCAATTCCAAAACTTGATCCAGGAACATTAAGGTTTTTGACTTCTAAGGGAGCATAATATAGGTGGTGATAGACCTATACAGACATTCAAATATCATGGTGACAAAATAATGTGTAACACTTTCTCATCTAGATAGCCTCACATGCAGCTTGGCTTGCTGCCATGTATTCTACTTCCACTGAACTAAGTGCCACTGATCATTGTTTCCTGCTATACCAGGAAACTTTTATCGATCCAATGCTAAAGATCCCCCTTGATGTGCTCTTTCTGTCCAATGGACTTCTAGGCCAATCCACATCCGCGAAGCCATGCAACTTCACTCCATCCATCCTTTTGTACCATAGACCATACTCTGATGTGCCCCTCAGGTATCTTAGGACATGCTTTCCCGCCTTCCAAAAGAGTTGGTAGGCTTAACCATAGCTTGAATCAATTGGTTAACTGCGTAGAAAATGTCCAGTCCCATGTTCACTAGATACATTAGAAAACCCACTAACTGTTGGTAGATAGTAGCATCCACTTCCTCTCTAGAAGTAGCATCCTCTTTCCTCCAGTTTCCTAGATGATCTGAAAATGAAAGTATTTGTTTTGTTGTTCAAAGTATTCATTTCCATTAAATTAAGTGTGCAAAGTGTTTGGATAGTCTTGCAAGTGAAACAAAGTGTTTTTGATAACATTTTATGAACTTTGGTGTGAAGGAGTGTTGTTTTAATTTATTTTTTAACAAATTTAATTTGAATAACATAGAAGATTAACTTCACCATAAACACATAGCAACATGATGAGGCATTTCATCCCTCCTGGGCTACATCTGTCGAGTCCAAGGCTCCCAATGGGCATGTCCTTCATATATTATGATGCTCAAATTGGTAATATAGTGAGAAAAAGGCCTAAATAGACCAAACCAGTTGTGAAAATGAATTCATAACACATAAATAAGCTAATAATGACTTTGATTTCACCTAAAACAGTGAAGTGTAGTCCAATGTAGCTCCATTTCCCTCAAGGCCCTAATGGCTCCTCAAGCTTCTCTGAAGTAAAAATGGATGAAATACACCTCTAATTTATCTGAAACCTATTCCAATGGCTCCAAAATGCTGAGATACTTGAAATAAATAAAAAAATCGCTCCAAAAGGTTCAGGAATGTGAAAGTTATGACCAACAGAAGTTTTGTCCAATCTGGCCTAAAGAAACTCCACTAATTCTGGAGTAACTGTAGTTAGCTCTACTAACTATTCCATTGGCACCTAAAAAGGTGGACTCCATCCAATATGTCAGAACCGTTAGGGGTTAAAATTTATTATTAGGTGGGCGGGATCACATGGACCACCGCCCAACCCATTGACTTAATCGTTGGGTTAACAGTTTGAAAACCATGGCATAAAAACTTCACGTAACTCCCGCCGCTGAATAACATGTGAACACATCCGCTAACTGTGACTGTAATGTAACCATCGGGGTTTTGTAGCCCAAGGTTATGGGCCCGTGGTTCCATGTATAGGGGGCTGGCCCCCTTTCCACCCCAACCAATCCATTAACAAACTTTATATAGATGTGGTGACCCATAGTGGTTAAGAACCACCACGAGCCTGGGCAGTAAGGCCTTGGGGCTGCCACCCGCTTGACCCATGGTCGAATCCTGCCAACTCCAAATAATTTTACCACTGTAATTTCTTCAATCTTGGGGCCACGTGGCAGCCTCCGGGCCTACCACGTGGCCACGTGGCAAATGCTGATTGGCCCAAAAAACACAAAGTCAACTAATAACCCAATCCGAAGTTGCCAAGTGTCGAGGTGTGACTTGCTACTGAAGGAATATTCCATGGAATATTCTGTGGAATATTCTTTTTTTAAATATTTTTTTAATCAAAGTCAACCCTGGTCAAATTGGACTTTTTGAAGAAAATTGGGAATTTCAAACTTGAATAAATTTCACATACAGTGTCAGATTTGAGCGCCGTTGATGGAAACAGGATTGTATCGATGAGGCTTATCTAGTCGTTCTAGTTTAAACCAATTCTGAGCAGTTCCAATTTTGAGCATTTTCTTCACTTAGGACATGATCACCTGATCACACCTCTCCATTGGAAGCTTTTGGACCCCAAAATACTTCAATTACATGTTAAGAAGATGAGGGTATAAGTCCCTCACCTTTTCCACCTCAATCCACTTTGCCTTACTCGGTTTGCTGCCTTTAAGACCGACTCGAACATAATCAAAATTTCCCCTCCTTGAAGTGTGTGTCCTTCTGTCAAGGATAACATCCTCTTTCAATTCATCCAAAAATTCTGGTGAGAAGTCCTCTATGGATGGCAGCTAAATGTCACTTTCATAATCAATAATTAGAGGTTCATACAAACGTAAATTTTCCACATTCACAACGGAATACATTTGCATGTATGAAGGAAAATCTAATTGAAAAGCATTATTTCCAACTTTTTTAAGGATCTTGAATGGACCATAACGAATAGGCTTCAAATTTTTACCTTCTCCTTGCATTCTTTCCTTACTAATATGCAACCATACCTCATCCCCTTCTTGAAACTTATGATCAATTTTGTGCTTATCATGCCACTCCTTCTACTTGCCTTGACTTTTTTCAAGTTGTTCTTGAACTTGATGATGTATGAGCTAAATTCTTTCAATGAACATACGAGCTTTGTCAATTTCACTATCACCATCAATGGCCACATACTTCTCAAGAATAAAATCTAAAGGTGACTTAGGCAAATACCCAAAACAAGCTTCAAAAGGTGAAGTATTTGTAGAAGAGTGCTTGGCCCGGTTGTAAGCATGCTGAATGTAATGCAAATGCTCATCCCAAAGCTTGGGATTCTTGCTGCAATAACCTCTCAAAAGATGTACAATGGTTCTGTTCACTACCTCTGTTTGGCCATCTGTTTGCAGATGGAAAGAAGTACTCTTCTTCAACTTGGTGTCCATCATCTTCTATAAATTGGACCAAAAATTCCCCACAAATCTGGAATCCCTGTCACTAACAATAGAATTAGGCAAGCCATAATGAACCCATACATGTTGAAAATATAAATCAACAGTTTTTTCAGCAGTTATAGTTTTCTTACATGGCATAAGAATACACATCTTGCTAAAACGATCAACTACTACATAAAGATAATCATGCTGCTTTCTAGATAATGGTAGCCCTCCAACAAAATCCATAGAAACACTTTCCCATGGTCTAGAAGGTACCGGAAATGGTGTATATAAACTAAGCTTCCTATTGCTAGGCTTTCTTGTAGCACATAATGAAAAACGTCTAATGAAACGTGAAGCACTATCTACCATGCGAGGCCAATCACAATACCTCTGTAAATGTGCCACCGTTTTGCTTACCCCGAAATGTCCCGCTATGAGAGAAGAATGAGCTTCTCTCATGATGCTTAGTATATCCCCCTGTGGTATACATAAATTTCCCATATGAAACAAAAAATTATTATGAAAATGATAATCATTCTCCTCAACATGATTCCCTTCACTCAAGTTAGCATGCACATCCTTAAAATCAATATCTGATGCATACTGTTCTATGTAGCTCTCATGTAAAATAGAATCATTCTTAAGCAAAGTACTAGCACTAATAATAGGCCTTGAAAGCATATCAGCAACCTTATTGTAAATACCTTTCTTGTACCTTATTACCAATTGAAATTTTTGTAGAAATCCCATCCATCTGAAATGCTGTGACTACTGCAATTTACTTTGCGATTGCAAGTATTGTAAAGGCTGATGGTCAGTATGAACAATTATTTCTTGTCCCATCAAATAGTGTTTCCATTTTTTGACACTTTGTACCAAAGCATAAAAATATTTATCATATTTAGGATAATTTACAACAACACCATTAAATGTCTCAGAATGAAATGCAACAGGTTTACCACGCTATAAGAGAACTGCACCCATGGCATAATCACTAGCATCTGTCTGAGTCTCGAATGGCTGTCTCAAGTCCAGTAATGAAAGGACTGGAGCTGAAATTATCTTCTCTTTCAAAGACTCAAAAGCTTTCTGTTGCTTTCCTCCCCATTGGAAAGCACGCTTCACACTAGTCACTGCATGCATAGGAGCTGCTATGGCAGAGAAGTTAGAAATAAACTTCCTCCAATACTAAGCTGCACCCAAAAAAATTCTTACCTCTGTAATGGATTTGGGAGTAGGCCAATTCACAATGGCTTCAAATTTGGAAGGATCAATTCTCAAAGCACCTCTTCCTACTATGTGTCCCAAATAAACCAAATAAGTCTTTCCAAATTCACACTTTGACATTTTAAGAAATAATTGATTTTTCTTCAAAATATCAAGTACTTTCTTAACATGCATGACATGCTCTTCTCTAGTCTTTCTGAAAATTAAGATGTCATCTAAGTATACAATAATGAAATCATCAAGAAAAGGACGTAAGATATCATCCATTACCCGCATGAAAGTTGCAGGTGCATTGCATAAGCCAAACGACATAACAAGCCACTGAAAGAGTCCCTGTTTGGTTTTAAATGTTGTCTTCGAAATGTCACTTTCTGCAATTCTAACTTTATGATAACCACTACGTAAGTCTAACTTAGTGAAATATTTAGCATCTTTCAGTTGATCCAACAAATCATCTATCCTTGGAAGTGGGTAACTATTCTTTACCGTTATTTTGTTCAATGCCCTGAAGTCCACACACATGCACCAAGTTCCATCTTTCTTTGAAATCAACACTATCGGTGACCCACATGGCGAAGTGCTTGGTCTTATGAATCCTTTGTCTAATAAGTCTTTAATTTGCCTCTTGATTTCAGCATTTTCCATGATAGACAAGCGGTACATGCCGATGTTAGGAAGAGGACAATCTTGATGTAAATGGATTTCATGCTGAATCTCCCTTCTAGGAGGTAAACCCGTCGGTTCCTAAAACATCTCATGATGTGCATCAAATACATCATATAAATATGATTTAAGCTTGGAATCACAATTTTCAAATGACTCATTATTCATATCAACCTTGGGCTTAACCATAAGAAGTACAAAACTCTTACTAGAATTTACTAGCCTTTTTACCTGTCTCGCATTTACCATCGCTATATTTGTCTTCTTGTGATGTGCTCTGACAATGAACTCCTTGCCATATTTAAAGAGATGATATTTATTTTCATGGCAATGGAAGATCACTTTATTGTCAAATAAGTAATGAATTCCCAAAACAATTCCTGACATATCAAGCGGTACCACATCAAGTTCAACTGTGTCAATAAAGTGTGCAGTTATGGCGAAACGCAATATGCACTTTCTTGAGACCTGTAAGATTGCATCCTTGCATATCCACACAAGTGGATAAGGCTTTGGATGTGGAATGGTCTCAAGTTTTAGCTATTTGACCAAGTCTTCTGATATGAGATTTTCTTGTAACCCACTATCAAATAGTGTGTCAATTTTAGTATGTTTTGAGACTACCCTCACATGGAAAAATTCAATTCTTTCTTCCTCATTGGGAGCTTGTACATGACAGTTTGAAGTACTAGTGCTTGCTTTAGTTTCAGTTTCTTTTCCCTTCATATTTTTTAAACCCATGGCTGCAATTTTGGTTTCATCCCCTGAATCATCACCTAAATCTTGAGGTGTATTTGTAGTAGCTGCAGTTTTCTTCTTTCCCTTGTTTTTGTTAAACTGATTTATTTTTTCAAGATGTAATTTCCAACAGTTTTTCTCTTCATGGCCCTCTCTTGAACAATGTTTACAAATTAATTTTTCACCCTCTTGTTTGATAGATGCATTCTTTTTTCCTTTTCCCTTAAAGGTTTTATCTTTGTTCTTCCCTTTTAAAGGCTTGTTTCTACCCTCATCAAAAGTGTTTTTCCCTCTAGCCTCTAAATGCGTAGCTTGTACACAAACTTCGTCTAGACTAGTAGGATTGAACATAAGGATAGCATGTTTAAGGTAACTGTGCAAACCACCTATATATTTCAGCAAAGTATCTTGACTTTGTAAGTCTACCCCTAATAAGAGTGCTCTTCTCCTAAATTCTTGGGTATAGTCTTGCACATTCTGTCCCTTAAGCTGTCTAAAGTTTTGCCAATTCATTATAGCCTTTTGTAGATGAGCTAAAGGATAAAATTTCTTCTTGATTGCAGCAATAAATTCAGTCCATGATAAAGTAATCTTACCATGTTTCTTTATTTCATCCTTGGTCTTGGCTTCCCAACATACCAATGCTACTCCATCCATTCTTAGTGAGGCTAATTGTATCTTGGTGTCATCATCATGAAGGTTTTGAATCCTTAAATAAACATCCAATTGTCTGATCCAATTGTCTAGTTTCTCTGCATTGACTTCACCATTAAACATTGGCAATTCAAATTTGACATCAAGCTTTAAAAAAGGATTTTTACCAGTGGTTTTCGACTTATGATACTGATTTACCGAAGTCGAGGAAGACGATGTAGAGGAAGAGGATGAAGATGGAGATGGTGGATCACCATTTCCTCCATTTCCTTTCTTTGACTGATCATTACTCTTCTTTCCTCCTGATGAACCCTCTCCTTCTTTTGGTTTTAGACCCTTCTCCATCAATCCTATCATTTCTTTCTTGATAGAGGATCCTTTCCATTTCAATCATATCCAAGAAAGCTTTCCGGAATACCCGTTCTTCTTCCTTGGGATCCATCTCTTCAGGAGCTTCTCCTTTTCTTGAAGACATGCTTGAAGCTGCTTCTAGGGCTCTTGGAGGTGGTTCTCTGACCCTTCTTGGTTGTGGATTAGTTTGTGCACTAACCAAGTTTCCTTCACCTCTCTTGATTTTTAGCCTAGTAAGCATCAAAACTTGCAAAAAAATAACTTAATATTTGCACAAAACAAATGTTGAGTAAAAACTCTAACTTCCAAGGCTCTAATCCTGAGCTCTGATACCAACTGATCTGAAAATGAAAGTATTTTTTGTGCTGTTCAAAGTATTAATTTCCATTAAATTAAGTGTGCAAATTGTTTGGATAGTCTTGCAAGTGAAACAAAGTGTTTTTGATAACTGTTTATGAACTTTGGTGTGACGGTGTATTGTTTTAATTTACTGTTTAACAACTTTAATCTGAATAACACAGCAGAATAACTTCACCATAAACACACATCAACATGATGAGGCAGTTCACCCCTCCTGGGCTACATCTGTCGGGTCCAAGGCTCCCAATGGGCATGTCTTTGATATATTATGATGCTCAAATTGGTAATACAGTGAGAAAAAGGCCTAAAAAGATCAAAACAGCTATGAAAATGAATTCAGAACACAAAAAGAAGCTAAGAATGACTCTGATTTCACCTAAAACAGTGAAGTGTAGTCCAATGCAGCTCCATTTCCCTCAAGGCCCTGATGGCTCCCCAAGATTCTCTGAAGTAAAAATGGCTGAAAGACACCTTTGATGGCTCTGAAACCTATTCCAATGACTCCAGAATGCTGATAATACCCGAAATAAAAAAACATTTCCCTCCAAAAGTTTCAGTAATGTAAAAGTTATGACCAACAGAAGTTTTGTCCAATCTGACCTAAAGAAACTCCACTAATTTTGGAGTATCTGCAGTTAGCTCCGCTAACTATGGCACTAGCACCTAAAAAGGTGGAATCCGCCCAATCTATCAGAACCGTTAGGGGTTAACATTTATTTTTAGGTGGGCGGGGTCACATGGACCACCCCCAACCCGCCGACTTAACCGTTGGGTTAACGGTTTGAAAACTGTGGCATAAAAACTTCACGTAACTCCCGCCGCCGAATAACATGTGAAAAAATCCGCTAACCGTGACTGTAACGTAACCGTCAGGGTTTTGTAGCCTAAGGTTCTGGGCCCATGATTTTATGTATAGGGGGCTAGTCCTTAGGGGCTGGCCCCCTTTCCACCCCAACCAATCCATTAACAAAATTTATATAGATGTGGTGACCCATAGTGGTTAAGAACCACCACGAGCCTAGGCGGTAAGCCCTTGGGGCTGCCACCCGCTCAACCTGCAGTCGAATCCTGCCAACTCCAAATAATTTTACCACTGTAAGTTCCTCAATCCTGGGGCCACTTGGCGGCCTCTGAGCCTGCCACGTGGCAGATGCTGATTGGCCCAAAAAACACAAAGTCAACTAATAACCCAATCCGAAGCTACCAAGTGTCAAGTTGTGACTTGCTACTGAAGGAATATTCCATGGAATATTTTGTGGAATATTCTTGAAATATTCTGTAAAATATTATTTTTTTAAATATTTTTTTAATCAAAGTCAACCCTGGCAAACTGGACTTTTTGAAGAAAATTAGGAATTTCAAACTTGAATAACTTTCACATATAGTGTCGGATTTGAGTGAAGTTCATGACAACAGGATCGTATCGATGAGGCCTATCTAGTCGTTCTGGTGTCAACCAATTCTGAGCAGTTCCAATTTTGAGCATTTTATTCACTTAGGACATGATCACCTGATCACTAGAAGAGAAGTATGCATGGGTTTACATCTCTCCATGTTAAACTTACCCAGTATCTCCTTTGCATACTTGCCTTGAGACACAAAAATTTCACCATCCCACTGCCATATTTCTAATCCAAGGAAATAATGAAGGAGGCCCATATCCTTCATTTTGAACTCCCTTGCAAGATCCTCCTTGCATGAGTGTATCAACTGCTCATCACCAGTCAAAATTAGATCATAAACATAAATAAAAATTATCAATAGCTTACCCTCAACCATGATCTGGTACAGGTTTGCATCTTCTTCACTTTTGGTGAAGCCCAGTTCAGTGAAATAACTGTCTATCCAATTGTACCAAGCACAGGGTGCTTGATTCAGCCCATACAATGCTCTTTTGAGTCTGCATACATGTGAATCATTGTTGAAGTTATCAAAATCTTCAGGCTGCTATATGTACACCTCTTCCTCAATGATCCCATTGAGAAATGTAGTTTTCACATCCATATGATGAATGTGCCAGACCATCTGCGTTGAGAGTGAAAAGATGGACCTTATGGAAGAGTACCTTGAGACAGGCGCAAAAGTCTCATCATAATCTATCCGCTCGATCTGTGAGAAGCCCCAAGCCATAAATCTGGCCTTGTATTTATCCACACTCCCATTAACAACTTGCTTTACCTTGTAGATCCATCTCGAACCTACCACTGATTTGTTAACCAGTCTTTGGACTATCTCCCATGCACTTTTTTTTATAATGGAGTCATACTCCTCCATTGTTGTATCAACCCAAGTAGGCTTCTGCACTTCTTCCTGAAAGTAAGATGGTTCAGTCACAATACATTTTCTCATAAGAGCCATGTATCCAGTAAATCGGTCAGGAGACTGTCTCTATCTGCGTTGTGAAGTATGGGCTCCTACATTCTGTGCAACATCAAGTCTCATCCTATCAGCTTCTATGATGCGCCTTCTGCCATTTCTGATGGATGGCTCTGCATGAGTGATTTCCTCCTCTCCATGAACCTCCTCATGTGGCTGATCCACATCTTGAGACTCATCTTTGGGAACCAAAATTTCCTCCTCTACATGCAAGTCCAGCTCCCTCTCAAGGGAAAACCACATGGCTTTCCCCTCATCAAATTTTATATCCCATCACACAACAGTCATTCTATTGTTTGTAAAATACACATGATAAATATGGGGTGTTTTTGTGTACCCCACAAAAATCCCAACTTTAGCAGTCGATTCCAGCTTCTTCCTGGTGTCCTTGGTCACATGCACATAAATAGATGAGCCAAAAATCTTAAAGTGTGAAACATCAGGTTTCTTACCAGTGAAAGCCTCTTTAGGTGTACTCATGCCAAATACTCTATGAGGACAAAGGTTTTGCACATAAACCACAATGTTGCATGCTTCTGCCCATAAATGCATTGGTAGGCCCTGATCATGCAACATCGCTCGTGCTTCACCCACGATCATTATGTTCTTCCTCTCCGTGACCCCATTCTACTGTTGGTTATGAGGCGCTATGAGTTCTCTTCGAATTCATTCTTTGTTGCAGACATTCTTGAATTTATTAGAGATGTATTCTCCACCATTATCACTCCTAAGAACCTTCACTTGCTTCCCCAACTCTTTCTCTGCCAATGCCTTAAACTCACTGAACCTATAGAATGTTTGATCTTTCTTCCGCATGAAGAAGATCCAGCATTTACGAGAAAAGTCATCAAAAAATATTACATAGCACTTATGTTTTGTCGTTGAAGCAATTGAGAATGGTCCACACACGTCTGTGTGAACTCTCTTAAGGATCCCCAAAGCACGGTTCTCCTTCTCATGAAATGTGGACTTTACATACTTTGCCATGGTGCAACCCTTGCCCTGATCTAACTGAGAAAGTGTTCCCATTGGAAGTCCAGTAGAAATTCGTTGCATGAATTTCAAGGCTCCATGACGAAGATAACCCAATCGCCTGTGCCATAATTCGCCCTCATCCCAGCTCACCACTTTCTCTACCTTTCCCATCATGGAAATACAACCATCTACCTCAAGCTTGTATAGATTATTAACTCAAATCCCCATCCTCTTGGCTTGACCCATTGTTTTATGTCACAGGAAAGCTTTTCCATCGCTAAAAACATCGTCATAGCCTTTGTCCTCCAACATTGCGACTAAGACAAAAAAATTCTTCAGACCTAGTAAATGCATCACATATTTTAATTGAAATGGTTTACCTAACTCCCTATGAAATGTAATGGTACCAATATTGGTAGCACTGTACGGTCCTTCGTCTCCCATATCAATATGCATCTGGAGATCTTTCTCCTCCAAGTCACTAAAAAGTTCCTTGTCTCCCGTCATGTGAAAGGAAGCGCCACTATCCAAATACCACACTGATCCCAATTCACTTGACACCATGCATGAAATCAATGAGAATTCAAGCTCAAATTGTGAGGTAAGGGCTTCACCAGCTACAGATCCAACAACCTTATTGTGCTTCTCCTTTTGTGGATAGTTAGTAGCAAAATGACCATGTTCATGACAATGAAAACACTTCATCTTGGACACGTCCTCCTTCTTGCCTTTGGACTCGAATTTTGAAGGAAATTTCTTCCCTTTCCCCTTGCTCGCCTTGGAAGCCAAAGCACAATCCTCTTTACCCTCATTCTTATATGAATATCCATCTCTAGTGTTCCGTCTGAACTCCTCCTGCACCAGATCCGACCACAGTCGTTCCCAATCCGACAATTTTCCCATCCATTGATAGAGTCTTGATAACTATCCCAAATCTTAGGAAGTCCTAACAGAGCCAAGCTCACGAAATTATCATCAGCGAAATTTATTCCCACACTCCCCATTTCATCCCGACATTGGACAAACTTTGTGAGATATTTTGGAATGGTGTTGCCCTTTTCCATCTTGATCTTCCATAGTTTATCTTTGAGCGTCAATTTCCTATGGTCGTTGCTGCTTTGGAATAGTCAAAGCCTTCCACATAGAATATGGTGTGGCTTTCCCATGGATACTTGGGACAATGTGGTCTCGTACTCCCTCCAACATGATCCTCCTCACCTTTGCCACTTTCTTTTTCCATGGATCAAGATTGGTAGCATCTGCAGTATCTGGCTTAGGAACATCTTTGTCAATTAATTCCTTTAAGCCATTGTCTTCGAGTACTACATCCATCCTATATTTCCAAGCAATGTATTTCGAGCTGCCCTCGAGTGCATACTCTAAACTCAAGCCATTGAAAGCCATTTTGATATTGAATCAGTTGTAGCACCAAGAAAGTCTTTCTGCAAATTCGAATCCTATCCAATCATAAAATCAGCTCATGCTTCACTTCTACAATTTCCTATGCTCTGATACTATGTAGAAATTATACAACAAGTAGGTATATCTTGGATTCACCCGATCTAACAATGTGCTAAAGTTAAATACTGAATCACTTCTACAAATATTTTGCGGAATAAAAAACACAATCGCTAATCACATGAACATGAATAAACTGATTTACAACTTGCACCAACTCATGCACCACTACACTTCGAACTCTGTTACAACTATAATTACTTTGCATGTCCCACTAACCAACCTCGAACTCAAAATTCACTAGCTAACTGAATTTTCACTTTAGTTAACTATTTTAAGTCCATATTGAGAATATATTACAGATTAATGTCCATCTAAATTAAGGGTTAATAAAAATAGACATGCACCCAAAAATATCCCTGACAAGTGTTGGCTCATGAATATGAAATCGCTCAACCACCACCTCAAATTCAGGAAAATGAAGAAAGAAACCTATAGTAATGGCTACAATGACTATTTAATTATGTATATTTGGCTTATTTTATTTGAAAATTATTGATTTCCTGTGGACAATTAACAATTTTTGTGTTGAAAATTATTATTTAATTTTAAAAGTAATTTAATGACTCTTTAATTTATATATGGATCCAAAAAATGCATACTCAGTTTAACTTGATTCGTAGAATCATTTCAAAAGCTAACAAAAAATTTAAGTGTGGTTCTTCGTCTTTTGGGAATTCTAAGATTGAGGAGATTATTTTCCGTCAAAGTAAACATATTGAAATCCAAAATTATTTTAATTCATATACACCTATAAGAAGGGCCTATATTAAGGGATCATATACCTTCAATTAATTGGTCTCTTTCAAATTTTACTTGGTCTGATATCAAACAAGTTTCCCTATATTAAAAATTGTATCACCTAAAAAATATAAACTCTTATAAAAATCAAAATACAATGCCTCCTTATGATAATATAGTCAATCCATGGGTACCTGCTAAGTATTCCCCCCTTGTTCTTCCCCTAATTTCTTGGTCTAATATCAAACAAGTTTCCCCTATCTTAAAAATTGTATCACCTAAAAAAAAAATTCTTATAATAATCAAAATACTATGCCTCTCCATGATAATAATGTCTATCCATAGGTACCTGCTAAGTATGGCCCCTTATTTTTCCCCTAATTTAAATCCTTTCCCAGATTGTAATCTAAAGCAATTACCTATGTTTAATGAGGAAGATGAAATAACAACAAAGGATCACATTGTTGCATTTCAAGATTGTATTGAAAATCTTGGAATTAAATAAGATGATGTCTTTATATGGATGTTTGTCTAAAGCATCGAAGGTGATGCCAGGAAGTGGTTTCAAAACCTTACTAAAATCTCTATTGGTTCTTATTCAAAATGAGAATAAAATTTCCTCAAGCAATGGGGAGAAAAATGGAATCATTAGTACTATATAATTGAGTTTTCATCTCTTAAGAAAAATAATATTGAATGAGTAGCATACTTGAGTAAGAGATTTAATAAATGTTATAATAGATTCCTTGCGATATTAAACCTTAGAATAGAGAATCAAAAGTATCTTATTATTTAGTATTTGATGTAGATTTTTCTATGATGTTTGGAGAATGAAAATCAACAACATTAATTGAAATTTAGAGCGGTGCCTTAGATATTGAAGTAAATATGGGAGCATTAGGAAAAACTAAATTAAAAGAGAATAACACTAATAAAAAGAAATAGGTAGAGGAATCTCCAATAGAGGCCTCTACATCTAAAAATGATCAGAACAAAAAATAGAAGAAACGTCTAAAATTATTACTTGGATTTATCAAACAAAATACAAATTTTGAATTAGGTAATAAACCAAGTGGACAAGCTCTATCAAATATAGGAAAGAAACAAAACTTTCCTCTAAGCAATGTGGGAGAAATAAATAAAAAGGTTCCTATGGGGAATCAAATCCTTATAGGAGACCATTTAATCCATAGATCTTGAAGAGAGAGAGGAGGGTTGAAGAAGGCTCCCCTTCAACCTCCTTTAAGAAATGATGCAAACACAATGCAGGACTATGATGATGAGCTAAATGGTTAAGAACTATTTAATGATATAAAATATTTTATTGAGGTAAATTAGTTGGAATATTAGCACACACACTCCTTAGTTGAACAATAATATTAATAGAATATATATTTCTTAAATGAGAACATAAAATGTGCACAAGTTATTGATCCATGGAAATTACAACATAGATACTTTGTTGATGTGGTTGATATAGAAATGAAAAATATATATGATCTAAGATTGTGAAATAATCCCAAACAAAAATTAGTAACCTTTCCTCATTAAGAAATTCAAGCATAATCCTAAAAATACCAATTAAAACATATTAAAATTTATAGAGAAGCATGTTATTGAAGGTAGTGATGTGGAAGAAGATTCGCCAATGCATAAGAGTTATTTTAAGTTAGTTAATGAATTAAGTGAATATAAAATTCCTATTCTACTCAATGAGATATAGTTAAAATGCCCATTTTTAAAGAAGATGTGAATAAATGTGTTGGAAAATCTAAAATTATACAAGAACCAAATAATGCAATAATGTCTAATGTAATAGATATATAGGATGATCATTCTAGGATTGATTTTGGGCCATATTTGGAGAGGTAATAGTTTTTGTTTCCCCTTATTTTATGTTGTTTAATGATTCATGGTAAACTACTACATAACTATTGTTGGTACTATTTTATTGCTATCCTTTTCTTCTAAAAATCCATCATTTATCTATCATTTTTCTCCATAAACTTCCCATAAGTCCATTGAAATTGATTAATGAAGCATTATAATTGTTATTTTACATTAAATTTAATTTATGAGTTTTTATGTTAAAATTTGGAATTTTTCAACAAAATTACGGGATGTAATGACTTCCTGTAATCAGTTTATGTTGTGACATGTGGCATGGCAGGAAAATCGAAACAGAAGGCATGGACATGATCTAGGATGTACATATATGGTGGAAAATCTATTTAGCATCGAATTTGGAGTTCCTGAATATATGGTCAATGACGGTCAAATTCAGCCTCTTTAGCAGAAAAATCAGAAGCCATAATGATGTACTTGATCTTTTGCTTAAAATTAGGAACTCTAAACTGATTCGAACTATGTTGGAATCAGTTAGGATGAAGGAGGAACGAATATAGCCTTCTAGTTGTAAATTTTAATAAATAGGAGGATTTTGATTAGAGATGGGATGCTAATGAAAACGTTGAAGAAATCAGACTTAAGACTGTAAAACGTATTCCAGATCTCTGTTTTGAATGTAATCTATTCTCCGAATTTAATGAAAGGAAGAACTTCATCAATCACAGTGTTTATGAGTTAATGGGTTTTATCATTTGAAGTTATCAAAGTGTGCCATCAGAACGTGGAAGGGTCCTACGTGAAGATTGGTACACTTTCTTTTACGTTTTATGTTTCATAGAGTTTAGTCTTCAGATCTGAACAACGTTTTATTTCATTTCATTGTTTGTGAGTTCGTTAATTTAATTAGAAGCTCTTGTGATTATTATTTTATGATTCATAGTAGTAACTTGAAGATTCGATTGCAAAATTATTGAACGAGTCCTTGTAAGAGGTTTAATCGAGCATTGGATTTCAAAACATCTCTATGAACTCTGTTTTTTTTATGAATTTGATTTCTAGAATTTTTAGTGTGTTATCTTGAAGGAGTTTTTGTGAAACATATCCTCGTAAGAGGATTAAAAAGCTCAGATTAGTAACACTCTGTTTTTTTAGATCAGTAGATTAAATTTGATAATATAAGTGTTTAAATTGTGAAAAGGAAACATATTTTAATCTCTTGTAAAGGAGTACTAGAGCCTGTCACATTTAGACATTTATTTAGACATATAGAACAGATCCTTTTAGGTCTATAAATATTAGATGTGCCTCTAAGACTACCTACATTGGTCGACATTAAATTGAGTCTAATCTAGAATCCTAGATTGGTCTTTACAACTATATGCTAGATTCTGGGTCATCTCATATTCTCATGCCCAAAGAGATTTTGGAAAAAATGGGTTTATAGATAACAAGGAAATATAAATATGTATATTCTTTTGATTCCAGAAAAGTAAAATGCATTGGTATGATAAAGAATTTGCTAATTTGGTCTTAGTTAAGGTTCTATTTAAGAAAATTATGATGGATGTCACAGTAACTGATGTTCCTGTCAGTTATGGGATGCTCCATTCATGATTGTGGGAGATAAAATTGATGGGACATTACAACTAGATTTGTCTTATGCAACCATACTATTTTTTGGAAATATTGTTGTTGTTAGTGTGAAAGAGAGGGTGGGACTACATATATCTAAGATAAATATTGTAAAATGAAGATCGTTGGAAATATTGTCTTTGGGATTTTGATGCCCAATTTCAATAACCTATAATATTTAAAAGAATTTTTACTCCATTTAAATAGCTAAAATTGGATAATAAGATACATGGTTCGAAAGATTATTTTGATACCTTTCCAATAGTATTTGATGCTTACTCTAATTCATAGGAATGAGGAGATATAGAAGTTTTTGTCACAGTGGACCCTATAAGTGATTGTAGAAACACTATAAATAAATTATATATGAGTTTTTTTGAGGTGTATAAAAGTAAGAAGAGATCTTAGATTCACAAGAGGAACTGAGGAATATTTTTGGGCTGATTTTTGGAGTTCAAAGGTGGAAGCAAAAATGTGATTTACAGGGTGAACAAGTCATCTTGAAATTTTTACCATAAATTTTCTTCTGGGATATTTCATACCATGAAACTTGGAGGAGCTAGAGATAAAACCTTCATGTACATTTGGCTAAAATTTTATACCTTGGTTCACTCTAATTTCAGAGATATGCTTTAATAAGTCAGGATTCCTGAATGCTCCTAAAATATGCTTCAAACGGGTTAGCTTGGGATTTTTGCTATATTTTTTCTTTTGGGATATATCACACCATTACAAATAGAATATTGTGATTTATACGTGGTTCAAATTTTGGACCTTGGTTTGTAATAATTTCAAAGATATTCTCTAAGGAAGTTGGGCTTCCCGAATGCTCTTGAAATATGCTTCAAATAGGTCAACTTGGAAGTTTCGTTGTTTCTTCTACGATGTTTCTAATCCATACTTATGAAGGAATGAAATAAAATATATATATATATAAAGAAACACAAATATACAATGAAAAAAAACCTTCAATCCATTAATAAAAAGGTACTAAAAACTGTTTACATGCAGGATGGAAGTAAACTAGCTCAGGCGATGGCAGCTTATCTCTGAGAAGAGATGTGACGACTACATGTCTTTTGAACTGTGTTACAATGAGGCTTGAAGGAATATTTATTATTGACAAAAATTGTAAAACCTTATACATAAAAAAACCTAAGCCTAGGAGATGAAGCGCCAAACGTCGATGGGCCCCATTGGGGTAAATTCGTACATCAACTTCTCAGGGTCGTAATTTTGGCATACAATCTCTATTTTATGTGTACGATACCTTGTTAGAAATGTTTATCTAAGGAATAAAAAATTTTACTACACACCACCACTTCCAACAATGAGTTTTCTCATTTTCCAAAAAAAAAATCGTTTAGGGCCTCAAAAGGACTAGAGAAGTCCAAGACCCGAAAAACTGCCAAAAATAGTAAATTATGCTACAATTAAGGAAATTGAAAGAAATAGTGATGGGGGTACAAGTGGAATAGGCGAGTGGTCACCAATATCCACTTGGATCAGTTTCATATGATGATACTTGGAGAATGAAGATAGAATATTTTCATGTACTTGTTATTAAAATTTCGAACCTTAGTTTGTGGAGGAAGTTAGGTTTCTTGAATGCTCCTAAAATCTACTTCAAACAAGTAAGCTTAGTATTTTTTATATAAATTTATTTTTGTGATTTTTTAGACCATGAAATTTGAAGGAGTGAAGATATCTCAAGGTACTTGTGGTATAAATTTTAGATATTGTTTCACTATAATTTGATAGATTGATTTGAGAAAGTTAGTCTTCCTAAATGCTCTCAAAACATGTTTCAAAAAGGTTATATTGGAATTTTTGTTATCACTTTCTTCTAGAGATGTTTTAGACTATGAAATCTTGAGGAGACAAACAAGAGATCTCAAAGTGTTTGTAGTAAATATTCTAGACCTTTTTTCACTATAATTTCAGAGATATGATCTAAGGAAGTTAACGTTCTTGAATTCTCTTTAAACATCCTTCAAACATGTTATCTTGGCATTTTTACTATAAATTTCCTTCTAAGATGTTGCAGACTGTGAAATATGGAGGAGACAGAGAAGAAATATCTCTAGGTATTTGTGGTAGAAATTTTAGAACCATATTTGAAAAATTGGATACATGGCCCATGTTGTTAAAGTTGGTTCTTGAGAGGAAGAAAAAAGCAACAAGCTTTGGGAGAAGTAGACTTGGTGAAGGAAGAAGCAGGAAGTAGACTTAATGAAGGTAGAAGCAACTAATAAATATGGGGAATGAAGAAGAAGAAAAAAAATGTGGTGAGATAAAATACAACATATAAACATTTTGAAGAAGAAAACAGGCTCAATGAAGTATGTTGGTCCCTACGAATATTTGCAACAATGAAGATTGGTGTCTCTTGTAGGTTGGTGCCTACAAATATTTCAATATAGGAAATTGGTATCTCCTGTAATTTGGTGCCTACAAATATGTAGATAGAATTGGTGTCTCTAGAAGGTTGGTGCTTACATTTATATTACAATAGAGGGAATTAGTGTTTCCTATAGGTTGGTTACTTCAAATATTGTAGTAGATTGGATTGGTGTCTC
Organism: Pinus albicaulis; assembly: GCA_034641835.2. Lineage (NCBI taxonomy): Eukaryota > Viridiplantae > Streptophyta > Pinopsida > Pinales > Pinaceae > Pinus > Pinus albicaulis. The sequence goes on along the minus strand of CM076584.1, from coordinate 23,431,701 downwards.
ATGTTGGTTGGTGTCTGCAAAGCATCATAAGATATTGGTGTCTCTTGTAGGTTGGTTTCTACAAAGTAGAAAAGGGTATTGGTGTTTCGTGTAGGTTGGTGCCTACAATTCTTATAGTAGATGGTATTAGTGTCTCTTGTAGGTTGGTGCCTACAAATCTTGCAGTAAAGAGGATTGATGTCTCCTATGTTATGTATAATTTATTAATTATTAGTTAAATATAGTTATCTTAGGTTTATTAAGTGAAAGGGCATGATCAACGATCATGCCTCTTCACCAAGGGACACCGTAAGGCTGTATTTAAAGCCTTGGTGATTCCCCATTGTAATCATCTCATCTTTTATCAATAATAATATATACTTATTCAAGTTTACCAGAGTTTTTACACTCCATTGGTATCGGAGCAGTTGCTCTTCAGGGTCTGTGTGATCACTACTGCTGCTTTCTGTGGTCGATCTCTATCGCTCAACTGCTGCAGCCATTAACTCTCTATTGATCACTTACAAACCCTCATAAATTCTTGGGTTTTAACCAAAGGTATACTCGCACCTAGCATAAGAAACATTGCAGACTGGAAAAACAATAAACATGTTGTAACATTGCGAATCTGTTCAGCGATCATTTTTTTTGGAAAGGGAAAATAAATGTGAATTTTGTAACAAGAAATTCGGGCACATATTCACCCAAGTTACATTCGGTGTTGTTCAATCCTTAGTGGCTATTTCCAAGTTCAAACGCAATTAATAAAATAAAAAAAAAGTTTGTCGCATCTTTTCTCCACCCTACGCTCCCTTATCCCTCCCCTCGGCCTTACGGCCCTCTCCCACCTCGCACCTACCTCACACTCCTTCACAGTCGTGTCCCTCACCCACCCTCCTCTCCGTCTTCCAGCACCCTTCCTCCCCAGCCTCTCCCAAAACCTCGTTACCCATCCTCCCTCGGCTCCCCGCTCACCACACTCCACCCTTCCTCTCCGGCCTCTCCTCCTACCCTCACTACCCATCCTCCCTCGGCCCCTCGCCACCCTACCCTTCCCCGCCACCCTAGACCCTCCTCCCCGCGTTCCTACCCACCTGCTCCTGCCGCCCTGTCTGTCTCACACCCACCTTCTTGTTGTTTTGTTGTCGCCTCCCCCACCACTCATCTCCCGCGGTCTTCCTTTCGCACACTCGCACCGAATTCCCACCCGCCCTTCTCCTCCCTACATGCCCCTCCCCAACCCTGCACCCTCGCTCCCCCTACACTAGTTTCCTACGCTCCCATCCACTCAACCCATCCCCCTTACCATCACGTCCATGCTCCACGCTCACTCATATGCTCTCCCCTCGCTACCCCTCTGCTCTCTCACCCGATCCTTGCAACCCGCCCTCCATGTTGCCTCATCCACTCTTCCCCATCCCATTCGCTCTCCCCTTCATGCACAGAACCCACCATCCCTCGGCCCCAACACAGCTTCTTTTTTCCTCCCCGTCTCCACCACACCGTGACTGCCCACCACACCATACCTGCTCTGCCCAAGAACGCTGCAACATAATCATTTTTTTAATTTTGTTTGAACCATCATGTCTATTGGTGTGGTCGTTCAAATTAAAAATCGATATATATATATATATATATATATATATATATATATATTCAATTTTTATATAAACACTAATTTAAAATTAATTTTTATATAAAAATTAGTTAAAATAAATAAATAAATAAAAATTATTATTATTATTTAAAAAAAAAAGGAAAACTGGCAGAAAAATATTCACCACCACATACACGTTCAATGTCTTCATCAATGTCGATGGCCAAATTCCAAAAAAAATTGTTGGATCTTAAGAAACAAATCAATAATAATTCTGATGACTTTGGCAAAAGATTAGTTGATCTTGAGGGTACAGTTGCAGGAAACTCCAACGATATCAAAAAGCTTCAAGATACGACAAATCGAATAGAAAGACAAATGTGGCTAAATCATCACGAGGCCACGGAAAATCATAGCAAAGTAATAAAAATGATGACAAAACTCTGCGATAAGATAAATGATAAGATAGATAAGATAAGTTAGACACAACAACCAATATTTCCCAATATGGAACATAATCAACAGAATAGTCAGCAGATTCAGGGAACTCAGAAGAGCATCATGAAAAAACTGATTCCCCACATCATCACGAAGATAGTAATAAATACTCTCAAAATAAGCAGCTCTGGAATGCATTTGCTAATCAATACCCATTTCTCATCCCACCGTTAGCATATCATCGAAGAGAAAAAATCGAGCTACCTAAGTTTGACGGTAGTGAAAAAAATAGCATTGCATGGCTTAATAAAGCTGAATAATATTTTGAGATTCATGACATTAATTGTGATGACGAAAAAATTAAGCACGCTTCCATGAAAATGGAAGGAGAAGCATATAATTGGTATATGTGGTGGAAAAAGACGACACTGGCTATTAGTTGGACAAAATTTAAGGATGCATTCTTTAAAATATTTCAAGGTATAAAAGAAGAAAAGTTTTTTTCAACATTCATCAAATTACGGCAAAAAGGAGATGTGGATGAGTACACTCGAGAATGGGAGACCTTAGCGACACGAGTACCTGGATTGTCAGAATCTCGTTTAATCCAGTCTTTCATCTCAGGACTTAAAATCCAAATACAAGAAGAGCTCAAACTTCATGACATTACATCAGTAGAACTAACAAGGCAAAAAGAAAAAGCTGCTGAAAAGAAATTTGAAAGGTTATCATGGTCAAAATCAGAAAGAGTATATTCGAGACACAGATTTCCTCAATCTGAAAATATAGATAACACAAAATATGTCCCATCCCATCTTTGTGAAGAATTAAAATCTAACATGGAAATACAAAGGATGAGATAAGGCAAGTGCAAACATTGCGGTGAAAAATCGGACCCTAAGCATAGGTGTGCTAAAAGAAATGAGACAAAGAATATATATAACTGTGAAGCAACTAGTGACTCTAACAAGGATGAATCAGATGTAGCCACCCCAGAACTAGATGATGGAAGCATTACACAAATGTCCTTATCATCTATGACAATTATATCACAACCTCACACACTAAAACTAAAAGGACATATTAAGAAGAACAACGTAATGGTTCTCCTTGACACTGGTAGTACCCACAATTTTTTAGATTCGACCATGGCCAAAATACTCAACACCTTTACGTTTCCGATGCCCAAAATGAAGGTAATGGTGGCTGATGGTAATAAAATTGAGAAGGTAGGGAAATGCCATAAAGTCAAATTGCAGATTCAAAATTTTAATTTAAAATCTCCATTCTACACCATGCCATTACAAGGAGTAGATGTGGTCTTAGGAATTCAATGGCTATAAACCTTAGGTACCTATTCTTCCAACCATTAGAAGCATTTTATAAGCTTTAAATGGGAAGGGAAGAAGCACAAGTTGTATGGATTCCAAGCCCCAGGAAATCACATTGTATCGTCATCTTAGATGACGAAGATGATTCGAAAAGGAGCGCCACCCTCTATAGTACAATGTCATCAGTTAGAAATGTTATATACAAAAAAGTTTAGTGAACGGTCACTAGAAGTATAAGGAATAGTTCAGACACACAAAAAATTCTTCCAAGACCTGCCAATGAAAATACCTCCTAACAGGGAACACGAACATCCAATAAAAGTCAAGAAAGGACCCGACGCTGTCAATATCAAATCTTGTCGCTATCCACATCACCAAAAGATTGAACTCGAGAAGATGCTCCACGATATTTTAAAAATGTGGGAAGCAAGAGCCCGCCTCTCAAGAAACCCAGGCGTTCGTCAATGATGTCCATCATTACATATGCTTTGAGGACAAAGCATCTTTAAGAGAGGGGAAATGTTATGTATAATTTATTAATTATTAGTTAAATATAGTTATCTTAGGTTTATTAAGTGAAAGGGCATGATCGACGATCATGCCTCTTCACCAAGGGACACCGTAAGGCTATATTTAAAGCCTTGGTGATTCCCCATTGTAATCATCTCATCTTTTATCAATAATAATATATACTTATTCAAGTTTACCAAAGTTTTTACACTCCATCCTATAGGTTGGTGCGTGCAAATCAACAAAGGGGATTGGTGTCTTTGTAGGTTGTTTCCCACAAATCAATAGAGGCGATTGGGGTCTCCTACAGGTTGGAAATATAGCCATGCACTATAAGGCTACATGTGAAAGACACAATTTCAAATGTTTTGAATGTTACAAAATTTCTAATTATAGAATATGGAGACTATCTTCAAGAATTTGTTACCAATAAGTTGAACTCTTTACTCATTTAATTCTTTTGTTATAAATTCAAGTTTATGTATTTTTGTGATTAGTATTGTTTAAACTTAGTTACCAGTGTTGAGATTCAACAAGATGATGAGCTTAGTGAAAAGTAAGCACCTTCACTAAGTGGGGCCTGCAGGCTATTTTTAGGTGTATGTCTATTTTTAGACATGGTGAGCATATTCTATAAGTTGCAGGATGCTATTTTTAGATGGTTGATCAAATGTGAAAAATAGATAAAACTCTATTTTAGAATATTGGGCGAAGTCTATTTATAGATCATCAATCTAAAAATAGATGCATGTCAATTATTGTTAGCCCTTAATAATAATCTGACAATAAATATCAACTTATTCTCTTGCAGCACTTTATTTCAGTGAATACATTTGGAAAATCAGTGGGCTGAAGGAATTACGAAATTCCTAGGGTTATTGGTGTCTCATGCATGGAGGACTCAATTAGACCTGAAGTGGCAAATTTATGACAGAGTTGGAAGAGTAGTTACGAGAGTTTTTATTTAGTTTAACTCAGTTAAGTGAGTTAATCTCAGTTGAGCTAGTTGTATCTAGTCTAAATAAAATATACAATAGTGAGAGTTTAGTGAATTAATTAGTTAATTAATTCACAACTAATAACTCACTAACAACTGAACAAATACAACAGTTAACTACTTGCATATCAGTTCCAATGGAGACCTAGTGGAGAGATAGGTGAAAGGGTGAGATGGACTATCTGTTGTGACTATAGTGATGCATTCAATGCATCTAACACACATTGGAGTCGCCAATGAGGATTGCGTAGTCAAGGCAAGGCCAATTCGAATTCATTCAGGGGTCTTCTTTAGTAGGGATTGCGCAGTGGAGGTAGGCTATCAGGAGGCAAGAAATTGGTGCATAGATATGCAAATTTCTACATGACAATGCATAATGATTGTTGATTGTACTGAGAGCTTGATGTACTAAGATTTGTATGAGATTATTACATTATTTCATTGATATACATAATATATGATAGTTAGGGTTTTTAGCTTTAAGCTTTCCCATTAAAAAATTGTGTTATGTGCGATTGAATTTATTCACATGTGTTTGCAATTGAGTTTTAAATTTCCGCAAGTTTAACAGTGGAAAAATTCTATATTTAGCAAGAAGATAAATATTTTTAGATCAGGAGAATCAGGTAATACATCAGTATTAATAAATTTCTACATGGTATCGGAGCAGTATTGATCATTGGAGATTGAAATTATGAATAAGTGCTGAGTTTTGTGCTGGTGGACAATTCGAATTTGCTGCATAAATTTCTTGGTGTGACAATTGAGTATTCATTGAAATGTCTTTCAATGGGTTATGATTGGATTATGCCCTTGAGGGTAGCTCGAATTACATATCCTGGAAGGATAGGATGGAGGCGGTGCTTGAAGATAATGGACTGAAGGAGTTCATCGATTGCGATGTTCCTAAGCCTGCTTCTAGCGATGCTGTAGGACTTGATGCATGGAAAAAGAAGGTAGAAAAGACAAGCAAATTTTGTTGGAAGGTGTGAAATACCAAATTGTGTCAAGCCTTCACGGGATATCCACTCCATTTTCAATGTGGGAGGCTTTGACAGATCTTTTCCAAAGCAGCAGTGACCATATGAAGTTGGCGCTGAAAGATAAGCTCAGAAAAATAAAAATGGAGAAGGGCAACAGTATTCAAAAATATCTCACAAATTTTTTCCAATGTAGGGATGAGATGGAGAGTGTGGTAATTACAGTTGCGGATGATGACTTGGTGAGCTTGGCTCTCCTTGGGCTTTCGAAGAGTTGGCATAGCTACGAAGACTCTGTCAATGGATGGGAAAAATGGCCGGATTGGGAGCGACTTTGGTCGGATCTTGTGCAGGAGGAGATAAGGCGAAATACCAGGGATGGCTCTTCATCGAAGAATGATGATGATGAGAATTTCAGTTTGGCTCCCAAAGAAAGGAAAGGGAAGGGGAAGAAATCCCATCCAAAATCCGATGCTAAAGGCAAGAAGCTAGATTTTTCCAAAGTGAAGTGTTTTCACTATCATGAACATGGGCATCTCGCCACTAATTTCCCACAAAAAAGAAGAACAAGAAGGTTGTTGGAGCTGCAGTGGGTGAGGCCTTAGCCTCGTAGTTTGAACTTAATTTCTCCTTGATCGCATGCTTGGTTTCAAGCACAATGGGATCGGTGTGGTATCTTGATAGTGGTGCGTCTTACCATATGACGAGAGACAAGGAGTTGTTTAGTGACTTGGAGGAGAAGGATATCCAAATGCATATAGAGATGGGTTACGATGGTAGATACAGTGCGACCGACATTGGAACCATTACCTTTGATAGGGAGTCAAGTAAACCACTTTTGTTGAAAGATGTTATGCATGTTCCAGGTCTAAAAAAGAACTTGTTCTTGGTCGCAATGTTGGAAGACAGAGGTTATGACGTTTTTTTTAGCGAGGGAAAAGCTTTCCTGCGACATAAAACAACGGGTCAAACCAAAATGATATGGATTCGAGTTAAGAATCACTACAAGATGGAGGTAGATGGTTTCGCTGCAATGATGGGCAACGCAGAAGAAGTGGTGAGCTGAGATGAGGGCGAATTATGGCACAGGAGATTGGGCCATCTTCACCATGGCGTCTTGAAGATTTTGCAGCAGATTTCTACTGGACTTCCCAAGCGCACTCTTGCACAGTTAGATCAGTGCAAGGGATGTATTGTGGGTAAGTTTGTGAAGACCACATTTCATGAGAAGGAGAACAGTGCTTCGGTGATCCTGGAGAGAATTCACACAGATGTGTGTGGACCTTTCTCGGTTGCTTCAACAGCAAAACATAGGTATTATGTTATTTTTGTTGATGAATATTCTAGTAGATGCTGGATCTTCTTCATGTAGAAGAAGAGCGAAACATTCTCAAAATTTTGTGAGTTTAAAGCATTGGTGGAGAAGGAGTCAGGGAAGCAAGTGAAGGCTCTACGAAGCGATAATGGTGGTGAATATATCTTGAACGAATTCAAAGAATTTTGTGGAAAAGAAGGAATTCGAAGAGAAATCATAGCGCCTCATAAACCACAGCATAATGTGGCCGTGGAGAGGAAGAACAGAACGATCATGGGTGTTGCACGAGCTATGTTGCATTACCAGGGTCTACCGATGCACTTGTGGGTGGAAGCATGCAACACTGGGGTTTATGTGCAAAACTGTTGTCCTCATAGAGCACTTGGCATGAGTACACCTGAAGAAGCTTTTACCGGTAAGAAGCCTGATATTTCTCGTTTGAATATTTTTGGCTCATCTGTTTACATTCATGTGAAAAAGGATGCCAGGAAGAAGCTAGAGATGACTGCAGAAGTTGGGATATTTGTGGGGTACACAGAAACACCCCATAATTATCATGTGTATTTTCCAAACAGTCGAATGACTGTGATGCGAGGGAATATAAAATTCAATGAGGTGAAAGCCATGAAGTTGTCTCTTGAGAGGGAGTTACACTTGCATGTAGAGGAGGAACTTCTTGCTCCCAAAGATGAGCCTCTAGATGTAGATCAGCCACAAGAGGAGATTCATGGAGTGGAGGAGTCCACTCATGCAGAACTAAACATCAGATCTAGCAGAAAGCGTACCATAGAAGCTAAGAGACTGAAGCTTGATGCGGTACAGAATGTAGGAGTCCCTACATCACAGCGCAGACAAAGGCAGTCACCTAGCTGATTTACTGGATACATGGATCTTATGAGAAAGTGTATCGTGACAGAGCCATCTTCTTTTGAAGAAGCAGCCCAGGAGCCCACATGGGTAGATGCCAAGGTGGAGGAGTATGACTCCATTGTCAGAAACAGAGCTTGGGAGATTGTTCCAAGGCCTGTGGGTAAATCAGTGGTAGATTCAAAATGGATCTACAAGGTAAAGCAAGCTACTGATGGGAGCGTTAAGAAGTATAAGGCAAGATTTTTTTCCCGAGGCTTCTCACAGATCGAGGGGATTGATTATGAAGAAACCTTTGCACCCATCGCATAGTATTCTTCCATAAGGACCATCCTTTCTCTCTCAACGCAAATGGGTTGGCACATTCATCAGATGGATGTGAAGACTGTGTTCCTTAATGGGATCATTGAGGAAGAGGTGTCCATTGAGCAACCTGAAGGATTTGCGATCTTCAGCAGTGAGTCACATGTGTGCAGACTCGAAAGAGTGCTATATGGGCTGAAGCAAGCACCATGTGCTTGGTACACACAGATCGACAACTATTTCACTAGACTTGGCTTCACTAAGAGTGAGGCAGATGCAAACCTATACCAAATTGTGGTGGAAGGTAAGCTTTTAATCATTGTTCTTTATGTTGATGATTTAATACTAACGGGTGATGAGCAATTGGTACACTCATGCAAGGCAGATCTTGCAAAGGAGTTTGAGATGAAGGATTTAGGCCTCCTTCATTTTTTCCTTGGATTGGAAATATGGCAGCGAGAAGGTGAACTGTTTGTGTCTCAAGGCAAGTATGCTTGGGAGATACTTGGTAAGTTTCACATGGAGGACTGCAAGCCCATAGATACTCCTCTTCCAGGAAATTGGAGGAAATAGGATGCTACATCGACAAAGGTAGTGGATGTTGTTGGGGTCCCGTGTTTTGATAGTTTGGAAAATCAAAAGACAAGGCAACATCAGAACCAAACTTTAGAGTCCCAGGATCTAGTCCTCCTGTTCTCAGAGAGGGATCTCTCGAATGTTTTTTTGCAAAGGTTTATCTCGTGTGCTTGGAATATGGATTTTAGACTAGTTATTAAGTGCAGGTGTTTGTATGTTTGTTTGTTTGGTTGGATTGATACAACAGAACATGAAAGACCTAAGAAAGATATATAGAATGGAGGAACATCTGGTTCATTGGGAAATGGAGTCAAAAAGAGGTCATAACATACTTATCAATGGATATGGGATATCAAAGGGAAAATCTAACTTGGCCACAGGATCCTTTGGTTTTTGGAATGAGATGGACATCAATGATTTGGAAAGAGAAGTTTAATTCTCAACAAAGGGGATTTGAAAACACAATTTAAATAATAAAGAGATTTTTGATAGACAGGGCTAACCATGAATTCTATAAATCACACTTTAAACAAACAATGATTTCAAAACAACTTTTAAAATGAAATCTAAGATTCGGGGAACACCCTATTTCCTCAAATATTTTATTTCAAATTACTTAGAAAACATAAAATATTAACTGATAATTGCAGTCATAGAAGAGGGAACACCTAACACATCTATGATTACAACTATAAATACCTTTAAGACAACTTCTTAAGCAAGGACAAAGGGCAAGATCAGAACAGACCTCCTTGGCTCACTGTAAATAGAAAACTTCAAAGGGAGACTTCAATAACAGTTTTTAAGTGGCAGCAGACAAGCAGGGAAAACCATAAATCATGCTGAAACCAATGTTGGGCCGTGAATACAACCACTTTGTAACACTTATTTCATCCATTTTTACTCTTCTCTATTATATCATTTGTTATAATTTATCATTTAAATCCATTTTATAAATGATTTATGCTCTTATGGATGAATATTATTTATCTTCCTTTATTTCTAATAAATTGATGATTATGAATTATTTTATCAATGATAGTTTTAATAAGTTGGTTATAACATTATTCACTATTTTTAGCCTCCAAGGTAATTTCCAAATTGAAGATTTGATCATTAAAAGTGTCAACTCAGAAATGCGCTGGAATAAGGAGTGACAGTTTTGCGGTTGAGATTCTGAGCAAATGAAGACGAATCTGGAAAATCCGGAACATGGGTTTTTTTTAGAACGGACCCAATTAACTTTATCAAAGAACGGTTTGCCCAAATTCAGCTTGTATTGAGAGAAACGCAGGGTTCTTTGAGCACGTTTTCTCAGATTTGTTGTTGCGGCCGTCCTCCAAATCTCAGCTGCAAAGCCAAATTCGTCTTGCTCTTGTTGAGAGATGGATGGAAATATATCTTCTTGTTGATCAATTGGTTGGAAACAATCCAATTTTGTAATAGAATCATGTTGTAATTATCTCTATTGTAACCACTCTCTGCTCTCTTTGTATTTAAATTAAAACAGAGATCAGAGAGGGGGGATGACTTCAGGGATGGATTCGAATGATGGAATTGAGGATGAATTAGAGATTCAGAATTGAGGATGGCAGAGAGAATGGATAATGGCTGAGAGATGGAGCGATTTCTTGTTGTAATCCACTATAACTCTGCTTTGATATTTTAATATAAATCTGGTTGCCATTCATTTTTTTCATTCTGAAGTAGCCCAGCAGCATCCGCTGGCGGCTAAGGGCCCAGCCTCTGGTGGATTGTGCTGCTACTGTATATTATCTCTTTGGTTTATGCGTGGTTTTGCTTATCAGCTTGAATCGATAATCTGGTGTGTTTCGTTATCTTATATTACAGCTCTGTTATATTTCATATTTCGTTCTCTGCAACAAGAAAGTCGTAATGTGCATTCTAACGTATTGCTATTCCTTTAAAGTCGTTAATGTAACATTGCTGTTCTCTACATAACGCTATTGCTGTTTAATTGCAGAGTAATCAAGCTGTAACCTTCTTAAGCTGGTATTACTGTATTTTTTCTATGGTTTATACTCCATACGATTGCTATTCAATTGACATTGTGGTTCCGTTATGAATTGTAATCGTTACCCTTTCTAACCAGGATTAATACTTGCGGTATCAGACTCAGATTACTATTAATGTGTGCTTGTGTTAAGTTATTATGAATTTTTATTTGGCTTTCCAGCGTTGTTTCATATCCTATCATTAATCAATGCTGTTCTATTTCCTTGTGCTGTTCGATTTATTCTTAGAGTAAAGATTGCTATTAATTTGGCTTTGCTGTTGTTCATTTCCATTAATTAGAGTTTGCTGTTCAGATTCCTTTAATTACAGTTTGCTGCCCATTTACTTTATTGTTCATTTCTGTTGGTTAATTGCAAAGAGTGCTTTTAAAGAGTTTTCCTAGTTTACTTTCAATAGCAGCTTTAGTTCAATTTCGACTTCCTTTCAATTGCTTTAAAGCAGGACTCTCGACTGTAGAGAACATTGGTTATTTCTTCCTCGTTCCCAGATTGATTGTCTTGTTCCGGTTTGATTTTAATTGCATCAATATCCAGAGGAATGAGTTATTGCTACTGTATCCTCGATTGATGGTTGTTTGAGTGAATGATTTAGTTTAGAACATTTCCGTTTCTTGCTGTTCCAATTAGATTTTGTTTCCAGCTTTCATTTACTTTTGGATTTTAAGAACTATACTGCAAAACATTACTCTTGAGTAAATAGCCGCCTCAGACTGAGTACACTCTTGAAATAAAAAGTCGTCCCTGGGTTGACAATTAATGTGAGGTAATTAGGAGTTACAAAGACACATTTTTATCGCTCCACAACCAACTATTCGAACTATTAAGGAAATAAACGAGCATGAAGACTAAAGAGAGATATTAAAGACTCTAAAGTACTTCAGCAGAAGAAATCATGAAACAGTGAAGTATGAACAGGTCTAAGGTGCTTCCAGGAGTCATTTCTTAGCCTAAAAATTTCAACCCACTATAGTAAGAAATCATGGAACATAATGAAAACAGGAGAAAACATTAAACAGTTTAGAATACTTCACCAATAGCCAAGCTCATGGATCCAATGATAGAGCCTTCATATTAACAAGCATGCAACAACATCATCAGGGCCTCAAGACTTCAATTTCTTCTTCAACTTCAACAGACTATGTATTATTTCAAAGAGTTCCAATATTACAACTAGTGATAAACCAACGATTTCTCATCTTCTACAGCAGTATTTATAGAAGAATGAGGAGGTGAGATCTGATAAAAGATCTCTTAGGACAATTAATACAGAGTGATGACTTCTCGGCCTTTGAGGGGGTCGATGAAGAAGTTTACAGGTGTTTCACTGTATTAATTTTTTTACACTTTAAGATTAAGCTCGGTGGGAGCTTTTGTTGACTTTTGAGGCTCTGTGTCATGTTGGAGTAACTCTGCAGATATTTTTTTTGCATTAAGTTCCTTGCAGAAGTAACTCTCTGGCTGCGTTGAGGCGAAAATCTGATTTTGCTCAATAACTTCAGCCTCTGTTTGAATGCTTGTGGCTACAGGTGGCACTGTGGTAACTGAGAGGAATCAATTTGCCTCAAATGTGGTGGTGGAGGCCTTTCTGTCTGATAAAACACCTATGATTTTCCTTTAATTGTGTTTTAATTTGGGGGATTAGGCTTTTGATAATCAATCTTAGCCATGATCCCTGCAAATCTGTCTTCAATGTTCTGTTCTTTTGAATTCTTTCTTTCGACACTGATACTCTTTAATTGTGATTTGAAACAGTGTCTTGTTAATGTGCAGGCCGCGCAGGGCTCATATGGCATCAATGCCCATGAAGCATTGACGAAACATGGATTTTGAACCCTGCGAATGGTTTTCCTTTTATGAATCAAAAGCACAGGAATCGCCATTCCCAGCCTTCGACCTTTCTTTCAATATAACGAATAAACTTTTAAACACCTGCAAAATACAAAACTTATTAAGAAATCCTGCGTTGTGGGTTTAACTGCTATAGAGGATGTGGGGAGGAGTGCAGTTGTTGGATGGAAACATCCAATGGTGGAGATAAGCCAATAGAAGGTAAAAAGGAGAGCGGAGGGAAGAATAAGACGGAATGATCGCAATCGGGGGAGAAACAATGTTTAAAGCGTCGGGAAAAAACTTGCGATGCGATGAGCAATGAATGTTGATCTGAGGATCAGATCAACGGTGGGGAACAAATCGGAGGGTTATGAAGCAGAGGTAAGACTTGTGATTGGGGAAATTGTGGGCTGTTGGATCTGAGAAAGCGGAGAGGAGATCAACGGTGGACAACCAATCGGGGATCGGTAATCAGGGAAGGCCGATGCGATTGCGTGATCGGGACTTTGCAATTAGAAGTTTTTAAAGGAGCACAATTGGAAGAGCTTTTGCAGAAGTTTCTGATGCGATAGGTGCCTCGGGACTTAAAATCTTGGTCCCGGGCGTAGATTGCATGAATGGAAAGCGGCAGGGGCGGGTTTTATATATATGGGACCCAATCACATTGGAAATTTTGATGCGGGTCTTTTAATCAACCCATTGCGAATTTCCCCGATGCGATTGCGCTTCGGGTATTTTTGATCTAACCATTTTTATATTAAAAACATGACTTTGGTGCATCAGATCAAGAATTTGGGTAAGTGGGTTATATGTTTTAACAAAGGAAAGAGACCATCGAGAATGAATAATTTCAATGATTTAGCGCCCTATGGTGGGCCCACGGGTTACATGAAATGATAATACGATTGGGGGGTATGTACAGGGGCCTAATCACATCGGAACTTTTTAAACATGGAAAAAAGACTTGCGCACTCAGACTTTGCGATGCGATAAGCACTTCGTGGGTCTAACACCTAGTTCTAGGGTGCAGGCACGTGGAGGGGAAGTAGTTTAAGACCTAGCCCAAGGGGGCTTAAGACTTTACACAAAAATGGGTTTTTTAAAGGAATTTGAGGGTTTTGGTAAGGTTAAAAAGTGAGTTCTTAACCTTGTAAAAATGATTTTCATGAAGGGAAGAATAGGGATCATGAAAATAGAGGAGTTTTATGGAGAAAAAGGGGAGAAAAATGAAGGTTAGTTTTGAGTGGAGGGAGGGAAAAATGATGATTTTGCAGCAGTATTTTCACTTATGGAAACAACAGAAATTCTGAGTATAAAAAGGGAAACAGCAGTGAAGATTTGGATAGAGGCATGAGGCTTTCAAGAGTCTTCAAGAGCCAACACTTTTTAGCAATAAAATTTGTTCCTTGAAGGCTCCAAAAAGTTTTAACCACCTTTTGCTATAACAAATTTTATAGGTGGCTAACAGATGCCACTGTTTATCAACAGTTGGTGTCTTCGCTCATGTATTTAGTGAATACAAGACCGGACATATGCTATGCGGTGAACTAGCTTAGTCAAGCGATGGTTAAGCCTACCAAGCTCTTTTGGAAGGTAGGCAAGCATGTCCTGAGATATCTTAGGGGCACATCTGAGTATGGTTTATGGTACATACAAACCGATGAGGTGAAGTTGCATGGCTTCACGAATGCAGATTGGGCAGGTAGCCCAACGGACAAAAAGAGCACATCAAGAGGGGTTTTCAGTATCGGATCTATAACAATTTTTTGGTACAACAGGAAACAAATATCCATGGCACTTAATTCAACAGAAGAAGAATACATGGCAACAAGTCAAGCTGCATGTGAGGCTATCTAGATGAGGAAGATCATGGTCGGTTTGTTCGGTTCACATTTAGATCCTACAGTGATACATTATGATAGTCAGAGTTGCATTAAACTCTCGATTAATCCTTTGTTTCATGATAGATATAAACATATTGATATCCGATATCATCATATCAGAGATTGTGTCCAGCAGAAGATCATGTTGCTTCAGTACATTCCTACGGAATATTAGGATGCAGATATTCTAACAAAGGTGCTCAGCAGGAGAAAATTCGAATACCATAGAGGCAGGATCGGGGTGAAGGATAATACCTATCTTGTTGAGAGGGAGTGTTGAGATTCAATAAGATGATGAGTTAGTGAAAAGTAAGCACCTTCACTAACTAGGGCTCGTAGACTATTTTTAGGTTTATGTCTATTTTTAGACACAGTGAGCATATTCTATAAGTTGCAGGATGTTATTTGTAGATGGTTGGTCAAATGTAAAAAATAGATGAAATTCTGTTTTTAGAATATTGGGCGAAGTCTATTTATAGATCATCAATCTAAAAATAGATGCATGTCGATTATTGTTAGCCCTTAATAACAATCCGACAATAAATATCAACTTATTCTCTTGGAGCACTTTATTTCAGTGAACATATTTGGCAAATCAGTGGGCTGAAGGAATTACAAAATTCCTAGGGTTATTGGTGGCTCATGCATGGAGGACTCAGTTAGAACTGAAGTGGAAAAGTTATGACAGAGTTGGAAGAGTAGTTACGGGAGTTGTTATTTAGTTTAACTTAGTTAAGTGAGTTAAACTCAGTTGAGCTAGTTGTATCTAGTCTAACTGAAAGATACATTAGTGATATTTTAGTGAATTAATTAGTTAATTAATTTACAACTAATAACTCACTAACAACTGAACAAATACAACAGTTAAATACTTGCATGTCAGTTCCAGTGGAGACCCAGTGGAGAGATAGGTGAAAGGGTGAGATGGACTATCCGTTGTGACTATAGTGATGCACTCAATGCATCTGACACACATTGGAGTTTCCAATGAGGATTGTGCAGTCAAGGAAAGGCCAATTCGAATTCATTCAGGGGTCTTATTCAGTAGGGATTGCGCAGTGGAGGCAGGCTATCAGGAGGCAAGAAATTGGTGCATAGATATGCATATTTCTGCATGACAGTGTGTAATGATTGTTGATTGTACTAAGAGCTTGATGTACTAAGATTTGTGTGAGATTATTACATGATTCCATTGATATACATAATATATGATAATTGGGTTTTTTAGCTTTAAGCTTTCTTGTTAAACAATTGTTTTATGTGTGATTGAATTTATTGACATGTGTTTTCAATTGAGTTTTAAATTTCCACAATTTTAACAGTGGAAGGATTCTGTATTTAGCAAGAAGATAAATATTGTTAGATCAGGAGAATCCGGTAATACATCAGTATTAATAAATTTCAACAACCAGCTTAATGGAAGTTGTGAGTTGAAAACAAAAACCCTAGTCACAAATATCCATATTTTTTTGTTAGAATAACAAAACGAACTTCAAAATTGAAATATGATAATTCCATAATCATCTTTCTTTAAGAGCTAGAATTACAATAATTTTCAATCTTGAACTTACATCCCTGTAAAGTTGTAAATACAAATTTTAAATAGCATCACCTCATCTTTAGAAGGTTAAAATTAACAAAAAAATTTAAATAGGATCATTCCATTTTTTTGGGATTAAAAGTACAACTCGGTTGAAATGCTAACATTAGCAACCAATATTGTTTCAAATAAAAACCTTAAAATCAATCCTCAAAACAAAAACTAGTATATGCAGTAGCAACCCCTTTAGTCAAGGTTAACATCACAACTTGTTTGAAGCAATCATGGAGGCTCCACTTAATGAACCTCTGACATATCATGCATTGGTGGCATAATAAACAATACCCTTGATTTGACTACATATTTGAAAATACTTCTAAAAACTACATTATTCAACCCCCTACCAATACTAGCCCCATACACCTTCCCAATTAAAAAAACCTCTACTTTCATTAGATATTATAGGTTCCATTTTATTTTTTTCATTAACTTTGAGCTCCATTTTCTATAACTGCCAATATAAAAACACTTTACGCCCCTTTATATGCTACCCTTTACCCCCTTATATGCTCAATATATTATAACATTTTTTCCTCAATATATATACCCCAATATGAATTCACATGGTATGGTATTGCTCCCCCAGTGAAGTCCCTATGGAAGAAATCATTTTCATAAATAATATTGTTGCAAGTTAAACCCACAAAATTAATCTCCAAATCAAATATGGTTACAACGATTATTTGTTTATTTTAAATGTAATTTTTTTTAAGATTAAAATAGACATTGTTATAGAAATATTAAAAAAAATAATATATATATATATATATATAAAATAATATTATTAAAATTATATTTACCTTTAAAATGTTTTAAAAATTAAAAAAACATAAAAAAACTTGAAATTAAAACAAATAAACATTAAACAAGTGCTACCTAGTAGTAGCTAGTACACCTTGCTTATTTTAAATATAGCTAATTGGAATATGATAGCTAATTGCAATATGAACTAATGACAGTGTGTGAGATGATTAATTAAAGCTTTCATAAAAAAAATAGAAATGAAAGTGAAAATTTTGTGCTAAATTGTTACTTTTTGGTGAGGTCCCTACCTCATTGGTTGTAATGAAGCTTTATAACTTTATTTTTTTGGTTCTGTTTGGTCCAAATTAATATGGGGAAACTTAGTTTCTAGTCAGTGAAATGCTAATTCCAAGAAACTTGTTTTGCACAACCTACAAAGTTCATGGGAATTGAAATGATTGATATAGAGTTGAAAGCAATTGTGTTTCTGGCAGTGAAGGCATGATAATATGAAACAAATATTTTATTGTTATCTCTCAAATGGTGTCTCTTTCTTTTGCAAAGGAAAATTGAGTTGGGATGATATATAATTTTTTATTTAGTATTAAATTAATTTTTAAATTAAATTGTAAAGACAAATTAATTAATATTTATGAATAGTAAGAAGAATGGATTTACTATTAATTTAACAACTAAATTATAACTAGTATATATATATATATATATATATATATATATATATATATATATATATATATATATATATATATATATATATATATATATATATATATATATATACATACACATATACACACACACAGATATATATATATATATATATATATATATATATATATGAATATCAAAACACTTAGTTTTTAATAAAAAATTCTTAGTTCCTAGATCAGTTAGTATTGTGAGAATAAAAAAATCATTAAAAAATTTAAGTATTAAAATAAATAAAATATATTATGAGCCCTTTTCAAAACAATTATAAATATTATAAGTTTGTCTATGATTTGTGATTTAGTATTAAATTGGTTGAATATGACACACTCACTTCCAGTAAAAATATTGTAGTAAATTAAAGGGCTTTAACAAAATTCACACATTAAAACCAATTGAAACATATGAGAAATTGAAAACTAACCTTCCAACAAAGGAGTTGTCTTTAGTGTGACTTTTTGGAGTTTCTGGTACCGGAATTCGGTGAAAAAAAATCTGAGATAAAATCTTGGTTTTTGTTATTTAAACTGGTTTTTTGACTCTATATATGGATTCAACACCCTCAAAAACCCCTAGGGCACTTCTATTGTGCAAGGTTAGTAATCAAAATTCTCTTTTCAATGAATTCCAACCAATTTTAGAGAAATTACACTAGAAAAAGCCACCGTAAAAGCCTTCAAATAGTTGCACTAAAGACTACTCGCCCAACAAATGTCTAGCAATCTCCAACTACTTGAAACTGAATATGGGGCTTCAAAGTGAGATCCGGATAACACCCCAGTTGGAGTTACAACAGATATTAATCATAGACACAAGAAAAAAAATAAGAAGATTAATTTCTTAAATTCTTGAATTCAATTTCTTTTTATAAGATCAATTTCTTGAATTTTTGATATATTTTGAGGTAGAAATTTTAAAAACCATGCTTAAATAAAACAAATTCAACCAAAAAAAAAATGCTTAAGAGATCCTAAAAATTAGTAGCCATACATCAATAAAACTCTCTTAATAAAATTAGGAAAGAAATGGATTCTAAAAACTAATAAGTAATTATTATAATAGTTATGAATTATAAAAGCTATATGTAAACAAGGAAAAAAATTATGATTAATGTAATTGGAATTGAAAATAGAAAAAAGACAAAAAAAATATACGTCAAAAAGTAATAAAACTAAAAGAAATTATTGAGAATTTTTTTAAATTATTTTTTCCTTATTAAAATTTGTGGTCTTATAAAAAAAACAAAAAATTGAAAATATGGAGAGAAAACTATAATTCATGAAAATGAAAATAATAAAAGAAAACAAAATTAAAAATTAAAAAAAAATGAAATAAAATTAAAATCAAAAAATGAGTAACTAATAGAAATGGAAATTACTAAACAACCCATAATAATACCTTAACCAGTCACTTTACAAAAAACAAATTTAAATAATAATAATAAAAATCTCAATATTAAATTATAAATAAACATAATTTTTTGATAAAAACAAATTAATAAAAAATTAAGAAAAACTAAATACATAATACCATACCTAAAACAAATAAAATAACATATATAAAAATATTATTCAAATTATATTTACCCTTAAAATATTTTAAAAATTAAAATATATATGAAAAAAAAGACAAAATATAATTCACACCTGTCCATTTTGTCACATCCATTTCCCAACTACATCTCTTCCCCATCTTTGTGGGATATATTAGGGGTCCATTTCCCAACTTCCTTGCTTCCCCAGATTTGCGGAATAAATGAAGGTAGGGAAAAGGAAAGAGACGTGGCGAGAGGAACGCATGAGAGTGAAAAACGGGGATCGGGATGAGGTGAGGGAAAGAAATATTTCCCAGCCCATTGGCCCATAAATGTGCCGAGGTAGGAAATTCCCACTGTTGGATGATGTACTGCTTTAATCTGACGGTGGGCATTTCCTGCCTCGACACATTTATGGGCCGATGGACTAGGAAATAAGCCTCGCCTGAGGTGAGTGGATGAATTGGATAAGGAGAAATTGTAGGGCGTGGAAAGAGCAAAGTCTATATACATTTTAGTTTAGTTTTATTTTATGTTTTTAATATATAAGTAAATAGAAAAGACACCTAAGGCCAAAACCACCTAAGGTTTAAACAAGGTTGGTATAAAGACATCAGGGCCTAGTTAAACCATTGGGAGATCAATGAGAATGTTGCATTGAAAACATCAATAACATTAAAAAATTGTTACTTCTAAGTTTAAAGAAAAAATGTGGTGTGAGAAAGATCTAGCAGCTAAAAGAAAATTAAGGTATTATAAGGAGGTCATCAACCCCACCTTAGAATATCAAAAGTATCTCTCTTTTTTGTTGGAATATGTAATTCCTACTTGTCTTCAGTTGTGACTATCTATGTATAGAGTCTGTTCCTATTCCATAGGTTAGCTAAAACTAAGTTCCTAGTTTGGTGTGAGGTTGAGATATTCCCTCAACCAACTTATTTGTGCATCCAAGATAGCTTCCCTATCTTGAGACTATACCTCATTTATATATGTAACTTTATTTGATTAATGCAGGACAGTGTGTATCACATATTTCATCTTGGTATCAGAGCCCATTTGGGCCTGGCCTTGCCCCCTTGTGGGTTGAGGAAAATAAAAAGTTTGATGAGTGTTTTGTTTGTTTTTTACAGTTGACTATTTTTCCCATCCTTTTGTTGCTGCTATGTAGATGGTCCTGGAAAGAGCATGGAGAACTGGTAGGATAGCTACGATGTGACTTTGATTTGTTTTTTGTGACTTGGAGCAACTTGCAGCTTGGCCTGGCTAGAAGAATATCCGTGCAAATTATTTGGTGGATTGATTTGCAGATCCGAGTCTAAGTCGATACTACCCATGCATGGGTCGATTGGTGGATTGCAGGATT
This sequence comes from Pinus albicaulis, assembly GCA_034641835.2. Taxonomy (NCBI): domain Eukaryota; kingdom Viridiplantae; phylum Streptophyta; class Pinopsida; order Pinales; family Pinaceae; genus Pinus; species Pinus albicaulis. The sequence goes on along the minus strand of CM076584.1, from coordinate 23,411,089 downwards.
GATTTGCAGATCCCAGCCAGAACCAAGTCGAGATTGTGTGGCTTGTGCTACAGTGGTGTGCCTTGATCACTTGGTAGATATATCGCTATATTTTTTCTGATGCTTTGCGTTATGGTAATGTTATCGAATAGAGGCTGCATGTTCTAAATATCCTAACTGTATTGGACCTGTCAACAAGGATCTCATCAATCTGTCAGCGTGATTGAAGAGACGAGACAGCGAGAGGCTATTATGCTTTTTTTGGTATTCCGCATTGCAGAGCCAAGTTTTGATGCTTAGCACCGAGGGTGCGGCCATCATGCTCAACTTCGGAAATTCCTCATGGATGTGTCTGCATGGATTGTGAATCAGTAGCTTCTACATCAAGCGACCAAGCCTGGTGGTGTGGTTGTTGTTCGATCTAGCAAAAGAGTCTGTTAGAGTAAATAGTTAGATTTCATCTTGGGCATCTGAATATTCGCTGAATGTTGCCTTCCTACCCGTGAACGGAAACAGAACCTGAGGCTGGTGCATTGCTTCTTCCAATCAGCTCCCTCTGTCATACGATGAAGAACGCTGCTACTTCTGAATCTGTCATACGGTGAAGAACGTTGATGCTTCTAGATCCGTCATACGGTGATGATTTGTTGACGAGGAGGAAGGTCGGTACTACCCATCCGTTGATGCTTGTGCTGTGCTGAGAAGATCTTCTGCATCATCTTTGTGGGTAGAAACAACACTCTCAGCTGGTTGCTGTTGAAGGGTGAGAAAGGCACAAACTCTCGCCTTGATTGCTCAACTCTGTCACTTTCCTGGGCAGAGTCAACGAAGGCGGCAACGGAGCTGGGATGCCATGGAGGCCAAATTGCTGAAGCTGAGAAGAGCCTGCGAGACCGGTACTGGGCTGCCTCTTGGGTATGCTACCTACGACATCTTAAAACTCCTGCTTGCAGAGCTGAAGCAGTGTGGACTGGGCTACTGTGTGGATTAGTTTGGAGCTGCATGAGAGAAGCCATGCGTACCTATGGATCTACCCTTTTGGAGTGGAGGATGCATGAGTTGGTGGATGCGTGAATTGGTAGATGCATAAGGAATAAGAAGGGATAATTCATTATCAACATTAAGCAACAGGGGATATCCACATTCTCATAACTTATGCCTAAGGAGTATATCTATGATTCTGCTTCCCACATCCAAAAGGCTAGAAGGAAATATGGCAATCATCGTTGGTGCAGCCAATGGCATTGGAGAGACAACAACTCGCCTCTTGTAGCGCACGGTGCCCGGGCCCTGAGAGCAGATGTGCGGAACATAGATAATCTGGTAATGGATTGATTGAACCTCAATATTTTGTAATATAGAGGACTTTTGGAGCTGTTGGGAACATTGTGTGATCATGTTTTCTGGAGTAGCGTTGTATTGTGTGTGATTTTTTTTCAATTCGTTGCGTATAGACGATGTGTGGGATGTGATCTGCCTATAGATTTGCATCTGTAGACGTCCATAACCTTTGTGGAGTTTTAGACATGTTGTATCATGGCACCCAATTGGGTTTCTTTCTGCAACAGGGCCATGACAGACATTTAAGCCGTGACGGTGGAGCTTTGTCGGCTAACATGGACAGCCTCTATGGAAAAAGTTCCCATTGTTGCGTTTTAGGAAGAATCGTCCCCAAATTGAGATCTATCTCTTTGTGTATCGCTTGCTACTAGACTTCATTATGCTGCGTCACAAATTGAATTGCTGTGGAATGTTGTGAGATTTCTTTCCAGAAGTGCTCACAGTGGTATGTGTGAGTAGAAACTGTTCCCCAATAGATCCTGCATCAGCAAGCAGAACCTTGTAGGGTGGCCTATTGGTTTTTAAGTGATTTGTGACCTAGAGATTGTCTCCCTACTGCGGTTGTTCAAGCTGTTGGAGACTGCCAGTGTGTATTGGCAATGATGCTACAAATCCTGCGGTGTTTTATTTGGTATCGCATCAATTAATATTTTTTGAGTGCACATTTTTCTTTGGCGAGAGGGTGGACGAGGCCACTGAGAAGGGTCGAGTCCTCAAATGCTGGTTTCAATATGCTGTCAGCATAGGTGTTAGAGTGTTGGATTCACAAATATTTCCAGGAAAGGAGTCAATGGTGCTCGAACCTGGTGGAGAATTTGATGGCAATGCTGCCATGTCAGAGAAGGAAATTTCATCTAACCATTATTGCTACCGTGTGAGGAGGAGTGCTGCCTTGCGTTGCCTACCTACTTATTTGCACTACCACTGTTGCTGGTGTGTGAGGAGGAGCGTTGCCTTGCGCTTCCTGCCTACTTACCTAGAGGAGCAATCTACGTTGCCTACCTGAGCATTGTCGGAGCGCTAAGTCATTGATCGCTGCCCTCTGCGTGGAGAGGAGCTCTGTGTGGAGCGTGAACAGAAGTGAGCAACACAATCAGAACCAACAACTACAATAACAATGACAATCGCAGTCAAAGTTACAGAGGAGGATCTGTTAGGACCAAGAAAGTATTTGTAGCAGGATTGCCAGCCAATCTAACATAAGAAGATTTCAAGATATTTGTTAATGCATGCTTGGTTAATTTGGATTTGTTTTTTTAATGATGAAAGTATTTTGGAACAAAAATTAATATACATATTGAGATTAGTCACCTCAATATGAAGTTATTTTTGTTAGAATTGACTACTCTAACAAATGACAGGTTAAGGATGGAGTTCCAAGTTCTAATTGACAAAGACAAAGATGCCCAAGATTTGAACATTTCAAAATATGATGTAAAGGAGTAGCGACAAAATTTAAAGGATGATGGACAACGAAAGTGAAAATCAAGTTTGTGAAAGTTTGTTTTGTGTGAGTTTCTTGGAATAGACTCAATAGCATGTTGTATAATGAGTCACAGAGTTGAATGATAAGAAATTCTAGGATGGTTTTGTAGTGGTCATTATATGTACCTGGTAACTCCAAGATTTGGAGTATGTAAGCCTTGTAAATGCATGTATATCCCTATAAAATTTTGTGGTAATCTCAAAACTACTTTGTAATTACAGGTTCGTGATCAGCCAGAAACCATTTTGCAGTGTCGGTTTGTGGTCACCTAGAAACCACGTGTAATAGTGAAGTGGACTGGAAACAGGTCTGTCCCAGTGTTCGCCCACTGATGAAGAGATCCGGTGCAAGGTTGTCGATGAAGAAATCCGGTGAAAGGTCGTTGATGAAGGGATCCGGTAAAAGTTTTCCGAAGAGATCTAAGACAGATCTACTACCGGTGAGAGTTCACCGATGAAGGAAGAGCATGGTTACGGGTCATCCGATAAAACCCACATTGGAGGGGGATCTGTAGATATAGGTACATGCATGTAGTGATAATGGTTGACAGAACCATGTATGTGAAGGACATCCTACGAGACCAACAGTTGCAGCGGTTGGTACCCATGCATTCTGGTGGATGGTTGTTCTTTTATATGGACGTCGACATATCCTTTTTCTTATGTTTGACCAAAACTAGACTTTATAGACCAGCATGCCAAAGTCAAAAATGAAGATGCCAAAGACTCAACGTACAAAGCCAAAGAAGTGGTGTGTTCTAGCATATGAATGATGTAGTCAAAGTTTTTTTATGTTTGTAGAATAGACTCATGACCATGGTAGAGTATGAGTCACAGTTTGTAATTAGAGAAAATATACATGTCATTTATTGTTTGTACCTGCTGTAAGACCTAGAGGGGCATGCATACCCCTTTTTTATGTGTTCCCTTTGTTAGAGGGTTTTAACACCCTGGAAGATTGTGTCATGTGGGATGGATACACTTGGGTGGGCTGTATTGGTTTTAGACTCCATGAGGTGAAATTATTTTATATAGGGGGAGTTCATCAAGAGGTTGGATGAATCATGTATGTGAAGGACTTCCAAGTAGACTAGCGGTTGTAGCAGCTGGGAACCCATGAATTTCGGTAGATGGTTGTTCCTTTATATGGACATCAACAATAAAATGAACAAGATACAAAGTGTAATTACCAAACAGAACCAGTGTAATTACCAAACAAGACCAGTTGTAGATTTTGCAGATGGATATTGAGACAAGTAGTCATTAAGGGGGAGTGTTGGAATATGGAATTCCTACTTGTCTTCAGTTGTGACTATCTATGTATAGAGTCTGTTCCTATTCCATAGGTTAGCTAAAACTAAGTTCCTAGTTTGGTTTGAGGTTGAGATATTCCCTCAACCAACTTATTTTTGCATCCAAGATAGCTTCCCTATCTTGAGACTATACCTCATGTATATATGTAACTTCATTTTATTAATGCAGGATAGTGTGTATCACAGATTCATCTTGTTTTAACTAGATCAAAGAAGAAAATTAATATAGCCAAGATTAGAACAAACTCTCATGAGCTCCATAGTGAAACAGGTCGTTGGACAGTTCCTAAAACACCATGGATGGAAATGGTCTACCATCTCTGTGAGAATATGAACATCGAGGATGAAAATCACTTCCTCTTAGAGTGTCCCGCGTACAACCACATTAGAGATAAATTTCATAATCTTTGTTGCAATACTGACCTTCCTAGCCTTTTAAGATGTCAAAATTATAGTGAGCTCGGGAGGCTTCTCTCCAAGCTTTTTGAGCATAGGAATAAAATCTTAAATCAAATTAAATAACTCTTTTCTTTAGGTTCGATAGACCAAATATTGGTCTCAGTGGACATTAACCATCATCATCATCATCATGAAAAATTTAATGAGTTTTAATAATATATATATATATATATATATATATATATATATATATATATATATATATATATATATATATATATATATATATATATATATTATTCATAAATATTTTGATTTTTAAAATTAAAAATTAAAAATTAAAAGCTATAATTTATATATTTTTTTGGAAACAAAAATGAAATTCAATTTATCACTTTTACTATTTTGTAGAGATTTGAAAACCTCCATGTTATAAAAAAATAAATTGAAGTCTTTGGAAAACAAAAATAAAATTCAATTTATCACCTCTATTATTTTGTAGAGATTTGAAAACCACAATGTTATAAAAAAATAAATTGAAATAATTAATGATAAAACTAACTAAAAGACACTCATATATTACACACGGTGTTGTATGTGTAAACACACACACACACACACATTACATTCAGATTACTCTATTAAATAGAGTTTTTCAGATCTAACTTATTCCTAAGTTAAAAAGAGAGGTTGAGAGAATTTCTCAACCATCACAAACCAACATCTTAAATATAGGATGTAAGCATTAATTCCAACATCCCCTCTTCATGCTTACATTACATAAATTTATTGAAAACACAATAATTTTTTAGCTTCTCAGTATAGGCTCCATCAAGTTGCCTCATAACCCTCGTAAAGGTGTAGACAGCAAGTTGGATTCCCTAGCTCGACTCCTGAACTCCCAAATCAAGGACCTCCCGAAGTCAATTACTAGACAGCATTCCAAACCGTCGCATAACTTCATTAGAAGACCACTCCCACATCTTCAAGGAATGAGGGATCCTTCCCTAGATCTGCAACTGCCATACTATCTAGACAACCATCCATATTTAGCCTTACTTTCACTTGATATCTTCAAACACAATTGATTACATGTTTGCAATAGATGAACTACTAGTCATTCTATGGACAAGCTCCCATCTACTGAGATACATGGGTGCCAACCGCTGTATTCGCTAGTTATATAGAAGAGCAGTCTAAATACAGAATGTATCTAGATTCAACTACTACATCATGACCTTTTTATCTGATTTTGAAAATTCATCCTCACTTAATTAACAAACAATTTATAATACTACTTAACCACAAATATTTCAATGTGAAAAACCAGTCCACAAAGAGACTTTGATTCATCCAAGAAAAACTCTGGTGGGAAGAGTTTAAGTGGCCTGATTACTCACTTGAGGTAGACCTGATACGAAGAAGGTAAAGTTGTTAACTGGATTCTCGTCCATTGTTATCTTCTCCATTGGGCCAATCATATTTGACATAGCAATTGTTGTGTTGGCAAAAAAATTGTATAGACATCTATAAAGCGCATGTATCAAACTGAGAATTAGGATTTTGCAATGTTTAATTCATTTGAAGGGTGCAATTAATTCTTCCAATTTTTTTCTCCACTTTCTCCATGGTGGATTCTATGCCGTCTATGACTTCAAAACCTCACGTAGATTTGAGGTTAAGGTCCGCATTCTTCTCGCTTTGAACTGAAGAGGTGTCATCCAGCAAAGGGAACCATCACACCCATTGAAAAAAAAACAGTCGTGGAAATGTAGATGCAGGAGAGATGCAGTCATTCGAGCTTCGTTCCTCACTGCTTGTGCCACCACATCTATCACTTTGTAAAAGCATCATAACTCAACTTTGAGGGATGTTTGCGTTTCGAAGAGACAGAAAACAGTTTGCTCTTATATTTGCAGTCTCCCTTGTTGCTGCAACAAATACTAATCATTCAAGCTGGAACCCACAGGAGGAGGGTTTGTATGATCATCATCTCTATCCTAAATATCGATCTTGAGTTTTCGGCGGATCCTAAATACCAACTGGGAGGTACCTTCTCACCCTCTCTTGGCAGCGTTTCTTTATTGCAGACGTTGAATCTTTTGTGGCAATAATTTCAGAGGAGTGATTTCACCTGAACTTGATAGAAAAACTTAAAGATAATTCACGTTTATGTGTATAAACTAACACACTACAATGCAGCAAAAAATCACACTCTCTCTGCAAAAAATTACATTCTCTCTCAATCCCACTACGAGCCTAAGCTCTGATACCATGATAAAACTAACTAAAAGACACTCATATATTACACACAGTGGTGTATGTGTAAACACACACAGACATTACATTCAGATTACTCTATTAAATAGAGTTTTTTAGATCTAACTTATTCCTAAGTTAGAAAGAGAGGTTGAGAGAATTTCTCAACCATCACAAACCAACATCTTAAATATAGGATATAAGCATTAATTCCAACAATTAAAATTTATTTTAAAAATTTGTAGTTATATTATTTATAGTTTAGTTTGGATTTTGTTCTTATTCAAGAATTCAAGAGTAATTTTATAATTTTAGTTTTTAGTTTTTAGAGTATGTTTTCATTTTATATTTAATAATAATAATTATTTACTCTATGATTTTGTTTGTAATAGTGTTAGTTTTTAAAGTTATGTTTTCAAAACAAATGTGTTGCTTGGAACACCATATTTGATTAACTATTAATTAAGTGGTTCTAATTCACAACAATATGTGTGTCAATGCCATAATTTCAAGTAAATTATAATGTGAATCCCTAAAAACTACTACTACCATTTTTAGTAGATTTTAAGGTTTTTATTGACATTATAATGCCAGGAACACCCTTTTTTTTGGGAATTAAGTTTAAATAAATTTCATTTTTATAACTATATAGATTATGTATGCAAAATTTTATAACTGTAACTTAAAAAATATTGAATTAATAACATATTTTGAAATGAAGATATATATATCTACTAAATATGATCTCAACAAAAATAAAACTTTAAAAATTCTTACACATATTTCTACCCTAATACCATAATAAAATTTGATTACTTTAGTAGACTCTCTTAATCCTTCTCTTCAATTTAATTGACACAAAACGAATATCTGAGAGCTATAAATACTATAATTTTCAATCTTGAACTTACATCCCTATAAATTGTAAATACAAATTTTAAATAGCACACCTCATCTTTAGAAGGTTAAAATTAACAAAAAATTTAAATAGGATCATTCCATTTTTTTTGGATTAAAATTACAACTCGGTTTAAATGATAACATTAGCGACCAATATTGTTTCAAATAAAAACCTTAAAATCAATCCTCAAAACAAAAACTAGTATATGCAGTAGCAACCTCTTTATTCAAGGTTAACATCACAACTTGTTTGAAGAAATCATGGAGGCTTCACTTAATGAACCTCTTGTTAGAATTAATGGAGAAAGTTCAGTTAGGATAGGATTGAGATTCTAATTCTAGATCTCAGATCCTAATATTCAAGGAGTGGTTCAAACCACCCAATTGTGAGAAAGCCTGTATGTACTAGGTTGTTCTCTTGATTGTATGTATTAGATTGTGTGAGTGTTTCTACACTCTCCAGGTTCTCACCTGGAGAGCCATTTAATTATATTCAGTTTTTATCATGGTATCAGAGCTCAGGAGAGCTGTGAGGATCTGTGAGTGATCAGTTTTTGCTGTGTGCCCTTTGCTGTGTGAAGGTCGTGCTCAATAGCAGAGTTTGTGGGTGATCGAATCGACCAGTGAAAGTGTTGGAGGGTACTCGTTGCACAGAGAGCCGTGGGATGAGGTGAGAACCGTGGTCGATTTCTCATTGGTGCGGTGAGCGTGGAGGCCGTGAAGGCGAATCTACAACTGTTGCGGTGAGCTTCTGTTCATGGTTGTTGGCATTGCTGAAGACGCATTTGCATAGTTGAAAGTTAATAAAAAGTTTGTCGACTCGGCGAGGATTCGTGCATTTGAAGAATCCTTGTAAATATTACTATTAAGTAATTTAATTTTCTGCCTTCCTCCCTCAAATTCAGAAGGATTCTTGTTTGTACTAAAGGTGTTGTTTCCCGTTTGTGTGAGTCGACTTACGTAGGCTCTCGTGAACTGCTACAGCTGCCATTGTCTTGGTGTGCGTGGAGGCCGGAGCTGAGCCGTGTTGCACCCAGCTTGGAATGAGTTGCGGATCATCGATATTGTGGAAAATCATTCAAGTCGCTGAAAGCTGGGGTTGAAAGGGAAAGGATCCGGATCAGGATCTGATAACGAACTAGCCTGTATTGTTTGCATATTTACCCAAAGATAAATAGAAGTCCTCCTTCACATTAGTTGCTGCTCGTTGCACTGGCATTCTATTATTAACTGAGAGCCACGCCTTTTGGCATTCATGTAATCCTCATCGCCGGTGTGTCAAGCCATGCCGCCTCCTCATTTTGACGAGTGTGCACTACGTTCAAGGATTCTCTGGTCTTGGGTTCAATTCGAAGAATCGAAGGAGAAGAGAACTTAAAATCACATTGGTTGTCATTGATCTGCAACGTCATTTTAACCATAGAACGGGTCTGCTAAGAAATTTCTTATTTCCCAACTGTAAATATCAGCAGAGTTGATGAAAAAATGACACCTACAGTGCCATGTCGTTAGCTTTGAAGGCATGCGAGTGAATGTTATATGAGAACCAGCTTTCAAGATGCAACAAAATCCCTAGCGATAGCAAAGGGGAAAACCATATTCACTGCTTCTGATCTTGATCCGTGGAGTAGTGTGGAGTAGATTGAGCGCTTTGACTGCCTACAAGAGTAGATTGAATGCTGCTAGAGCCATGCTGTCATCGTTGGCACGCTGCCTAGATTTTCTGCATTCCTGAGAGCCTGCATGGGTTAAATGTTGGGTTTGTGAAAGAGGCGTGCTTGCGTGGTGAGTGAAGGTAGCCACTTTGCTACTGACTTGTGCATTCTCCCGTAAGTATTTGTATTTGGGTTCACCGCATCATTTGTTGCTGCTCCCGCTCTCTTCATCTTATTGAACTTGTATTGCCGCTTTTTTTTGCTTCCAAAATCGAAATTCTGGAACGAAGATCTACTTTTCGTCTCCGCAGAGCCATGCGTAGGTGCGGAAAAGGAGGAAGCAATTGGGCATGCAGAACTGGTTTGCTGCATAGACTGGTTATGCAGCTAGTGTTAATTCGCCACCAAGTGAATGGTGTTCTATGAATCCCTGCTGCAATATTAAACTCACAGTGAATTGAATTGATTGAAAAGTGCATCGTTTAATTGATGCCGATTTGCTTTATTTAATATTTGACTTGCCGATTTTCTTCTTCAAGAGGCCGTGAGAAGGCCGATTGCTGTGAAATTAGGCGTTTTTGAAAGAGGCATAAAGTGTAAGTGTTGCAAATTGAGTGTGGAGCGTGAGGAGCCGTAGTGCCTGTGTGGGTTAATGTTGCAGTGGAAAAAGTGTTCTGGCAAGGGAGAAAATAGAAGTAGAAAATGGGTTGTCAAAGTAAATTGAAAGAGTCTCCAAGAAAATTCATGAGAAAGCATCAACGAAGAAGTGCAAAATATTGTGTTGCAGAATTTTGTGATTTGTTTCATGTTGACGGTGATGGACCAGCTGTTGATCAAGGTGCTGATTTGGAATTTGGTGAGATTATTAAATGGTTAATGCCAGATTTACCATCTTTTTCAGGTATGAATTATGAAAGCTGGGCAAATGAAATAAAAATAGTACTATGGAAGTTAAACTTACTGGATTATGTTGAAGATGTTATTAATGATAGTGGAGATACAGTAGTATTAAGTTTTATAACATCTGCAGTAGATGATAACATCATTTTCAGCATAATATATGAATATGGAGAGATTTTTTATGGGATGTTTAAGAGATGAAATACTATTTGAATAAGAATAATGATGCTGAAGATATTGCTCTTGATAATGATCCCATATTTGATTGTGAAACTAAAGATGCAATGATGGGTGATGCATGTGTATATGTAATTGAAACTTGTAATGATGAAAACACATCCCATATTGTAGAACCTGAAAGTTTTCCTGATGTAGAAATCAAGTTTGATGAGACTTATATATCTCATGATGAGTGAATCAATTTGATGATTGAAAAACATCAAATTGATGAATTACTGTTTGGTGAGAAGGAAGGCCTATCTTCACATACAGATCAAATGCAGAACATGCTTGTAGCAACAGAACTGGATGAAGGCATAATTATGTCAGAAAAAAGAGATGAAGTAGGGAGAGATGCTGAAATGAAAGCTCTCCTGAAGTAGCAAGAAGATGAGAGTAATTGTAGTCATCTTTATAAATCTAACATTGTTTTTTGTGCAGATATTGGTAGGCAAGAAACAACAATGAACTTTGAAGAAGAATTGAAGTTTCTTGAAGCATGGCTTTAAACACCATGTCTTTATGAAATTAACACAGAAATTGTTGTAATCAATGGTGAATATATCATCGCTGATGTTCAGATGATTGACACCGGAAATAGTGAGAAGGAAAATTCTCCTATCCACCCTGCCATAATTCTGAGAAGGATGAGAACAAGAAATCAAGTTTTCCTTCACAGGGGAAGAAATGAGGCGAAGATACATCACTATCTCATGGAAAAGAAAGTGAAGATGAAGCCTCATCCACGAATGAACAAATATGGTCTCAGAAGCATAAAGACTAAGATGAAAACTTTGTTACCAAGTTTTTTTTTATGTCTTTTACCATTGTAAGCCTAGCTGAGACTAGACCAGAGGCATATGTTATTGTTCAATACCCTTTCTCCATTAAGGGGGAGTGCTAGAATTAATGGAGAAAGTTCAGTTAGGATAGGATTGAGATTCTAATTCTAGATCTCAGATCCTAATATTCAGGGAGTGGTTCAAACCACCCGATTGTGAGAAAGCCTATATGTACTAGGTTGTTCTCTTGATTGTATGTATTAGATTGTGTGAGTTTTTCTACACTCTCTAGGTTCTCACCTGGAGAGCCATTTAATTATATTCAGTTTTTATCACCTCTAACATATCATGCATTCGTGGCATACTAAATAATACCCTTTATTTGACTACATATTTGAAAATACCTCTAAAAACCACATTATTCAACCCCCTAACAATAATAACCCAATACACCTTCCCAATTTAAAAAACCTCTACTTTCATTAGATATTGTAGGTTCCACTTTATTTATTTCATTAACTTTGAGCTCCATTTTCTATAACTTCCAATATAAAAACACTTTATGCCCCTTTATATGCTACCCTTTACCCCCCTTATAAGCTCAATATATCATAACATTTTTTCCTCAATATATATACCCCAATATGAATGCACGTGGTATGGTATTGCTCTCCCAGTAAAGCCCATGTGGAAGCAATCATTTTCATAAATAATATTGTTGCAAGTTAAATCCACAAAATTAATCTCCAAATCAAATATGGTTGCGATTTTTATTTATTTATTTCAAACGTAATGTTTTTTAAAATTAAAATATATATATATATAACAAATAAAAATTAAATAACATATATAAGAATATTATTAAAATTATATTTACCTTTAAAATGTTTTAAAAATAAAAAACATAAAAAAAAATTTAAAAATAAAAATCTTGAAATTAAAACAAATAAACATTAAACAAGTGCTACCTAGTAGGTAGTACAGGTTGCTTAGTTTAAATATAGCTAATTGGAATATGAACTCATGACAGGGTGTGAGATGATCAATTAAAGCCTTCATAAAAAATAGAAATGAAAGTGAAAATTTTGTGCTAAAATGTTGCTTTTTGGTGAGTGACCTACCTCATTGGTTTGTAATGAAGCTTTATCACTTTATTTTTTTGGTTGTGTTTGGTCCAAATTGATATGGGAAACTTAAAAGCTAATTCCAAGAAACTTGTTTTGCACAACCTACAAAGTTCATGGAAATTGAAATGATTGATATAGAGTTGAAAGCAATTGTTTCTGGCAGTGAAGGCATGTGAATATGAAACAAAACTTTTATTGTTATCTCTCAAATGGTGTCTCTTTCTTTTGCAAAGGAAAATTGAGTTGGGATGACATATAATTTTTTATTTAGTATTAAATTAATTTTTAAATTAAATTGCAAAGACAAATTACTTAATATTTATGAATAGTAAGAACAATTGTTTTACTTTTAATTTAACAACTAAATTATAACTAGCATAATTATATATATATATATGAGAATATCAAAACACTTAGTTTCTAATAAAAAATGCTTAGTTGCTAGAACATTTAGTATTGTGAGAATAAAAAATTATTAAAAAATTAAAGTATTAAAATAAATAAAATATATTATGAATCTTTTTCAAAACAATTCTAAATATTATAAGTTTGTCTATGATTTGTGATTTAGTATTAAATTGGTTGAATTTGACACACTCACTTCTAATAAAACTAGTAATAAAATTGTAGTAAATTAAAGGGCTTTAATAAAATTCACACATTAAAACCAATTGAAACATATGAGAAATTGAAAACTAACCTCCCAACAAATGTCTAGCAATCTCCAACTACTTGAAACAGAATATGGAGCTTCAAAGTGAGATCCGGATAACACCCGAGTTGGAATTACAACAGATATTAATCATAGACACAAGCAAAAAAATAAGAAGATTAATTTCTTGAATTCTTGAATTCAATTTCTTTTTATAAGGTGAATTTCTTGACTTTTTGATATATTTCGAGGCAGAAATTATAAAAGCCATGCTTAAATAAAACAAAAAAACAAAAAATGCTCAAGAGATCCTAAAAATTAGTAGCCATACATCAATAAAACTCTCTTAATAAAATTAGGAAAGAAATGGATTCTAAAAACTAATAAGCAATTATTATAATAGTTATGAATTATAAAAGCTATGTGTAAACAAGGAAAAAATTATGATTAATGTAATTGGAATTGAAAATAGAAAAAAGACAAAAAAAAATATACGTCAAAAGGTAATAAAACTAAAAGAAATTATTGAGAATTTTTTTTAATTATATTTTCCTATTTAAAATTTGTAGTCTTCTAAAAAAGAAAACAAAAAATTGAAAATATGGAGAGAAAACTATAATTCATGAAAATGAAAATAATAAAAAAAGAAAAACAAAATAAAAAATTTAAATAAAAATAAAATAAAATAAAGTAACTAATAAGAATGTAAATTACTAAACAACCCATACTAATACCTTAACCAATCACTTTACAAAAAAATAAATAATAATAATAATAATAATAATAATAATTAAAAAAAAAAACAAATTCTCAATATTAAATTATAAATAAACAACATATTTTTTTTTTTTTTTTTGATAAAAACAAATTAAAAACACCTAAATACATAATACCATGCCTAAAACAAGTAAAATAACATAGATGAAAATACTATTGAAATTATATTTACCCTTAAAATATTTACTATTGAAATATATATGAAAAGAAAGACACAAAATCTAATTCACACCTGTCCATTTTGTCACATCCATTTCCAACTACATCTCTTCCCCATCTTTGTGGGATATATTAGGGGTCCATTTCCCAACTTCCTCGCTTGCGGAATAGATGAAGGTGCGGAATAGATGAAGGTGGGGAAAAGGAAAGAGACGTGGCGAGAGAAAGGCATGAAAGTGAAAACCGGGGATCGGGATGAGGTGAGTAGATGAATGGGATAAGGAGAAATTGCAGGGCGTGGAAAGAGCAAAGTCTATATACATTTAAGTGTAGTTTTATTTTAGGTTTTTAATATATATATATATAAAATAAAATTTAATAAGTTATATATATATATATATATATATTTATTTATTTATGATTATAAATTAATATTCATAAATATTTTGATTTTTTAAATTTAAAAATTAAAAGTTATAGTTTATATTTTTTTTAAACAAAAATGAAATTCAATTTATCATTTTTACTATTTTTTGTAGAGATTTGAAAACCTCCATATTATAAAAAAGAAATTAAAGTTTTTGGAAAACAAAAATAAAATTCAATTTTTCAACTCTATTATTTTGTAGAGATTTGAAAACCATAATGTTATTAAAAAAGAAATTGAAATAATTAAAAGTTATTTTAACAATTTATAGTTATATTATTTATAGTTTAGTTTGGATTTCGTTTTTATTCAAGAATTCCAGAGTAATTTATAATTTTAATTTTTAGAGTGTGTTTTCATTTTATATTTAATAATAATAATTATTTACTCTATAATTTTGTTTGTAATAGTGTTATTTTTTAAAGTTATGTTTTCAAAACAAATGTGTTGCTTGGAACATCATATTTGATTAATAATTAATTAAGTCGTTCTTACACGTATTTTTACCGTAATACCATAATAAAATTTGATTACTTTAATAGACCCTCTTAATCCTTCTTCTCTTCAATTTAATTGACACAAAACAAATATCTAATAATTTGTTTTTTATTGAGTGTAATACTCTAAAACTTTACTAAACACTATTTTTATAATTAACAATACTAATATCATTGTTTAGAGAAGTTTAAGATGTATTTATTTAATCTTTATATGGATTTTACTTTTATGTATTTATCTCATTTAAAAAAAAAAATTATATTATTAATAACTTATGAGATAAGATAAAGATATGCAATCAGTTTAAAGATCTTTATTCAATAATAATTTTATTTTAACAAGTAATACAATAAAAACATGCCATCTTTAATTTCAATAAAAATTTAACGACAAATATTTTTCAATTTAGCAAGCAATTTGATATAAAATTATCAACCTAATATCCTTGAACGATGGACTAGAAATTCTTTGAAGTAAACAATCCTGGTTAGCATACCCACTAACAAATGGAAATTCATTAACCATAACAAGCCACATGGAACTTCAATTTTTTAAAGCAATAGAAAGGTCAAATAAATAACAGGAGAAATGGTAATAAAATATCAAAAGGTAGTCCCTGCCTTGAGCCGGAGTTCTCAGCAATAGGTTTAGGTTTATTTTAGTGAACTGCCTTGATGCAACAATAGGTTTAGATCCATTTTAAAAATATATTAGTATTGTTGTTGGTATACATGAAATTTAAGTATGAGAAAAGTACAAAGGAAAAATATGAGAAAAATATGACTAATTTGTTATTTAAAGCACTGCTGGTGGTATACATGAAATGCATAAATCCCATAATTACCAAGATCAATCCCAAGAGGAGCATGAGTAGTCCCAAGAGGAGCATTTACAGCAGTTGAAGCGGCATAACTAGGGTTATGTTGAAGGGGCAACATTCCTAGCTTAATTATAAGTAGCAGTACAAGGATTTTTTCCGGATCATTCAAATAAAAAAGCAGCAGATATGATCCATTAATTCCCAGCGTAACCACCAGCACCACAAGCAGTGAAAGCATAATAATTCCCAATAGCAGTTGAACCAAGAGAATCTCCATAAGTTGTTGAAGGAACCAGCATTACCAGAATTATTTGAATAAGAAGTTGAAGGGGCTCCTAGCTTCCTCAGTTCTAGGAGCAGTTCCTAGATCATTTCAATAAGCATAAGTTGAAACGGTATAATGCGCATTTCCATAAGAAATTGAATAGGCATCACTCCTAGCAAAAGCAGACTCACGACCAACAAAAGGATTAGAAGCATTAGTTGAACTAGCCGCAAAAAAAGTTTCCATCAGCGTTTTCATAAGCAATTTAAGTAGCAATTGCTTCAGCATTCTCGACCTCAATTTCCGTAGTATAACCAACATCAGCTAAAGGAGTCCCAGCAGGATCATTTCCAACAACAATTAAAGGAATAACATTTTAAGCAGAAGCTACATAGGAACTTTTTTTTATCCCATTTACCGCAAAATAAAACCAGTCTACCACGTATTCTATTCTAGATAGAATGCTATTTAGGATTATAACAAAAGCTTACATGTATCTTTCTATCATAACATGCAATTAATAGCTGTGTAGAATCAGGACTAAAAGCCATACTATAAGAAGGTAACAAAATCTCTGGTAGATGATGTTTCTTAATTTTTGATCCACCTTTACCACCTTCACAATCTGTTGACAATTTCATTTTCAATACAAATAGCCTGGGTTTAATACGACCAGAAAATGAAATTAAATTTCTTGATTCAGATATTGCACTACAAATAATACGCTGAGAAGCTTTGCACTTTATTTTGGCCAATAGCTTTGACAGGTTACCCATCAGAAAATGCTTTTCTCTTTTTTCTGGAAACTCAGATCTTTCCTTTCTCTTGCCAAGCTTGATTTCCATAGTTTTGGCCTTGAGATCATTAAGCATACCTATGTTTATCATTGACACATCCAACCAACCTGGGTACTGTGTCAACATTATAGGACATCCCACGACTTTTGGTTCACAAGCCAACTGCATAAATAATTGTTGAGGTGATGGAAAAATATCATGTGGATAAAAATCAAGGAATGTATTGGCAAGATATACAAAAAAAATTGTGTCGTCACCCCCTGAAATAAGCATTGGAACTCCTATAAGAGCCCATTTCCAATAATCCATCCCCAATGGCTTTCTGTAGTTGTGTTTCTTCGGACTTGGAGCACAAATAAACTCACCTATAATAAATTCCACACATTTCATTAGGAAATAAGCCTTCTTCTGTAAAATTTCTTAATAAATCCCAGTGTAATCAGTTGAACCGATCCCCAGCCTCCTCATTTTCATAAGCAGCAATCAAGCCTGCATCATCATTTACAGTAGTTGTTCCAACAACCCCATTGGCATCCCCATCAGAAGCAGTATCATCAGTTTAACCTGTTAAATTCCTGGCATCAGTGTTGAAAATATTAAATTCCCCTGCAAACCCCATGCAGGTAGAAACATAGTACAACAGGGGCAGCAACAGAGGTTGAGTGCACACCTCTGTGTATTTAACAGAGTTTAATGGAGCCATAAGGAATATTTATGTTTATATGGGCCGCAGCCACCATTGCAGAGATGAAATTAAATTTTGTTATGGCCGCAGCTGTCTTTTGCAGAGGAAATGAAGACTTTCATGGTTCAAACCACGCAACAATAGGTTTCTATTAAAAACAGTCTTTTCGGGCTTTTAAGCCCTCAACAACCAAACAAAGGAGTTTTTTTTTTAACTGCACAAAGTTATTTTAAGTTCATAAGTGGGCCAAGTTTTTTTTTTTGTGGTCCCCACTTCATTGCCCATCGCAAATATTTGAGTCAGTGTCTTGTTGATATGAAGTCTCGTTGCGATGCGATGTTGCGATATCACACATTGCATATCGCAACAGACGTGTGTTCCATACCATAGCAATGTTCACCGCTGAGGTTTATCGCCGATGTGATGTGGCGATGCCGATGTCGCTCATCGCACATTGCGCAATCGCTCATCGCAATTGCCAATGTCACCAAGTCTTCCCCTCATCCGCTTATGTTTTCCGCCGATGCGAAGCGCCGATGTGATGTGGTCCCCACATTGCTCATCGCACCATCATGCAATCGCTCATCACTTCATCGCTTCGTCAAAGTTCATTCCACCAAAACCATTATTTCGCTGATCGCTGATGCGCCGATGTGGTCCCACTGCCACGTGGACCAATCACGTTCATTCACGTTCATTTTACCCATGACGTCACCACCAAGTTTTGTTATGCGAATTTTTTATGTGATCGGGTTTATATTTTAGTGTGAGTTCCGCGGGCCCCAACAACAGCCAATCAGAATGCATTCATGCTCGTTTTTGGTTTGATGACGTAGGGGAGTTTTGTAATGTGAAAATAATCCATTGCAGTTTGTAAAGGATTTGAAGTCCGGGTTTAAAGTCTTATGTTTTTTATTAATCGTAGTGTTACGGGGGTAGTGAAAGGTTTTGAAAAGAACCACGGGGTGCCTCCACAGTTGACCAAAGCATCATATGTTCACTAGAGATCAACGGTGGAGATTTTGTGTGGGGGCACAACACAGATCAAATGTACTCGAGGGAGAGTGCTTCCACAAGGACCCACATGAAAGGGTTTCGCATATGTTTTAATATATTTTTTTTTATGTTTTGAATATGCCGCACCATATATAAAGTAAAAGATAGAATACTTACGTAATGTTGTTAGTTTTTTTACACATACAGATTGTGTGTATTGTTTTGTAATTCCCAAAGGCAGAAAGAGAGATAAAGAGGAAATATTGTAATGCTGCGTCTGTAGCAGCTAAACCACTGTGAAACCAGAACCTAGTTTTGAAGATTGAATCCATCATTTTGTAATAGTTTGTGTTTTATTAATGAAATAGCAAAAATTGTGCCATCTCTGTCCAGTGAACAAAAATTGTTCGCATTTCTCTGTGTTAAAGGAGGAGAATTTTATTCTCCCTGTGTGTTAGGAATATTCAGAAATTCCAACATGGTATCGAAGATTATCCAGGCTCTTTGAAGGTGTCAAAGAAGTTGAAGGAAGAAGGAACTTTATTGCAGTAGTTCTCCAGCAGTGTGAGGGCTCAGCAGAAGTTTAAGTCCAGGTATTTCTAAAAAAAAATCAGAGTTTTGTTTTGTTTAAAAGAGTGCAATCCTCAGAGAAAGAGTTTGTCTTTTAAAGAAGGAAAGACAGTTTGTTTAAGAAAAACACAGTCAATTTTATTGGAAAGTTCAGCTAGTAAGCCATGGCTGGACCAAGCACCAGTATGAGTATTGGAAATACTCAGCTCCCACAATTTAATGGGAAGAACTATGATTATTGGGCCATTACCATGAGAGCCTTGTTTGCCTCCCAGAACTTATGGGAATTTGTAGAAGATGGTTTTGAAGAACCTGTAGATGAACAAGAGTTTAATGCCTTAACACAGGCACAGAAGGATCTGCTGAAGAGAAATAGAAAGAAAGACTCTAAAGCCCTCTTCTATCTCTATCAAGCAGTACATGAGAGTGTGTTTCGAAGGATGCATGGGATACTCTTAAGACAACCTATCAAGGTATGGAGAAAGTGAAAACAACAAAACTACAATTGCTGAGGAGAGATTTTGAAACTCTCTGTATGAAATAGTCTAATAACATAGAATCATTATTCACACATGTGATTGGGATGGTAAACCAGTTAAGGTCTCATGAAGAGACACTTGAAGAAAGAAGGATAGTGGAGAAACTATTGAGGAGCCTACCCTCAAGGTTTGATGTTATTGTAACCACCATTGAAGAGACAAAGGATCTCTCAAAGTTCACAACAGATGAACTTAATGCATCACTAATGACTCATGAACAAAGATTGGGAAGATCTATAAACCCATCTCTAGAGCATGCCTTTAAGACCCAGGTGCCTTTTGGAAGAGGAAGAGGTCAAAGCAGAGGAAGAGGAAGAGGAAGAAGCCAAAACATAGGAGGAAGAAACAGCTCTTCACATTCACATGGAAGGAGCAATAGTCAGAATCAAAGCCAAGGCCAAGGCAGCAGCCAGCAAGGTGGACACCAACATGCTCATGGACAAAGGTATGACAAATCCAATGTCCAATGTCATTATTGCAAGAAATATGGGCACTATGCCAATGAGTGTAGGAAAAATAAAAATGACATGAATAATAAGCGGAATGCTAATGTAGCAAGAGAAGAAAAGAACCCAAAGAATGTGTTGTTATCATGTAATGTAGCACAAGATAGACAAGATGAGGTATGGTTCTTAGATTCAGGCTGCAGTAATCACATGATTGGAAACATAGCAATGTTTTCCAATCTTGATGAAGAAGTTAAATCTGAAGTAACAACAGGAACTGATACTAATATTTATGTCAAGGGAAAATACAGAGTAAGTATCCGTGCAAGAAATGGTGAGAAGAAATTTGTGCCAGATGTATACTATGTCCCTGGCTTGAAATGTAATCTTTTGAGCATTTGGCAACTCATTAACAAAGGTTACAATGTATTTTTTTTAAATGATGTGTGCACAATAATGGATATACCTCCAAGCAAGAAGGTTACTGCTGAAGTGCAAATGACCAGCAATAGAATGTTTCCACTCAAGCTCAATACAAACTTGAAGGGAAAGAGAAAAGATGTAGCAGTTGTAACTCAAGAGGTCTTTTAGAAGGAAGTGAAAGATGAGAATTGGTTATGGCACTTGAGATTTGGACATCTCAATTTCGGAGGTCTAAATTTGATGCACAGAAAAGGAATGGTAAGAGGACTATCATTGATAGAGAAACTGGACAACCTATGTGAAGGCTGCATCTTGGGCAAACAACAACAGAGAAAATTTTCCATCAGGAAATAGCATAAGGGCGAAATCACCCTTAGAAATTATCCATTCAAATTTATGTGGGACGATGCAAACATCATCAATATTGGACAGAAATTACATGTTGACATTCATTGATGATTTCACAAGGAAAGTATGGGTTTATTTCTTAAAATATAAAAGTGAAGTGTTTGAGAAATTTTGCCACTTTAAAGCTCTAGTAGAGAAACAAAGTGGGCAGCATATCAAAGTCCTTAGGATTGATAGAGGAGGTGAGTACATCTCAAAATAATTTCTTCATTTTTGTAGAGAAAACGACATACATAAACAGTTTACAACAAGGTACACACCGCAACAAAATGGTGTTGCTAAAAGGAAGAATCAAACCATAATGGAAATGGTGAGAAGTATGTTAAAGGAAAAACATTTTCCAAATGAGTATTGGGTAGAAGCAACAAATTGTGGTGTGTATATTTTAAATAGATGCCCAACAAAAGCTGTAATGAACAGAGTTCCGGAAGAAGCGTGGAGTGGCAGAAAATAGGGAGTCACCCACGTGAGAGTTTTTGGATGTGTGGCTTATGCACACATTCCAGATCAGTTGAGAAAGAAGTTGGATAGTAAGGGGGAGAAGTGCATCTTCCTTGGATATTGTGAAGAATCCAAGGGATATAGATTGTATAACCCATCCACAAAGAATTTTTTTATAAGCAGAGATGTGCAATTCATAGAAGAGGAAGCATGGGATGGAAGCATTGAGAAAATAGTCAATGTTAAAAGTTGTTTGTCTCATGATGAAGATGAGGAAGATACAGCTGAAAGGAACACCTCATTGGAAGCACCACCTCCACCAACACAAGGACAGGAAGGGACACCTCAAGCAGGAGTAAGAACACCCTTGAGAAGAAATGAGAGTGCTTCTCCAAGCACACCACATGGAGCAGATTCGAGTGCTACTTCAAGCACAAGTACATCAAATGAAAGAGGAAAAAGATTCAGAAATTTAAATGAAATTTATGAGCAAGAGATAGAAAATGAAGGTATGAACTCCTTAATTGCTTTATATTGTCATGTTGATGATCCTATTCATTTTTAAGAAGCTATAAAAGATAGAAAATGGATAGAAGCCATGGATGAATAAATTAATGCAATAGAGAAGAACAAAACATGGGAATTAGTTGATCTCCCATAAGGGAAAGAAGTCATTGGAGTGAAGTGGGTCTACAAGACCAAGAGTAATGATGAAGGAAATATTGAAAGGCACAAGGCCAGACTTGTTGTTAAAGGATATAAGCAGCAACATGGAAGAGATTATGAAGAAACTTTTGCACCAGGTGCAAGAATGGAAAAAGTGAGAGCAGTGTTGTCCATATCAGCACAAAACAAATGGAAGGCTTATCAAATGGATGTAAAATCAGCATTCTTGAATGGAGTTTTAATGGAAGAGGTTTATGTTGCACAACCTCTCGACTATGAGAAAAAGGGCCAAGAGCACAAAGTTTGCAGATTGAAGAAAGCTCTTTATGGGCTGAAGCAAGCACCAAGAGCATGGTACAGTAAGATAGATTCCTATCTACTGGAAAATGGGTTTGAAAAATGTGAAGGAGAACCCACATTATACATCAAGGAGAAAGATGGTAAGATGTTGATAGTTGTTTTTTATGTTGATGATGTGATATTCACAAGTAATGATGATTACCTCATTGAAAATTTTAAAACAATCATGAAAGATGAATTTGAAATGACTGATATGGGATTGTTGAGATACTTCTTAGGAATAGAAGTAGAGAAAAATGAAAATAGGATTTTTATCTCAAAAGCTAAATATGTAAATGAAGTTCTAGAAATATTTAATATGCAGGATTGCAAGGTAGCAATTACTCCCATAGTAATGGGATTGAAGCTCAGCAAAGATGACAACTGTTACACCATTTTTTTGGTCATCTAACCTATTATTATTAGATGAACCCAAGTACACCATGTAAGACCAATTTTACCCTAAGTAAAATTGCGTTCACCATATAAAATAACTTATTTGGTCATATTTAACCCAAAACAAGGAAATTAATTAAATAAATCTTTATTTATTTAATTATTCCCTAAGAACAAGTTATTTAAATCATTATTTAAATAATATTCTTAGTTAAATTTGACTAAATCATACATAAATAATTAAATAAACCATTATTTATTTAATTATATTCCCATCATTCCCTTAAAATGATAAATAAATCATTTATTTATTTATTATTTATAAATAAAGGAATTGACCCAAGTCAAGAATCCTTTTCCCTCCAACAAATATAATAAAATATTCCTAAAAGGTGCTTCTAGAATTCAATTAATAATATTTTATTCATGCACCAAGTTCTAGACCGCCCCAATATTTTGTTATAAATAGGGGGGTTTTCCCCATTCATTAACCACCTTCATTGCATTAGATCACTCTAGATCTTCTCTTGGTCACCATTTCCCATTTTTCTTTGTGAACTCCCATTGAGTTCTATGTTTGCTTTTCCACATCCATAAGAGAGAGAAATGTTAGATCTGAAACACTGAGGACTTCTAAGAACCCATCCCACTGAGGAGAACTGGAAAACACCTTTCTTGTTTTCCTCTTAGGTGCCCCATTCTTTAATATAATATAAAATTCTTTCATATACACTCTCCTTGTCCTGTTCATTGGATCTATGGAGCTATGTTATTTTTTATCTGCTTAATATCTTTTGTGCTTAGATCTGAATTTGTGCAGCAATATTAAAGGTATTTTGCAGCCATAATCGATGTTAGGGCTATTTGTTATGCGTAGCTAAAGTGATATTTTATGACTAAAGATTCATACTAACAATTGGCGAGTCCAGACGGGTTTTCTTTTGCGACCATTGTCATTTTATCTATTCCTGCATATCCAGCTGTTTCAGACCCTAGGGTTTCTCTTCCATTTTTTTTCCCTATTTTTATGGTGATTTTCACCCCTAAAACCATTTAAACAGTCAAATTTTTAACTTCCGTGTGTTTCTGGCCTTATTGCGCAGGTGACAGACATCAGCCGCAACTGAGACGACAAAATTTTTCTGAAATCTGCCGCCGAGACAACCGGATCTGCAAGTCGCACTTATTGGCCCAAAAATTGCGACCTAAGCCTCAGGACGCACTTTTCTGCCCCAAACCTGCGACCTGGACTGCAAACAGGTCAGAACCTGCGACCTGCACTTTTTCTGCAAATTTTTCAGCACTTTTTCTGGGTTTTTCTGAAGCTTCTGTCAGGGTTTTCTAGCCTCTGTCTCTGCCCGTTTGGACTTGTTTCTGATATGCTTCGCTCACCTAAGAGGGAATCTTGCCCCTTAGGGCTCTAGTACCCTCCACTTTTTGTGGACGAGTCTTTACTGTTTCAGACGTCTGAATTTCCAGAGTTTCAGCCCTCTTTTTCTCAGATCTGATACCTCCTTTTCATATCCCTTTAGATCAGCTCTTCTCCCTCTCAAAACCACTTCATTTCGTTTTGTTTGGGTTCGTTTCTAAGGCCACTGCCTTCTCTCTCCGATTTTTAAGCTGATCTCCTCCTTTTTAACAACAACCTTACCTCTGCCTCTTTGCTGTTCTCTGCACCACTTTTCAGCAGAATCACCCTTTGGATCCCAGTCCCTCCGGACCTTAGATCTATTGGCCTCTTTTAGCGTGATTTGCCTGGTTTTTTCCCTCTTGTAGACTATTTTGAGAGACCCACCCTTTTGGGTTAGATTGCTACATTATTAGTTGTTAATTTTCTATTTTTTCAGTCTTATTTACTGCAGCTTTCTTTTCCATTACGTAGCACACCTTTTCTTTTACTCTCAAAACGTCTGGGTTTAAACAATTAAAATTAACGCACGCCACACACTGACCTTAAGTGAAGAAGCGCCTGGTTAACACCGCCTGGCAAAGACTCTAAAATAAATTATCACTGCACCTTTTCTGCCCTTGACCTCACTTGATCTTGTCTCTTTCTGCCCTTGTCGGTTTTCTTCTTCCCGTCATCATTGCACCCCCAAGGTGCCTTTCTCGGAGACTTCTTGGCCTTCACCCTCAGTTTCCATTTTGTTGACTTCCTCCTTCCCATCATCATAGAGTAAGTCCTCCCCCGAGTCCGCCCTCTAACTCTTCCCCTGATTGTTCGGGTTCTCCCCCTAGTTCTAGTTCTCCCCCTGTCACTTTCACCATGTATACTTCAGGGCCTACTACCAGCAACAACCCCAGTACTACTGCTAGTTTTGTTTCTAGTGGAACCAGTGCGGGACCTACCTCGACTACCCCATTGCTCCCTTATATGGCCGGCCTTAGTCTCCCCGACTTCAATCAGATGATTAATGATCCTATTCACCATGATGTTAGTTAGCATGCTATGCCAACCAAACTCCCCTCTGACATTCCCAAGTTTGAAGGCCTTGCTAGCGAAGATCCCTCTAACCATATCCGATCTTTCCTGGTGCTCCTCTAATTCCATCACCGATGACTCCATACATCTTAGATTGTTCCAACACACGCTTACAGGTGACGCTTCTAAATGGTATGTTGAACAGGCCACCTCCTCCCATACCACTTTTGCGACCATTTCCCAAGCCTTTTTATCCTACTTCCAGCTCCCCCTCTGATACGACACTGGTACCGAGCTTTTAACCTCTTTCCATCAATCCTCTTCGACCTGCCTCTTTGCTCATGTCCATGAATGGCGGCGAAGACGGAGCTTGTGACGCACTCCCCCCTTTGAAGATCGGGTTTACATGGACTCGTTCCTTCGCTCCCTCTTACCTCCCATTGACAAAGATGTCGCATCCCATTTTCTCCAAACCAAAGAAGCCGCCCTCCAAATTGCCTTGAAGTATGACCTTATCTACACCCAATCTGGTTATGTTTATACCGTCCTCCCCGACCTTCCCAAACCCGATGGCCCTAATGCCTCGGGGGCATCTCACTCTACCGACGGTATCGTTGGAGCCTTGTCACATACCTCCGCCCAACCTCTTCCGAGCCATGGTTTTCCTCCAGAAGGTAGCCCCTCCGGTGTTTTCTCCCCTCCCGGTAGCATGTATTCAGGCTACGGCATGCATCCTCCTTTTGCCCACCCTCTTGCTTACCTTACTGCTGCCCACCCTACCCCTTATCCATATCTGCAACCTAATGTCCCCACTCCTCCAGCATTTGGAACTTCCCCTCCATTGCCTTTTCCACCCCCACAACTGCACGTACTACCCCCTCCAGGGCAAGTATTTGCACAACAGGGGGCACCTAACGTTCCTCCTTCTCAAAGAAGGAGATGAGGCAATCCACCTGCTGCTGGTAATCGTGGACCCAATCCTTCCAATATCGACTCTACCACTGCCAAGCAGCCACAGGGCTCTCAGCCCAAGCTGGATAGGCCACTCTGCACCAATAAGCCCTGTTCGACTTGCAGTGTTTATGGTCACTACACTCACGATTGTCCCTTATTACCACAAATGCGGCAACTTTTGGATTCTCAGGCCACCGTACAGGGACAGCACTCCTCCCCTACTGCCCCTCCCACCCCCGTTACTTCTCAACCTGCTGTGTTTACCGATCCTTTCCCGTAATAAGGATTTGTGGCCACTCAACCACCTCACACCCCAATAACCACTCACCCTTCCCGTTCTGGTTCCTCCGATTACCAGATTCTCATGATGGCTTCTGACCCACCTCTCACTGTCGACCTCAACTTTCAAACTCGGTCCCATCAGTATTCCACACCTCCCGTCACATCTGTCGTCTCCATCGTCAGGACCTATAGAGCCTCTATCGACACCCAATGGTCCCTTACAACTCTTTCTGCCCAAATCCGCGGTTCATCCCAAGCCTCCTAAGGGACCGTTACGCCGAAATGTTGCCTCTGGTCAGGCTGCCCATTCATACAGCATAGTAGATGATCTGGCCCAATCTCCGGCTACCATTTCAACACTGGAGCTCCTCTAGTCGTGTCCTTCTCAAAAGAAGGCTCTACTATCTGCCATGGGCGCTGTAGATCCTGCTGATGACTAATTGATTGTTTTTTACGCCCGTCATTCAGAACATCCCCCTCTTCCTCCTTCGGTTGCTTTCCAAATCCCAGTCAAGATCCGAAACGCCAATGTTGCTCGATGTATTATTGATGAGGGGGCATCTACCTGCGTAATGTCCGCTTTGGTTTGGAAACAACTTGGATCCCCTGAACTGGCCCCTTCCACCATCACCCTTCGTGCGTGGGATGGTCATGCCTCCCAACCCATTGGCCTATTTCGTAACTGTCCCATTACCCTTGCTGGCAAGACTGTTTGTGTCGACGTTGAAGTAATTTACACCCATCTTGACTATAACATCCTTTTGGGGCGTAGTTACACCTATGCCATGTCTGCCGTCCCATCCGCAGTCTACCGCAAGATGTTCTTCCCCCATAATGGAAAGATTGTCACCATTGACCAATTAACCTACCATGAACCAAAATCTCAGACCTCCCCTGAATTCACCATCTCTACTGTCACCAATAAACCAACGGTTGATTTCTTGACCAGTGTTTCCCCTAGCGTCTACAAATACTCCTCTTTGCTTGGAACTTTTCCTGGTCCTCCCCCTCCTCCGGTCTCTGGCCCCAGCTCAGCAAATGTTTGCATGAGGCAATCGTCTCAGGCTGGTCTTCCGCAGCTTGCTACGACTAGTCAGCAACCTCCATCTTGCCCACCGCCTCCTGCTCCTAGCCCTTCACTTCAGCCACCCGAGCCTTCTTCCCCTGACCCTTCCCATCACACTCTGGCACCTCCTAAGTCTGTTCCCTCAAGTCTCCACCATATGGGAGCTGTCCCCCCTGGTCATTACCCCGCCAGTCAAATACCGTTCATTGGCCCGCCCCCCGGCGTCTATTCGGTCCCCGTCATGGCCACCCTTTCCCTACCTAATCTAACCTTGGGTATTCTAGTATGGTATCTTACTCCTCCAGTCAAGACCCCACCAGGCCACCCCAAACCATACATAGTCGTGACACCGGTACAACCGATTCCCTTTGCTCCTTCCACCACCACAGTGCCCCTCACCCCTCCGCAGAACCCTCCTCATACTACGACAGCTAATGGTAAGAAACCAAAAACTCGCAAGGGGGCATCCAATGACACGGCCACCACTCCTGACCCTACCCCGCCCCCACCCAACAAGCCTTGTGCCTTGTGTGATGGTATCGTTCATCCCACCCATACTTGTCCTGAGTTGCCCCGTATCCAACCCATGGTTAAAGTCACGTTCCCTGAATCTATGATCCCTGAAACCTATGTTTCTTCCTCATCCATAGCTAAGAACCCGAAGACTCTCCGCACCAACAAACCCTGTGCTCTGTGTAGTGTTTATGGCCATTACTCGCACCATTGTCCTCACCTCACCCATTACCGAGCCTCTTTAGAGGTCATCCGCGAGTACGAGGTCGAACAAAATCAATCCGCCTCTCCCATCCTTGCTCAGTATGCGTCCACTTTACTTGAGGATCCCCCCACTACCATTGAAATTCCTCCCCCTGATGTTGAAATGTACGACCCCGCTCCTCCTCCTCTATACCTATCATCATCCACGTGTTCCCCGGAGTACATTCCTTCTGAACCCACTCCACCTATTCTACTTGATTCTCCTCCAGACACGGGTTCCTCGTCTTTTGACCATCTTTTTACTTGCTCTTCTCTCATTCCCCGTGATGACCCGTATCTGCGCATTTCTTCCCATACTGATGATTTCGGTACCTTTGTAGCCGCGTCTGGTCTCTTTGACCCCCCCATTCCCTCTCCTCATTACGATCATACCATCCGTATCTTCGATGTTCGTTGCAGCCTGAGTACCCGCCTTCCCTCCCATCATCCTCCTTCCTCTCCTTCCCGTCGACCCATGAGTCCTAGACTTCCTACCCGAACTGCTCCCCCCCGTAGCCATCATTGGAGGTCTATCCTCTACTCACGCTGCCCTTCTTTGTCTCATCCTTCCCCTTTCCTGACTTATGAGACTATTACATTGGCCCTTTCGTTCGGACCTCATCTGGGCTATGCCGATGGAGCCAGTCGCTATTCCAGTCATCTCGCTTCCACAACATGGGCCATCTTTACCCCCTTGCATACCCTGGTCCTTGCAAATGGAGTCTGCATTGGCACGGCCACCAATAATCAGGCCGAATATGATGTAGTTCATGGTCTCTTAACCGATTCCCTTTCTCACCGCATCCTCCATCTACATGTTCATTTAGATTCCCTACTTGTTGTCCTACAACTTAACAGTGTCTATCGTGTGCATAACCCCCTCCTGTTTAGACAATATTTACGAGTGAAACTTTTGATACATGAATTTAGATTCATTACATTTCACCACATACCACGAGATCAAAATCACTACGTAGATCAAATTGCAAATCATATTATAGACTGGCATTTATCACACACAACACAATAACATTTAACACCACCAATCAAATGCATATGCATCATATATAATATATATCAAGATTTTTAGAGTCCATCTACTCTGAAACATACGACATGCCCATAGCATGTTACAATAACAAAACTACAAAAATGGGGGGCACCACTCACCCCTACATAGACACTGGGGGGCACCCCCTGCCCTACATCTAATCACTCTCTGGAGGATTTCGAGCCAATGGCTCTGCTCCCACCGCTCGTAGATCACGCACAGACTGACCGGCCATCACCATGCATCGCATGATCCCTCGCCACTCCGAGGGTAGCCCAATACATAACTCTATGTACTGGTCGTCTAAATCCTGCCAACCATGCTCCGATACACCGGTCAGCAGCCCTTCACATCTGCGACAAATTTCCTCCACTAGAGCAGCCATATCCTCACCTTGCGCCATCCTCGAACCACTTGCACCTGTAGCTCCTTCCGCCGCAGGTCGTCCCATATATCCGGCCGGTTTTATTGGAGCTATATCTGCATTCCACAAAACATCACGATTAGCCCCATATAGACTAGTCCCAAGACTCTAAAATAAACATAACAGATTAGTTGCTTGTCACTTACCATCGAGCCCCCACACTCGCCTAGGCGGAAGCGGAAAGTCCGGATCTCCCCAATAACTCATCCCACTATAGGGATAGTCGTTTATGTATAATGGCATCTGATCCCAATGCACGAAGAACTCTGGTCGGCACACCCGCCCGATTGCCCCTCCCCCTCCTCCACATAGTAGTCGTCCCCACTGACGCATCCGGGGCTCTCTCGGACCTCCATCCGGTAACTGTACATGAGGTCGTAAGGTCGAGATCTTCTCAAAGAAGAAAGAGCACAACATCGTCCCATAGGCGCAATCATGATTCACTTGCCGCTTGCATAGCGACAGTTGTCGTTTCACCGACACCAACATCATCTGGGCCCACCCATAGTAGGTCCCACTCAAGACACTCTCCATGATCATCATTTGCCCTCCAATGATGTGATGGAATGCCTGGCTACCCAAGATCCACAACACTGCTGCGGCCACTACCCGGGTCTCCAACCTCTCGAGATCACCAATAGATATCCGAGTCCCTTTGACTCGGACACCCGATCGACAATGTCGCTCAACATACTCCATAATGTTACGCCCACGTGGTAACACTGGCTGTGTATTTCCAACCATCCCTAATGGTGGGAGACCAGTCAAGAAATACAAATCCTATACCGTCAGCTCGATCCTATGCCCCTACACCATGAACGCCTCCTGATCTGGATCCCAATAACTAATAATACAGGCCAACAAGGGCTCTCCTGCCCTCATCAAAGGGTTCTCCAAAACCTTCAGAACCCCATACCTAGCCAATGCACAACGGACACCCTGATCCGCCTGGATCTCCATCTGTAATGTACCTAAGTCTCTCTCTCTCCACTGGATCCGTAGATCTGCCATATACTGCACAAAATCATCATTTTTGTCAGCTTCCAGATCAAAAAAACGGAGTTAACTGACATCAAAACAGAATCTCAGCCCATAACAACACTAAAACCCCTAGCTCTCACAGGTCGCACTTTTTAGGCCAAACCTGGGCCAGGTCGCACTTTTCAGGCCAACACCTGCATCCCAGGTCGCATCTTTTGCCCCAAAAAGTGCGACCTGACCGTAAGGATGCAGTAGGGGCACTTCTTGAGATTTAAAGCCCTAATCTACAACTTGAATCCATAAAAAAAAAAGCTTAAGATTAGGCCTCTTACCTCCAACTGACGGATCACAATTCCAACGGTCGGTTTTTCCGCTACAATCGGCCCAAGATTTAGGGCCTTCTCTCCTCTCCACATTCACCACAGCTACACAAGCAAATGAATGATTTTGGAGGGAAAACACCCTATTAGAAGAAAACCCCTGTTTTTTATTTCGCCCGCTGTGACCAAACCGTAGCCCTGTTTGACACACCGTCCACACCATTGGAAAGCTCTCACCAGGCACTCAAATGGGTATCTGTCAGTTTTTTATGTTTTGATACTTCACCAGGACACATTTTGTCCATGAAGGGTCTATTCACCTCTTCTCAAAATCGAATTTCTTCACTTACGACACTTGTACTTGGGGCACCACTTTGCCTCCTTACTCGTCTCCGTTCGTGTTGATTTTAATCATGAGTTACCCTATTGTACTCATGCTTTTACGATTCCCCATTGGACCCGTTTTATGAGGCAGCACCATCAACTCGCCCTTGTTTGGAGCATCCGCGTCGAGTCACCCGTACATTCATGGAGTCTACCCCGAGTCCATTGGTACCCCACCATAGTCCTCCATCCTTTCCTGCTTGGTCCCTCTCTCATGTCACACATTATGGCCTTCAGTCCCCTATCCACTATCCTTCACGAAATTGTGTCTATCGCTGCCAAGCCATTCATCCACTTGATGCTCTAACAAGGGAAGTTGTCCAACCGCTCCTCCATTCCTCTCATTCCATCATCATCATCAGTATCTACTTGGTCGTCACTCTACTATTTCCCCCCGTGCCTTAGTTGGGGTTCCCTTATTGCCTCACCTATGGTGGACCTCCTTCTGTCGACATCAGCTCATTTATTCCAGAAGCCAGGTCTAGGGGGCAGTATATCTTGGTTTGAGCTCCTATCTGCATGTTCGTGATCTATACGCTTGATCGTACAGTGATGCAGCAGAAAATATTGGCGATTCCCGGGCATGTGTGAGATGTCTCAACCCTCATGAGGGGGTGGCCCTGCAGGTAGCCCCCCACATGCTCGGATGACTTCGTTTCCGCCCCTGATGCAACTCCTCCCATTTGATGATATCAGCCTACACCGCTTACGGCGCTTCTTCGATTTGCATGTATCAGTCAGATGTTGAGAGCCCTCCCCCGCGTGTAGGGGGCATTTGGGTATATTTGTATCTCATGTCCCACCTTATTATTGGATAAGTCCTAACGATTCTTCCAGGCATCGCATGTATGTGGGATCCATCATGTTATTTATCTGGCTCATGTTTCGGCCAGCACATGCTTCATTCTTGCATTCCGTGGTTTTCCAGGTGCCTTATTCTTTGTACTTGTTGCATTCCGTGGTTTTCTGGGCGCCCTATTCTTTGTACTTTGTCTCGGCGGGCATAGGTATGCCTCCCCCGCCGCCTTTAGCACAGGTACCACTTCATAGAGACTTGTTGCACCTGTAACTCTTGTCTCCTCAGGGTCTAGTCCTTTAACACATCAGACAACATTACACTTCTCTCTCTCACTTCCCTTTTGATATTTAGTGATTGATTTCTTACAACGTACTTCGGTCATACGATTTGCTCCTAACACTCGTACGTTGGGGGGCAATCTGTTACACCATTTTTTTGGTAATCTAACCTATTATTATTAGATGAACCCAAGTACACCATGTAAGACCAATTTTACCCTAAGTAAAATTGCGTTCACCATATAAAATAACTTATTTGGTCATATTTAACCCAAAACAAGGAAATTAATTAAATAAATCCTTATTTATTTAATTATTCCCTAAGAACAAGTTATTTAAATCATTATTTAAATAATATTCTTAGTTAAATTTTACTAAGTCATACATAAATAATTAAATAAACCATTATTTATATAATTATATTCCCATCATTCCCCTAAAATGATAAATAAATCATTTATTTATTTATTATTTATAAATAAAGGAATTGACCCAAGTCAAGAATCCTTTTCCCTCCAACAAATATAATAAAATATTCCTAAAAGGTGCTTCTAGAATTCAATTAATAATATTTTATTCATGCACCGAGTTCTAGATCGCCCCAATATTTTGTTATAAATAGGGGGGTTTTCCCCATTCATTAACCATCTTCATTGCATTAGATCACTCTAGATCTTCTCTTGGTCACCATTTCCCATTTTTCTTTGTGAACTCCCATTGAGTTCTATGTTTTCTTTTCCACATCCATAAGAGAGAGAAATGTTAGATCTAAAACACTGAGGACTTCCAAGAACCCATCCCACTGAGGAGAACTGGAAACCTTTCTTGTTTTCCTCTCAAGTGCCCCATTCTTTAATATAATATAAAAAATTTTCATATACATTCTCCTTGTCTTGTTCATTGGATCTATGGAGCTATGTTATTTTTTATTTGCTTAATATATTTTGTGCTTAGATCTGAATTTGTGCAGCAATCTTAAAGGTATTTTGCAGCCATAATCGATGTTAGGGCTATTTGTTATGCGTAGCTAAAGTGATCTTTTACGACGAAAGATTCATACTAACAAAAGCAGCAAGGATTTTGATCCAAGTTTGTACAAAAGCATAGTTGGCAACCTCATATATTTGACTGCAACTAGGCCTGATATTATGCATGCCGTTAGTTTGATTTCCAGATTTATGGAGAGGCCAAAGGAAGCACATTGGCAAGCAACAAAAATAATTCTGAGGTATGTGAAAGGAAATAAAAGGTATGGAATTTTGCATACTACTTCAGAAAATTTTGAGTTAATTGGATATACTGACAGTGATTTGGCTAGAAGTATTGATGAACAGAAAAGTACTCTCGTTATGTTTTTCATATGGGTTCAGGAGCCATTTCATGGGCTTCTAAGAAACAACCAATTGTGGCATTGTCTACAGCAGAGGCAGAGTATGTGGCAGCTACAACAGCAACGTGTCAAGCAGTGTGGATGAGAATAATGTTGAGGAGTTTATGTCAAGAACAGGTAAAAGGGATAGTGATTGATTGTGACAATAGCTCGACTATTGCATTATCAAAGAATTATGTGTTTCATAAAAGAACTAAACACATAGATACAAAGTTTCACTACATCAGGGAATTGGTGAACAATGGAGAAATTGTTTTACAACATTGTAGAACAGAGGAGCAGTTTGCAGACATTCTGACAAAGCCATTGGGGAAAAAGAGTTTTGAATATTTAAGAAAATGCCTAGGTATGACTGATAACCCAGCAGCTGAATTTAAGTGGGAGTGTTGAAAATATTAAATTCACCTGCAAACCCCGTGCAGGTAGAAACAGAGTACAACAGGGGCAGCAACAGAGGTTGAGTTCACACCTCTGTGCATTTAACAGAGTTTAATGGAGCCGTAAGGAAGATTTATGTTTATGGTCCGCAGCCACCATTGCAGAGATGAAATTAAATTTTGTTATGGCCACAACCATCTTTTGCAGAGGAAATGAAGACTTTCGTGGTTCAAACCACGCAACAACAAGTTTCTATTAAAAACAGTATTTTCAAGCTTTTAAGCCCTCAACAACCAAACAAAGGAGTTTTTTGTTAAAAATGCACAAAGTTCTTTTAAGTTCATAAGTGGGCCAAGTTTTTTTTTGTGGTCCCCACTTCATCGCCCATCGCAAATATTTGAGTCAGTGTCTTATTGATATGAAGTCCCGTTGCGATGCAATGTTGTGATATCACACATCGCATATCAAAACGGACGTGTGTTCCATACCATAGTAATGTTCACCGCTGAGGTTTATCGCCGATGCGATGTGGCGATGCCGATGTCGCTCATCGCACATCGCGCAATCGCTCATTGCAATTGCCAATGTCACCAAGTCTTCTTCTCATCCTATTATGTTTTCCGCCGATGTGAAGCGCCGATGCGATGTGGTCCCCACATCGCTCATCGCACCATCACGCAATCGCTCATCGCTTCATTGCTTTGTCAAAGTTCAGTCCACCAAAACCATTTTTCCGCCGATCACCGATGAACTGATGTGGTCCCACTGCGACATGGACCAATCGTGTTCATTCGCATTCATTTTACCCATGACGTCTCCACCAAGTTTTTTTACGCGAATTTTTTATGTGATTGGGTTTATATTTTAGTGTGAGTTCCGCGGGTCCCAGTTGTTGGGGTTCCCATATTTTGGCCATATTGGCAAGACCAAAAGATGAGACAACATCAAACCACTTTCAGACCTCAGGATCTAGCACTCCTAGGTCCAGAGAGGGATCTCTCAATATTAAACAAGGTTTATGTCTTTGAAGCTCAAAGTTTAAGATGTTAGGCTAGTTATAGGCACATGGTTTGTTTATTTGATTGTTTGTTTGGTTGCTGGTTATCAAGAAAGAAGGGTTCAATGTAAGACAAGGATGAGCAAAGAGGATTGAGGCAGAGGTGAAGTATTCCAGGGAGCATTCAAAACCATTGGGAAATGGAGTCAGGAAAGGATTTGCTTGCTAATCAATATGCAGGCTTTCAATTGGGCTAGTCATCTAAAACATTGGATCTTAAAGATGATAGTGTGGTATGGGATGGTAAAGGAGGAGGAACAATAAAGGTTTAGACTACAAAGTTGGAGACCTGAGATCAGAGAGAGACTTTTAACTCTCAATGCTTCGGCCTCCAGCCTGAGGGATCTTAGATAGGCCAGCTGGTTGCACAAGGATCCTAGTGGACAGGACTAACTCTAATCCCCAGTGTTCCCAAATCTTCCAGCTAAATCCTAGCAAGAACATCTAAGAATATATTCATTTAATTCATACATCAGAGAGCAGGCAATAACATCCACTACACTGGTTAAATTAACTGAAATAATTTCTTAGATAACACATTAGAAGAAAACATTGAAGGCGAGGAGAGCAGAAACATAGGGTACCTAACAAGGGTAAATCCTATGCCAAAATTCTGATGCAAGCCAGTTGAAACGAAATGAAATGAATTAAAACACAGAGATGGGAAAACATCATCGCTGCTTTAGATCAGGATCCAAATAAATGTGCTTGTCATATTAAAAATCAACACCAGTGAAGTACAACATTGCCAATAGCTGGATACCCAGTCTGAAAACATTTTCCTCAGCTTGTAATTCTATAATAACTGATCAACAACCTTTACAATGAGTTTCTTCCTGAATTTATAGCTGAAGTGGAGCTGAGAAGGTAAGTGAAACACTAAATGAAGCATTAAACTCAGAAAAGAAAGAGGGCCGAAGCCCATTCTGTTTAAACTCTGTGTATTTATCTCTAGCACTCTTTGGGTGGGAGAGTGGTCTTCTCCAGGCTTCCATTTACTCCGGTATATTTCTGATGTACTCTGCTGTAGCAATCTGAAGTACTTCTGGTGAATAAACAAAAAGGGAAATCAATGATGCTAGGGTCTGCCATACTGTGAATCAAATGCTCTGGTAGCACAGGACTGTTGTCAGGGCTGGAAAATCTCTCTAGAACACGGCATAGGATGAGAGATGCATGGGCACTCTGTCCTTTATGGGGAAAACATTCTACTGATGTGAAAAACCCGATATACCTAAACTTCTGCACATTGTACCTTCTGTGTGCTCCATGATGTCTTCGATCTGGTGCTTTGATGGCTCTAGGAGGTTTCGTAGAGTTTGACCCTGCTCTTTAAATGGCGATCATATCAATCACCTTCCTAGGCTTTGCTTCGTTACTTCTGTACACGGTCCTTTCTGCATTTTAGGCCATTGTAATAAAGACTATGTAATCATGGTGGCTTTCACCACCCGATAACCCTGCAAAACACAAAACTTGTTAAGAAAACAATGTTGGGGATGCTTTGGTGGCCTGCGGGATGGTGATGCAATCAATGGGGGAATGGCGAGGAATGTTGTGGGAGACTTGCAGTGTGGCGGAAACAGTGGGAAATATAGTTGGAGGGTGGCGCAGATGGAAAATCAAATGAAAAACCTTAAATATCGACCTTGTAATGGAGTATATATGAAGGGACGGGCGAATATACGATGGAACACGTGGACTGGTGACATGGCGGGAGATGGTCAACGGCAGGCATGTGAATAAATCTGGACCGTCCGATCTCAGGAGGAGATCGACGGTGGGAAACACATCAGAGGATGATGAATGGTGGGACAGGGGTACGGATGACCTGGGTTAACTTCTGTGCAACTTCATGGAGCGATCACCGTTGGATGGGCGATCACAGATCGGACGTCTGATATGCTTATCGCTCCGTGTCTTGTGTCGAACGATAACGCGTGATGAGTGGGCGGTTTTGAAATAGTGTCATTGCCACGCATCGTTTGATGAGTGGAATCACTGTGAAATGGGGAAAACCACCCACCCTTCAAAAGTGGTGCGATAGAAACCGGTGGTTTCTGAATCGAGCACGAACAGGTACCACTGGGACAGGTTTTTAGTGAGCTATCGGATTAACGGTTAAAAGGATGGCAGATTTGTGATCGAGGCGGAAAACAGATAGAATGGTGGACGCTGTGGGACCGTGATGTCCATCTGATCTGTATCGATCGACGGTTTTAACCGCTTCCGATATATTTTTGAAATAAGCTCCTTTCGCCATGGCACCTCGTCTCGGCACTGGGTCACATGGAAGGAAACGTTAAGGGGGCTGGCTTGAAGGGGGCTAAGACCCATATATGACAACATGTGGGTTTTTTTTTAAACCTTTATCAGTGTAATTTGAGACCAGAAAGAGTAACGGTAAAGGGACTGAGGGGTTTTTGAGACCAAACAAGGGCGTGGGTATGGTTTGGAAGGATTAGGGGAGGAAATTGGGGGTAAAAGGCGAACTTTGCAAAAGGGAAAAAGGGATGAAATGGACAATTCTGCAGGGGTACCGGGGCAAAGGAAGGCCTTTAGGAGCACAATTTTTTGGAATCAGAGAGGCTTCATAATGGGAATCAGCAGAGGGGATTTCATCACAGGGAAAAGGCACAAGAGACTTCAAGGATGATGTGTCTTTAGGGGAGATGCATTCCTTGAAGGCTCGAAAACAATTTAGCCCCTTACTTTGTTTGTCAAAAAATTTATAGGGGGCTAACAGTGGCTCCACATGGGGATGGCTTCTTCTTGAAGGAGTCAAGAATTCAGAAAATGATCTTTGGTGTACGCCAGATGCCTGCTGCTTGAGCCATATTTATTCCTTGATTTTCAGCTGCCACAAATATGATAGATCAGCAGAAACATTCCCAAACAACTACCTACCCATCCTACAATCCTAGCATTTCTTCTTCTTCTAGGGTGCATTTGGACTAACAGACCCTTTCAATAATTTTTATTTTTTACAAACAAGAAAATAAACCTATTCTATTTCTACCCTTATTACTCCATGAGACCAGATTAAACTGTTGGTCTCGCATGTTTCTCTACCTAATCTAGTATCTGCTGGGATTAGACTGTCTAGCAGATTTCTTCTCTATATTCTACAACAGAAATTTAAAAACAGTCAAACTAGGATTAGACAGTCTAGTTTGCTGTGGATCCAAGGCATAAGGACAGTTGCACCTGGACAGAAACTTGCAGAAAACTGAAAACAAAAATTTGAAGGCTTGAAATCTGAAGTTTGAAGCGTCCTTCTTTCCTTTTTGACTCAAGTTTTGAGCTTGTTAGAGTCACTTTTCCTTTTGTTTCAGCTCTGGTTTTGGGCTTGTTAGAGCTGACTCTTTTTTTTTTCTTCTTTGTTGGTCCAAGTTTTGGGCATGTTTGAACTAGCTATCTTTACTTTCTTTGGCTCAGGTTTTGATCATATTAGAGCCAATCTTTGCACTGCAGAGGTTCATGTCGTGAGCATGTCTGAACCTCTCCTTTATCTGTTTTTCTCTTCTTCTTCTTCTTCTTTTTTTTGGAACATTTTCTCTTTTTCTTGAAAACAAACACTACAATGGTATGTACAATGGAAATGGAAACCGAAAATTGGAAATTAGCAGAAGTAGTGTTTGAGCATCCTGCCATTGACAGGACCCCCAAACAACCCTGTACCATCTAGTTCTTGTAGAAAAAATGCATTTGGACCCACAGTGGCCTAGATGATGTAGGGACCTTGCCACAAACTGTCAAACTTGTTGTGCTTTCCTTTATCCTCTCTCCTTGAGTCCCACTTCAGAACTTTATCTCCAATCTTGAAATCAGAAGCCTTATTTCTTTTTTCAAATAACTTCTTTATATTTTCCTGAACCTTCACAGCCCTGTTGTAGACCTCCTCCCTTGTTTGCTGGAGATGAATTGTCTGGTTTATTCTCCTCGCCATGCTATCTTCTTCTGTTTGTATCTCTTGAACAAGTTTAATCACTGGTATTCCAAGGATGGTGGGAAACACTGCTTTTGTTCCATAGACAAGCTGATATGGTGACATGCCAATGGATTTCTTCGTTGTAAGCCTGTCAGCCCACAAAGCATGCACTAACTTGTTATGCCATGACTTTTTGTTCTCTTCTAATATCTTTTTGATGATGGTCACCAGGTTCTTGTTTGATGATTTAGCTAATCCATTACCTTGAGGGTAATAGGCAGTTGAATGACCGAGTGATATTTGATACCTATGACAAAAATCAACCATTTTCTCGGATCCAAAAGCAGTAGCATTGTCAGTGATTATTTTCCTTGGACAGCCAAACCGAGAGAGGATATGACCTTCTAGGAACCTAATGATGACTGAATCTGTGGCATTCCTAGTAGGTATGGTCTCTATCCACTTAGTGAAGTAGTCTGTGGCTGTTAGGATCCATTTGTGTTGTGCAGAGGAAGCAAGGTGAATTTCTCCTATGAAATATAGGCCCCATTGCATGAAGGGACCTTCAACTGTGATGGGTTGTAGAGGTAAAGGGAGGAGTTTTCTTTTGCCTTCAAAAATCTGGCATTTGTGGCAGGCAATTATCATCTTATGGATATCATTGAAGAGTGTAGGCCAATAGTATCCGGCTCTGAGTATTTTGTTTGCAGTGGCTTTCCATTTTAGGTGGCCTCCACACTCTCCTGCATGGAATTCCTGCTTAATCTTTTATGCTTCAGACTCAGGCAAACATTTAAGCAATAGGCCATTCGGATTTTTCCAGTATAAGCCTTCATTCATTATGCAATAGTTTTTGGTTTTTAGCTTTAAGAATCTGGCCTTGGTCTTTGATAGTTCAGGAGGGGCATTGAGGTGTGTAAGCACATATAGAATTTCAAAATACCAAGGATAGCTCTGAAACTTCTCCTCAACAGTGGTATTAGGTAATCCCTACTGCTCATCCAAGACATCTATCATGTTAATGTCTAGGGCTTGTAGGTTTGATTCAGCCATTAGTTGAGCTAGGCCCTGACCTTTGATCATCTTGGTGGGTTTTATCTCAAGGTCGTACTCTAATATCACAACAATCCATTTGCCCCTATTCCCATCTGGGTCTTGGGACAATATGTCTTTAACCACTATATTTGGCACATAGGCTATGGTGTGGGAATGCAGTATGTACACCCTAAAGTCTTTCAAAGCCTTAATCAGAGCATAGGCCTGTTTTTCCATTATGTTGTATTTCAAGGGTGCATCCCTGAGTGCTTTGCTGAAGAAAGAAATGGGTTGTTCCATTCACTCTGGATTTTTCTGCAGTAGAACTGCAACTATTGTATGCTTGGAGGTAAATGAAAAAATCAGGAAATATTTTGAGAAATCTGGGCTGATTAGAACATGAGCTTGGGTGAGTGCAAGTTTAACATATTCAAAATATTTTTTGGCTTCAACAATCCACTTAACTCCTGCACCTTTCTTCAACATGTTAGTCATATTCCTAAGGTGTTCAGCTAAGTTGGGAATAAACCTCCTGAGGAAGTTGATTTTCCCAATGAATGACTGTAACTCTTTGATGTTTCTTGGGTGTGTGATTTGTAGTATTCCCTCAACTCTTTGTGGATCTATCCTAATCCCTTTCTCAGATATGATATGGCCAAGAAGTTTTCCTTCTTGCAGCCCAAATACAATATTTTTAGGATTCAGTGACAGACCAAACCTTCTACATTTTTCAAACACTCTTCTCAGGTGTTCTAGGTGTTCTTCCTCAGTCTTGGAGTAGATTGTTATTTCATCCAGGTAGATGAAAATGAAGTGTCCGATCTCATCTAAAAAATCTATGTCCATTTCTCTTTGGAAGGTTGCACCAGCGTTCATCAATACAAACGGCATCTTTACATACATAAAGGTGCCCTATGGAGTGGTAAAGGTTGTTTTGAGTTGATCTTCTGGGATTACTAAGACTTGGTTGTAACCTGAAAAACCATCTAGCAGGGAGATCCTTTTAGAGCCTACTACCTTCTGAATAATGTGTTCCATTTTAGGCAAGGGGTAGTTGTCTTTGAGTGAGGATCTATTGAGATTTCTGAAATTTATGCACAATCTGATCTCCCTTGTTTTCTTTCTCACAACCACTAGGTTTGAAACCCAATCAAAGAACCTCACGGGCACAATTATACCTGCCTCATACATTTTCTTAATCTCTTTTTCAACTGCAGGCATTTTTTTTGGGTTTATCCTGCAAAGTTTTTGTCTAAATGGCTTATGATTTTCTTTCAAGGGTATTTTATGTTGTATGATGTTTGTGTCATAGGCCCTTAAGTCCTCATAAATCCAAGCAAACACATCAATGAATTCTTTGAATAGGTAAATGTATTCCTTTTTCATGTTTGCAGGCAGGGACTTAGCCAATTTGATCATCTCGGTTTTATCTTCAGTGCCTATGTTGTATTCCTTGACATCAAAGTCTGCATGTTCTATAGTGGGATTTTTTGCTACATCATCAAAGTCAAAAAGGTCCTCTAAGGGTGCCAGACCTCGAGGTATGTTCTTATCTTTGGCCTGCAGCACCTCTACTTCTTCACTATCTGCGCTTTCACATTCTTCGTTTGGATTTCCACTCTGTTTGTTTAAAACTTTATTTCTATGTTACAGTGTGTTTCTTCCTCATCTGAGGACTCTTCACTTAGGCAGCTGATGTCAGATTTAGAGTCTGAATCAAAAAATTCAAACTCATTTCTGCCTACCAGGAAATATTCAATTTGTTTATCGCCCTCAAAGACCTGCGAATATTTTTCATTGTCCGGCACTGCAAGTCTGAATTTGGTTTGAATAATGATCTTTGGTCACTGGGAGGCTTACGATATGAACTAGCCATGCAAGCTAGTCCATTGAAATTTCGTTCTGACCTCTAGGGACAAACACCATATCATATTCTACAAAGGTTATCAATAGATCCATGGCATCATTCATGTAGGCTCTTAGTCTAGGATGTTTCGTTGTGTATTCACCATTCACCTGTTTAATGATCAACTCAGAGTCCCCATGCATAGTTATCCTACGGGCTCCTAATTTTTTCAACAGGTTTAAGCCCAGGATAAGAGCCTCGTACTCTGAAATGTTGTTTGTACATTTGAAGTGCAGGTTACATGCATGGCTCTCTGCGTAACCACTCTCTGTGTTATGTATCCACACTCCTGCCCCAGCAGGTCTCTTGGTGCATGACCCATCGAAATTCATCTCCCATAAGGGTTCATTTTTCGTTTTATCATCACTTCCTTCCCTACAGTTGGGTTTGCCATTATGTTGCATTATAGGAGCTACACTAGGCTGTGGGTTATTTTGTTTTTCATCATGGGTGTGGAGATCAAAGAGGCGACTAGTTGGCTGATTGCATTATGTTTCTGGTTCACTTTAAGTTTTTGTTTCAGTGCACTGATCAAATTTTCCTACGTCTTTCTCCTCTGAGTCTAGAGTAGCCATTATGTTAAAGTCCATGGGCTCCGTTTCCTTGTTTGTATCTCTGTTTTGGGACTCTGACCCTTCTGAGGATTCATCATTACAAAGGATAAAGGAGTTAAGGTTTGTACGTACAGATTATAAAGGTGAATTTTCAGGCTTTTCGGGCCTACTAACCATGAATTTCATTTGTGCCTCTCTGTACAGTCTTCTAAGTTGGCCAAAGATTGGGATTGTGGCATAGGCCCCATCCATCTGCATTGTGCCTTGCAACTTGGCTCCCCATGATCTTGACAACAACATTCCATACTTGGGTGGCACATCTGCCACAACAACATCCATGACCATACACTTTGCTGGAATCTGGGTAAGGCTCACACATAAATATTTGATCAGGCCAAGACACTTTACTCTGCTAGAGTCAAATGAATATAGGGCTTTATAGGGGCGGGTTATCTCTAGGCCTAATCTTTACATCACTACTTTAGGCATCAGGTTGTGTGATGCCCCATAATCATGCATTGCGTTGTGGAGGATCTTATCATGAATATTAAGACTGATATAAAAAGGGGGGACTACCCCTTCCTGAAAATTTCCTTCTATCTTTGGACCAAACAGAAGGGCAGGTTGATCATCACTCAGATTTACAGTGTCACTGTTCTCCCCTAAATTTAATGCTTTCAAAATTTGGCCTTTATATACATCCTGAGTGGCCAGCTCAGAGAGTGGTACAGAGATTTTAATTTTTGCAATCTCACTTTCCAGGTTGAAAGTGGACTGACTCTTTGGAATGTTCAACTCTGTTTTGTTAGTCACCACCTTAGTGGCTGAATCAGTGTGCTGATTCTCACTATGTACAGTGTTAGAAACTGTTTTATCAGGAGTACTAACTGTATTGTTAGTACTGCTTATTGGTTGACCTTGTTTCTCAGTGTTTTTCTTGTCTTTTTCTTTGTTCTTCTCAGAGCTCTCAGCTGCTGATTTGTTACTTTCAGCAGTTTCTTTAGAAGATCTCTCAGGTCTTTTTTATATGGTAACCTCAGAAGCTTTTGGTTTGGCAGTATCTAAGCTCTTTTTGCTTCTAAGTTCATATTGTTCTCTGACCTGCATCATGGGTTTTCAAATCCTAACCTGTAGTCTTCAGATTCTAACTATTCCTCATCCCAATATGAGGGTGAGGGCTGATCTTCTTCTGTGTAACAATTATGGATTGAATTTTCTGTTTCAAACATGTTTATTGTGTCCCCCCTCAGATTCTTTCATGATTCCCTCATCTTCATCTAAAAATTTCTCTTGGAATGGGGGAATAACTTGCTGATCTGATTCTTTTTGTCTATTGGGAGTGGTGTTGTTTCTTCTAAAGTTCTGGTTCTGGTTATGGTTTTGATTTCTGTTTTGGTTACTAACTGTGAAAACCATTTTTTCCATCATTTGTTGTAACCTTTCCACATTTTTAGATAAACGGTCATAATTTGGATCAGATGTGGAAGCTACATTGTCATCTCTATATGTTACCCTTTTTTCAGTTCTCAATCTTTCTTTTTTCTCAATCAAATTTGCCTCTACACTCACTGCTCCCTTTTGCATGTCTTCCAATGTGTTGTAATCCCTCTCTAGGCCCAGTCGGCCATGTCGGCATCTGAGCCAACGGGATATTTACCTTCTAGGACCATACCTAGGGGAGGTTTCATGTGTGGTGGAAGAGCATTATAAACACTGTTAAACCTTGTAGAGTAGTCCTGGACACTCTCTCCTACATTTCTTTTCAGGTTTTTATATTTTGCTAGGATTTGGAGAGGGTTAGCCTTAACTTCCCATTTGTTTATTAAAGTCTAATATAAAGTGGGAAGGTCTTGGATACTATTAGGAGGTAGGATTTTGAACCACTTCTTCACATCACCTCCTAAGCTCTGGGAAAAGATTCTCATTTTGACTGTATCATCATCTATCTCCATGTAGTCAAAAGAATCTTCCATCCTATCTACATGCTGTTGGGCTATGGTAGGCTCTTTTGTAGTGAAGTGTGGGATCTTTGATTGATAATCATTGGGTAAGGGTACTAGAGGCTGAGTCAATACCAGAGGTGCATACCAGGCTACCATGATGGTGTTTTGATGAGGTAAAGGGTTGGCTTGAGCAGCTGGTATATGGATGACAGGGATACTAGGACCAACAGAAGTTTGTTGGGCAGATTTAAGGTGGCAGAGTCCCAAGTTCTGAATGAAATGAATATCAGGAGGTGTAGATGGAGGGGTCTCTCTGTCCCTAGGGTGTTTACCACTTTGAGGTGGTGAAACAGGGAACTCAAGGTCTGATTGGTCTAGGACACTGAATGACCTAGTTCTTGCTAGA
Source organism: Pinus albicaulis (assembly GCA_034641835.2). Taxonomy (NCBI): domain Eukaryota; kingdom Viridiplantae; phylum Streptophyta; class Pinopsida; order Pinales; family Pinaceae; genus Pinus; species Pinus albicaulis. The sequence continues at coordinate 23,366,109 of CM076584.1, read as the reverse complement.
CTGTTTTGAGAGCCTAGGTCAAAAAATGGGTCAGATAGAGCTGTAAAGTCTTCTGGTGTAGAGTTAGCTCTATGGATGTGGCTGGAAATAGTTGGTCTTTTAGGTGTAGGAGATCTCTTGAGGATGCTCTCAGGGTTGTCAACTATTTCAGGGGGTTTTGGGTTGGGATAAGCTCTTGTGTGAATGGTTCTTGAAGCCAGAATGCTATCTTTTGACCAAGCAGCTTAACCCTACCTATTACTTCTATTGTGGTTGATTTTGTAATGGAATCTGGTCTCCAAGTGGAGTCTAATGTGAACCAAGATAATCAGCAGGCCTACTGATCACCAGCTAGGTCTTTTAAATCGTTTGGGAATATTGGAGTCGCCGGGTGGAAGGTTTAGGATATTTCTGGAGGGTACACTATCCACCACAGTGCCTATGAGATGTCGCTTCTCAAGGATATCTTCACAACACAACAAAATCTAACCAGAGATTGACTGGGAGGGCATTTACCAGATATGTCACCTCTAAAAGAGTGTGAGATCTGGAGGCTACCTGGCCCTTTCCAGACTCTATCTAAGAGTGTGGGAGAACACAACAAATGGTATAGAGGTTGATCTGTGAATAGGAATTATTAACTGCCAACCTAACCAGAGATTGTAGGTTTCTGAGGCTCTTATGATGTAGTCAGTTGAGAAATACTCAGAATTTCCCCAGCGGAGTTGCCATTATGTTGGTGATGACAATGGGAGACAAACACGTGTTATTAGTTAAAGGCTCTCAGATTTTCCCCAGTGGAGTCACCATTATGTTGGGGTTCCCATGTATTGGTCAGATTGGCAAGACCAAAAGATGAGACAACATCAAACCACTTTCAAACCTCAGGATCTAGCCCTCCTGGGTCCAGAGAGGGATCTCTCAATATTAAGCAAGGTTTATGTCTTTGAAGCTCAAATTTTAAGATGTTAGGCTAGTTATAGGCACAGGGTTTGTTTGTTTGATTGTTTGTTTGGTTGTTGGTTATCAGGAAAGAAGGGTTCAATGTAAGAAAAGGATGAGTAAAGAGGATTGAGGCAGAGGTGAATTATTCCAGGGAGCATTCAAAACCATTGGGCAATGGAGTTAGGAAAATATTTTCTTGCTAATCAATATGCAGGCTTTCAATTGGGCTAGTCATCTAAAACATTGGATCTTAAAGATGATAGTGCGGTATGGGATGGTAAAGGAGGAGGAACAATAAATGTTTAGACTACAAATTTAGAGACCTGAGATTAGAGAGAGACTTTGAACTCTCAATGCTTCGGCCTCCAACCTGAGGGATCTTAGATAGGCCAGCTGGTTGCACAAGGATCCTAGTGGACAGGGCTAACTCTAATCCCCAGTGTTCCCAAATCTTCCAGCTAAATCCTAGCAAGAACATCTAAGAATAAATTCATTTAATTCATACATCAGAGAGCAGGAAATAACATCCACTACACTGGTTAAATTAATTGAAATAATTTCTTAGATAACACATTAGAAGAAAACATTGAAGGCGAGGAGAGCAGAAACATAGGGTACCTAACAAGGGTAAATCCTATGCCAATATTCTGATGCAAGACAGTAGAAACGAAATGAAATGAATTAAAACACAGAGATAGGAAAACATCACCGCTGCTTTAGATCAGGATCCAAAGAAATGTGCTTGTCATATTAAAAAGCAACACCACTGAAGTACAACATTGCCAATAGCTGGATACTCAGTTTGAAAACATTTTCCTCAGCCTATCTTACAACTTTAAACAGAGACTATGTCTCAAAAGAAATAACTTGTAATTCTCTGATAACTAATCAACAACCTTTACAATGAGTTTCTTCTTGAATTTATAGCTGAAGTGGAGCTGAGAAGGTAGGTGAAACACTAAATGAAGCATTAAACTCAGAAAATAAAGAGGGCGGAAGCCCATTCTGTTTAAACTCTATGTATTTATCTCTGGCACTCTTTGGGGGGGAGAGTGGTCTTCTCCAGGCTTCCATTTACTTCGGTATATTTCTGATGTACTCTACTGTAGCAATCTGAAGTATTTCTGGTGAATAAACAAAAAGGAAAATCAATGATGCTAGGGTCTGCCATACTGTGAATCAAATGCTCTGGTAGCACAGGACTATTGTCAGGGCTGGAAAATCTCTCTAGAACACGACATAGGATGAGAGTTGCATGGGCACTCTATCCTTTATGGGGAAAATATTATGCTGATGTGAAAACCCCGATATACCTAAATTTTTGCGCGCTATACCTTCTGTGTGCTCCATGATGTCTTCGATCTAGTGCTTTGATGGCTCTGGGAAGGTTTCGTAGAGTTTGACCTTGCTCTTTAAATGGAAATCATATCAATCACCTTCCTAGGCTTTGCTTCGTTACTTCTGCACACGGTCCTTTCTGCATTTTCGGCCACTGTAATAAAGACTATGTAATCATGGTGGCTTTCACTACCCGATAACCCTGCAAAACACAAAACTTGTTAAGAAAACAATGCTGGAGACGCTTTGGTGGCCTGCAGGATGGTGATGCAATCAATGGGGGAATGGCGAGGAATGTTGTGGGAGACTAGCAGTGTGGCAGAAACAGTGGGAAATACAGTTGGAGGGTGGCGTAGATGGAAAATCAAATGAAAAACCTTAAATATCGACCTTGGAATGGAGTATATATGAAGGGACGGGTGAATATACGATGGAACACATGGACTGGTGATGTGGCGGGAGACGGTCAATGGCAAGCGTGTGAATAAATCTGGATCGTCCGATCGACGGTGGGAAACACGTTGGAGGACGACGGATGGTGGGACAGGGGTACGAATGACTTGGGTTAACCTCTGCGCAACTTCATGGAGCGATCACCGTTGGATGGGCGATCACATATCGGACGGCTGATATGCATATCGCTCTGTGTCTTTTGGCGAATGATAATGCGCGATGAGTGGGCGGTTTTGAAATAGTGCCGCTACCACGTGTCGTTTGATGAGTGAAATTGCTGTGAAATGGGGAAAACCGCCCACCCTTCAAAAGTGGTGCGATGGAAACCAGCGGTTTCTAAATCGAGCGCGGACGGGGACCACCAAGACGGGTGCACTGTGAGCCGTCGGATTAACGGTTAAACGGATGGCGGATCTGTGATCAGGGCGACGAATGGATAGAATGGTGGACACTGTGGGACCGTGACATCCATATGATCTGTACTGATCGACGGTTTTAATCGCTTCTGATATATTTTTGCAATAAGCTCCTTTCACCTTGGCGCCTGGTCTCGGCACTGGGTCACGTGGAAGGAAACGTTAAGGGGGCTGGCCTAAAGGGGGCTAAGACCCATATATGACAACATGTGGGTTTTTTTTTAAACCTTTAATAGTGTAATTTGAGACCAGAAAGGGTAACGGTAAAGGGACTGAGGGGTTTTTGAGACCAAACAAGGGTGTGGGTATGGTTTGGAAGGATTAGGGGAGGAAATTAGGGGTAAAAGGGGAATTTTGAAAAAGGGAAAAAGGGATGAAATGGACAATTCTGCCGGGGTATCGGGGCAAATGAAGGCCTTTAGGAGCACAATTTTTTGCAACCAGAGAGGCTTCATAATGGGAATTAGCAGAGGGGATTTAATCACAGGGCAAAGGCACAGGAGACTTCAAGGATGATGTGTCTTCAGGGGAGATGCATTCCTTGAAGGCTCAAAAACAATTTAGCCCCTTACTTTTCTTGTCAAAAAATTTATAGGGGGCTAACACTAGCAACAGCCAATCAGAATGCGTTCGTGCTCGTTTTTGGTTTGATGACGTAGGGGTGTTTTGTAACGTGAAAAGAATCCATTGCAGTTTGTAAAGGTTTTGAAGTCTGAGTTTAAAGTCTTATGTTTTTTATTAATCGTAGTGTTACAGGGGTAGTGAAAGGTTTTGAAAAGAACCACGGGGTGCCTCTGCAGTTGACCAGAGCATCATATGTTGACCAGAGATCAACGGTGGAGATTTTGTGCGGGGGCACAACACAGATCAAATGTACCTGAGGGAGAGTGCCTCCGCAGGGACCCATAGGAAAGGGTTTCGCATATGTTTTAATATAGTTTTTTTTATGTTTTGAATATGTCGGGCCATATATAAAGTAAAAGATAGGATAGTTGTGTAATTTTGTTAGTTGTTTTACACAGACAGACTGTGTGTATTTTTTTGTAATGCCGAAGGCAGAAAGAGAGACAAAGAGGAAATATTGTAACGCTACGTCTGCAGCAGCTAAACCACTATGAAACCATAACCTAGTTATGAAGATTGAATCCATCATTTTGTAATAGTTTGTGTTTTATTAATGAAATGGAAAAAATTGTGCCATCTCTGTCCAGTGAGCAAATTTTTTTTGCATTTCTATGTGTTAAAGGAGGAGAATTTTATTCTCCCTGTGTGTTCAGAATATTCAGAAATTCCAACAATCAGTTGAAAGGGCATAACCAGCCCATCCGCATTTGAACCAGCAGAAGTCTCGGCACAAGAAATACTAGCTTCATTCCTAGCATTCCCAGTAGCGGCAGTTCCAGGAGCAGTCCAGTAACACTAGTTGAAACAACAGTTGAAGGAACAATCCAATCATCAATCCTAGAAACACCAGCTTAATCAACACCAATTAGACCAGCAAAAGCAGCATCAAAACAAGATGCACCAGTTTAACCAACATTTCCAAAATCAGTTGAAGGGGCATTTTCATAAGCAGCAGTTGAAGAAAATTCCTCATTCAAACCAGGATCATCCCCAACTTCATTAGAACCAGCAGAGAAGTGCAGGAATTGCTGAAGAGTTCGATGTCTAGATAAGAAGAAAAGCATATATGTTTAGTGGTATTATCATGTAGCTGCTCATTCAGTGTACTTCTAACAATGTTAGTTGTCATTCTTGATGTCCATTACCCATTACCTTCATACAACAGTTGCATTAAAAAAAAATGACTGATACAATGCAATATGCAGAATGGAAGCACAAAAAAATTCAGCCAAAGAGATACTTCTGAAAGCTCGAAAAAATTCATTGAAATAAATACCCGAATAAAATATTTGTTTTGCAAACAAGAATAATAATTAGATTATAATAAAAATTATATTAAATAAAGTTTAATAAACATATGAAATTTGTAAAATAAGCATGAAACATTAAATAAAGTTTAATAAAAATATGAAAATTGTAAGTTGTAAAGTAAGCATGAGACTCGCATGTAGCCCACGTGCTTCCAAAAACTATAATGAATTTTCCACTTACTGATCCAGAATTCCTGGGCTGCACTGAAACTATTACTCACCTACTGAGAAAGACCCAAATAAGACGGACAATAGGGGTTGCGCTCTACTCTTGGCTACATAGAATTTATACGCTGCAAATTGCATTGTTTTTGGAAATAGCTATGACACGAGATTAAATTTCAGATTTCATGCCAATTACCCTGTTTGATACAGAAATGCCAAAAGCCTGAATTCGTGCACGAATCGCTGAAGGGAGGGTTCGATGCAGAGAAAATGGTTTCATTGTTCTGCAAAAGCCAAAATGTGTGCAGGAATCGCTGAAGAGTTTGCAGGAATCGCTAAAGAGTTCGATGTCCAGATAAGAAGATGAGCATACCTGTTTAGTGGTCTTATCATGTAGCTGCTCATTCAGTGCACTTCTAACACTGTAAGTTATCATTCTTGATGTCGATTGCCCTGTTCCATTTTCAACAGATGGATCATATTTCATAACCTGAGAAGAATATTTGTTTTCAGGGTACTCATGGTCAGCCTTAATAAAATCATCCTTGGTTTCCTTCTGGAGACAGTAGCAGTTTTTGCAACCGTAACCCCTGCAGCCCAACGATTCTTTTGCGTCTTCACACCCAGGCTTCAGTAATCCTAATCTGTACTGTCCTTGTTTTAGTATGTCATCATGATGGCTTGCTCCAGGGAAAACCAATGATACATCAGGGGAAAATTTTTCCTTAGGTTTAATTGTCACTTAGATTTCTTCGGATTTTACCTCAGTGCTAATACAATATTTAGCACTAATAGTTTTTGTTTCCTTACATCTTATAATTTCAACCATATAAGCACACTTTTTTTTTCTCTTCCTACACATGGATACCTTCTCTCAGTGAAATTATACTCCCCAGGTATTTCTTGTGAAATAACCAAATCTGTGATGGAAAAAAATAAAACTACTTCTTTCAAGGTGTTGAATGATGCAATAAAGATTAAGCAAATGCCAAAAGCAAAGTTGAAAAAATGGTGTAGAGACAATGAGTGCATATGTCGAAATATAAGTTCAAGTAATGGTCTATAAAGGCCTTAACATGGTATTAGAAAGCTAACTTAACCCCAAGCCAGGGATATAAGCTAGCGACCCCATCCATCTCGCAACGAGCCTTTCCCCTTCCTTACTGCTCCCCTTCATCCTGAAAGAGCGGATAGTAGGTGACTTCAAGGAGCGGTCAATAGAGAGAGGGTGCTTAGCAAGGAGGGCCCCAGCTAGAGAGGCAGCATAAACGAGAGCATCGATTCCAACACTCCTTTTGTAAGACCAAGACCCATGACCAGATGATGAAAAAAAAACACGATATACCATAGGGGAAGAGCTAATCCCCCTGCTCTGCAAAGGAAAGGAAAATATAAACCATCCGTAACAAACCAACCTGTACAAATGCCCACCGTATATGAGTGTCTTGAGCCAGGAAGGCGTAACAGATTTAAGCCAAAGCCAAAGCATCTGGGCGCGAGGTTGTTCCCTTCAGGCTGTTCCCTTGAGTAGAGACTTAGCTGTTCCCTTGAGTAGAATCCAGAGTAGAAACCAAGCCAGGAAAAAATGGTGGTTAAGCTTCTGCACCTTTGCAAGAGGCTAGTGTGCTACTATTTTGGGTAGCATTGTACAACATTGTAGACACTACAGCATGCCACCGCAATAACATGCACCACCTGGCACTCGAATAACATGCATTATACCATTGCGAGAATTATAACAATTCAGAATTATTTGAAACTGCCAAACCATAGCATAATAGCTTCTAAAATCACATAGCATTAAATACTATAGATTAATCTTGGCATTAATCTAGATGTTGAATATATATAGCAAAAACAAACCACTAAAAACAACATAATATATGGTTTTCCTCGAGAAGAGGCCAAATAAGATGGCAAAACCTTCTGGCTGATTCAAAACTTTGCTTAATTTTGTTTTTTGATTTTATAACGGATAGAAAGTATAAAAGATTTGGTTAATTTATTGACAAAGAGTAATAATAATGAAACAAGCTCATCCTAACATCGGTTGTCCGATTAAAATAGTCCCATGCCTACGGCAAGGAGCATCGATTCCAACACTCCTTCCATAAGGCCAAGACCCATGACCAGATGATGAAAAAAAAACACGATATACCATAGGGGAAGAGCTAATCCCCTTGCTCTGCAAAGGGAAGGAAAAAACAAACCGTCCGTAACAAACCAACCTGTACAAATGCCCACCGTATATGAGTGTCTTGAGCCAGGGAGGCGTAACAGATTTAAGCCAAAGCCAAAGCATCTGGGCGCGAGGCTGTTCCCTTGAGTAGAAACTTAACTGTTCCTTTGAGTAGAATCCAGAGTAGAAACCAAGCCACGAAAAAATGACGGTTAAGCTTCTGCACCTTTGCAAGAGGCTAGTGTGCCACTGTTTTGGGCAGCATTGTACAACATTGTAGACACCACAGCACCTGCCACCGCAATAACATGCACCACCTGGCACTCGAATAACATGCATTATACCATTGCGAGAATTATAACAATTCATAATTTTTTGAAACTGCCAAACCATAGCATAATAGCTTCTAAAATCACATAGCATTAAATACTATAGATTAATGTTGGCATTAATCTAGATGTTGAATATATACAGCAAAAACAAACCACTAAAAACAACATAATATATGGTTTGTCTCGGAAAGAGGCCAAATAAGATGACAAAACTTTCTGGCTAATTCAGAACTTTGCTTAATTTTGTTTTTTGATTTTATAACGGATAGAAAACTTTGGTTAATTTATTGACAAAGAGTAATAATAAGGAAACAAACTAATGCTAACATCGATTGTCCGATTACAATAGTCCCACGCCTACTGTAGGGACTAATAAAAGATGACAGTAACCATAAAAAAATCAACGGAATTCATGGGCAGAAACATTTGAAAAAATATCGATTTACTCCACGAATTAATGGTAAGCAACAATTAAAAAAAATCATTACTCTACGAATTAATGGTTAGGAACAATAAATAAATTCAATGAAAAATGACTCTAACGATTAAAAAATCAAACTGTGGTTATTTACGAAGCAATGGTCTTTCATTTCAAAATTAAGTTAATCATATCAATTAAAATTAATTTATTATATAAATAGGTGTAATAATAAAATTCACAAGAATTTTAAATTTATAAATAAATTATATATAATTAAAAATAATAATAATAATAATAATTAAATATTATTATTTATAAAATATAATTATAAATAACTTAATAAATTTATTAACTAGAAAAATTACATAAATTTTTTTGTGTGTGGAGGCTTGTTTTTGTGTGGACTTTTTTCATTCACTTATTGTAGTTTATTATCAAGACATTTTTGTTAAATTTTAAATATATCTAAAATTTATAATTATAATTAAAACTTTTACTTTATTATTTAGAGTTCGGCAATTTTGAGAGCCATTTTTAAAAATTTGTTTCAAAAATAAAAACAAGTTATATAATATATATATATAAAAAAATTAATATCTACAAAACTAAAAAAAATAATTTATAAAACCTCGAGACTATTCGACTATTCGAACTAGTAAAAAATATGTTAATTACTCATTCTAAATCGGAGAGCCAAGGAAGACGGTGCTAACCGTTAGAGAAAAATCGTCAAAAAGAAAAGACTGTGTACATATTCAAAGTGATAAGCGGCTGATTTATTTCTCCCTGCACATGGTATCGATGTACTTGCAGTACATCATTCGTGGTGGGCATTTCCTGTTTTGGCATATTTATGGGTCGACGCACTGGGAAATAAGGCTCGTGGTAGCATAAGGCCTAATTCTGATTTGAATAAATATTTTCACTATTTCTGGGTGCTGACTTTTCTATGTATTTGGTAATAGAAAGTGCTAGAGCAACATGGGAGAGGAACCATGTGTGGAGAAATTATTGTACCCTATTCACGGGATTTTACAAAGGTTGGTTTTCTGAATGCGTTTGGTCTCAACATAATATTTATTCTTACAAAAACCCAGTTAAAATATTTACTTTTAAGGGAATTTTATTAGTTTTTGGCCAAAACCCTAGTCAAGTGAGCTTTTGAGGTTTGCTTTTCTCGTCCATTACAATGAAGTCTTCCAACTTTTTAAAAGGTTCCATTAAGAATTTATGGAAAAATGGCCATGGGCAACCAAAAAAACATGGGCCCAAAACCACTACTATCAACCCAATTCCTTGACTCTTTCCTTGAGTCAAGGTTACATAACAATGTTGGGATTAGTTTTACATTTTAGTATGAGAGACTTTGAAATTGTTAGGATCAAGAGACATGAGAGAAGTGGTGGTGTCTAAAGACACCATTGTTGGGATCCCACTGGTCACTAAGACAAATTTACATGGAGTATTTCCTCTTTTAAGTAAGCTATATTCCACATGAATAACCTGGGTTCTCATATATCTGGAGCTCTGGTGTTTAAAGACACCATTTTTGGGATCCCACTGGCCACTAAGACAAATTTACATGGAGTCTTTCCTCCTTTAAGTAAGCTAAATTCCACATGAATAACCTGGGTTCTCATAAATCTGAAGCTCGAAAACCATCGGTAACTTGACCAAGTCATTTTTATCCAAACCAGCCTAAGAATCCCCCTTTGAACTTGACTCGAGGAGATTAACCTAGTCCCAATAATTCATCTACCATCTCCCTTGAGATCTCACATTCCCCCCTCAAGATAAGATACCAATACACCTACCACTCTGGTACCTATCCATGTGGTCCATTCCACAACTTGATGACTCCATGCACCAATGCACTATATTTATGCCTTATTAATTTATTGAGGCCTTACAACAATCATGTGCTATTGCACAACATGTATGCATGAAAAACATGTCTTACGACTTCCCAGGGGAATACACTTTCCTATTGCAAGATTTCACAACTTAGACTAGAGTGTTTACACACCATTAGTGTTATCACACCACTGCAGCTCTCACCACACTCTAACTCCTTCACTAAACTTCAAACCATTGATTCCATCTTCGTTTTCTTGTCTATGCGACCATTCTCTTGTTACATCTCTAGCTTCATTGATAAATATCTTGACCTGACCCTTCTCGCTACTTTACCTATCTCTCCTTATATTTCCAACCCATGCTTTTCATTTGCATCCTCATTATCATTGTGTATTCTCTTCCTAGCTTTTATTGCTACTCTTGAAACTACTGCACATTTATCTCCCTAATTTCTAGCCACACATGTACAACCATGATCATTTTCTTATCTTTACAAATCACACACCGCAGTCTAGTGGCAGGAAGGCTATTCACTCCAACTGGCATTCCAACTCTATATTTTGCTTGACAACTTTGGGAGACCCACCACACTTAGCAACCTTTCTCTTGTTATTTCTCTTTATCTTATTCTATGCTATGCCCTTTTGGTTGAAATTCATGCATAACATAATTCCCAACTTTGGAATGACACAATGCATTCCCACGACTTTGGCATGGGTACAAATGACAATGGAGGATGTCACCCACTTCATCTACACATCATCGTAGGCCTTCGTTGAAGACCAGGTATACCAACTTCAACTTGTGCTTGAATTTACCATTTTCGAGACATCATTATAGCTTGAAATCACAATTGTTCTTACCCCAGATGCTTTTTTTTCAAGCTATGGAGTAGAAAATGCACAACACCATCGACCACATCTTCACTCTCATTTCATCAGGATAAAATAATCCACAACCTCTAAAATCTCTATTAGAATTGGTAGGTATAGTCGCATGCAACAATATCCACAATACCTTTATCAATAGAGGCTCCTCTTACAACCTATGATTAATACAAATAGTAACTACATATGGATATGGTAGCTTTATATATTTGCTTAGTCTTTCTCTTCAAATTTCCTTCACAAGAGATTCACTCCCTGGACTATGACAAATAACTGCTTTTCCTCATGTCAATGTTAATCCAAAATTAATTCTTCTCATCCACTCGAGTGACTTTTCTAGCATCAACAACTCCTTCCACATATATGCTCTTTTATAGTCAACATTGATCAACACATCTTCATGTCACAACAATGATAATTGGATAGCGATTTATAACACCCAAAACAAAAGTGTTCCATGTAGCTTATATGGGAACTACATGAATGAATTAAACCCTCTACATATTTTTGCCACTACTACCATTGGGTCATAACCATTGTTCCTTTGACACTTATAGCCACCACCACGTCTTGTAGGATCTATTGATATGAGTGCCTTTGCCAATGCTTTACTATGTAGATCTCTATTCCAATAACTTCAACTACACCCAAATATTTTTCGATTCATATTTTTCAATGTAGGGTTTTTCATAATATGTCGCCTAAATTGCACAAGGGGTCTCTCATCTCATGAGACAATGCTTGACTCCATTGTAGATTATTTTTCCTGCACAATCACCTACACTCATGCTTTACTAGGCCATTCACGCTCCACGCTCAACTCCAATTCGGATACTAGTTATTAAGATCATGGAACACTAAGAGAACTGGTGGTGTCTAAATACACCATTGCTAGGGTTCCACTAGTCACCAGGACAAATTTTCCTAGAGTATTTCTACCTTTGAATAAGCTATATTCGACATGAATACCATGGGAAAAATCATGGGTTCTCATAAACCTGGAGTTCGAAAAGTGCTAGTAACTTAACTAGATCAAGTTAATCTGAACCACCCTAACATAAATTAAATCATTAAATTTGAAATTAAATTAAAATAATAATAATTTATATTTAATTAAAATTAAAAAGACATATTAGAAATACATAATATTTATATATTCAAAATATTAATAAAAAATTTAAATAAATAAAATTATAGATTAAGTCGGAAATTTATGAAAATTAGGATAACCTAAAGAATTTATGAAAAGGAGGATACTCATGATACTTAATCCGAATTTATGCAGGAATGCAACATAATACAAATATAAACATGGACATAGAGATGCAGCATAAATATAACTTCATTTCATTAATGTCAAAGACTGAAATATGCTTACATACAGAATGGAAATAAACTAGCTCGGGCGATGGTAGCTGTAACACCCCTGTTTAATTTAATTATGGATCTAAAAACTTGTGATGGTATATTTTGAATGAGTAACGAATAAGGGTATTTGTTAACAGTACTTTAATAAATTATCTTTGGTCCTTTTCAAAGAGAGTTAATTAATAATTGCCTCGAGAAAAAGGAAGAAGTAACTGATTGGTAAATGATTCCAAGAACCCGGGGTAAAAAGGTGGAGACATTTCTGACAGTTACCATTCCAAAAAAATGATTTATAGGAAAATCCTGGGAAGGAATGGGGTTCCTGTGCAGAAATTATGAAAGGGTTAAGCAACAGGCTATTGCTATGAGTAATCTAGAGTTGGTGATGAAACCAGTGGAGCTTAGGAAATACCCAGAAGAAGAAGAGACTGGATTTAATCCTGAGGTCTAACTTCGTGTCTCATAGAAACACCTAGACCCTGGTGAGGAGCAAGGGGGAAGCCGAGGACGTAATTTCCTTGCTCAAGGTTGGGAGGACCATCAAACTTCAAAAGGAATTCATTCGAAATTAGGTACTGATGTATCTTAGATTTATGGTTCATGCTTTCCAACAGTTGGAAATATATAAGTTTACCGTTAATAATTACAACATAGGTGATATTTTAAATTAATTCATGTGCTAGTAGAATTAATAGTATAAATTGTGTGAATTCTTCCTATGATTGTACTTATATTTCATAAAAAAAGATAGCTATGCAAAAATTTAATATAAAAATGATTACAGATAGGATTACTGTAAACAACAGACGAAGAATTACCATAAAAAGGAAAAATGCAGTAAAATATGTACATTTAAAACACAGTTAAAAATTAAAATACAGTCTAACAGATGTTTAAAAACATAAATCAATTCCATATACTGCTAAAATAAGGATTTCGTTTTTATACATATAGATGAATAGAGCTATGAGTTGAACGGCTTATATGAAAATACCTTGAGGGGTATGATTATAATTAATTAAAGAACTAAGGGTCTACGCTTGAGGGTTTAGTACTCGGACCCGAAGAGAGGGTCAAGGTTCAGGTCCCATAGGCCAGGGAACCCATATAGAGAACAATATAGAGATAAACTACCCAATCAAAAATTTATGATAATCCAAAGATAAACAGTTATAAAATACGAGTGCGATCATATGTACAGGAAAGTAAAGAATAATAAGCAGAGACTCTGAATCGAACCATGCATATGAAAAAGCTCGAAGAGGAGCCATAGCTCTCATAACTGTAAGATAAATAAAAGAATAAATATATTCCAACTATTCAAGAAAACTATGTACTGATTTATAAATGTATTGTCTTAAATGCTGACAGCAAAAACAAAATTTAGCCTTGGTAGTTCAACTATGATAAAATATATTACATGCAAGGGCAACAAACCCAATAATATAGTGTCACGGAAAAAACGACCGAAAGCCCAAGCTAAAGGTTACATATTACTAATATTTCTATATGAAGTCAAGCGAAATGCTAACTAAAAACCAAGTCTAAATAAAATGAAAAATGGGTATTTGTGCTAAGGAAGAATCCAGTCGGAATACTAAAAGGGGCGAGCCTTGCTCAACCCTTCAAAAATAATCTAAAAGAGCATATTTACGACAAGACTGAGTGAATCTCATGCAAGTTAATAAACCCGCAACCCTGCATGAGATAGAGGGTGTTGTAATCAATGACAACTGAAAAACCTAATAAATAAACCCTTCACCCTATTAATTAGTTGAGAACATACCGTGAAGGAGGCCGGGAGGGAAACTCCAAAAAGCCTTGTCTTCCACCTTCGACTGGTCAACAAACCTGTAAACAACATAGTAGCAATGGTGCATGGTCACTAACCAAACAAATCTAAAAAAAATGACAGTTAAAATTATAAAAAAAAAGTGCAGCGGGTTCGGCCCATGTCTAATACCTAGAAGTGTGGGAAACAAGTTGGCCAGGTATATTGCTTCAAACCTTCATATATAATAAATTGCATTTCTATAAATCGAGATGAGGCCTACGAAAATTGAGAAAATAACCTTACGAAAATTTGCATCATAAAACCCTTTCAAAATTTAAAAAATAAATTTTTGCCGAGAAACAGATGACTGTGTTGAATAAGATGCAATCCTAAAATCAATTATTGAAACAAAAATGAGGTAAAAGGGATTTGAAATAAACCACTGTGGTGAGAGTAACTAAGGTTGTGTTATTCTAGTAAGCAGCATCAAGACGTTACAGATGACATTGGACATCATCACCAAGCAAACATGAAGAGTTGTAGAGCCAGGAATCAGGTTCTGTCAGCGAAACAACTTAATGACTGAACAAGAGGATGGTGTGGGTGGTTACCCTAACCATCCCACTCCAAGCCCACACCGTCGATCTCTTGGATAAGAATTAGACGGACTAGATGGAACTAGGACAGAGCGCAAGCAGTGTACAATGAAATGAGGACAAGTGTAAGTGTTACAAATAACAAGAGATACAAATTAATAGCGATCATTAACCCATCTCAAATCAATAGTATCGTAACCAAATGGGAAATAAAAATTTATGTTGTGAGATCCGCCGTCGACTGACATGAAACTATGTAGTCAATTAATAATCGGTGGATGATGAATACTATGGAATACCTTAATTCGTGCTATGGGAAATCCCAATTGGGATGACTGAATACATATAAATATAAATGAATAATGTCAACCAAACATGGGTTATGTTTTGTGGAATTATTATATATATATAGCTAGACTATAATCATGAATGCAAAACATAAATTTAATTCCTTGATGAATACATGAGGGTAGATGTAATTATTTATGAAGCATAAACATTGATTTCATAGTTGGTTTACATATGGCTAGAGAATTATTGCCAAAGATAATAAGAAGTTTTTTTTTTTAATGAATATATTTTTAAGGTGTATGGATGTTACCAGTGGTATCAGAGTGTGGTTACACGCTGCGGCCAGTTGGGCCAACACAATAACATGGTTGTCATCATTTTGACTTTGTCTTTCTTTCATAAAGTTTAATGTTGGAATTGTGTAAAGTATAGGAACAGATTAGCACTAAGCTACCATGAGGAGGGGATCTAGCCATCAGGTACCTAGAAACACAAAGGAAACCCATCCTATGACCAACCCTAAGGTCAATCCTGAAATGTGGGTGCAGTTAAGCGTAGACCAGCACCAGAAAACAAGCAGAATGCTGAAAGAACAACAACGAAAAACAAATAGGTTGCTTGAAACTCTATAGCAACTCCAAATAGAGATTCTAAAGTTTCGCGGTGACAATGAAAGATTAATGAGAGAACTGGAAAGGATATTAAAAAGCCTTTTGGATAGACATAATCATCCTAATGCACAACCTAGCCCTGAGAGGGACACTCAGGAAGAAGGAGAACAAAAACAACCCCTACATAATAATCCCAAAGGTAGTAGAATGCCACAAAGTAATAAAAGTCAAACCTACAATGAGGCAGAATCTGGGAATATTTTATAACAATAAGAATTGAAGAAACAAAAAGTGGAATTGTAAGGTGAATTCCGAAAGATTAAGCCTCCCACCTTTGACAGAGAATCTGTAGAAATGGAAGAATTCTGTATAATAAACATGAACACGTACTTTCATGTGTACGAATATAACAACAAACTGAAAGCTCGTTTAGCCATTTACCAACTGCGGGAGAAAGCAACATTGTGGTGGGAAAAGGTTAAGAATGTGCATGGAGTGGAAGACCAAAATGTAACTTGGGATGAGTTTCAGCAATATTTCAAAGATAAGTATCTGACTGAACCTTTTTATGATTAAAAATCCTGATAATTTCATGATCTAAAATTGGGTAAAATGTCCATGGATGATTTTGTTACGAAATTTACTTCGTTATTACGTTATGTACCTTATTTGTGCGATGAGAAGGCGAAAGTGCATTGATTTTTGAGCATTTTTCCATTACATATGAAAGAGAGGATTGAGTTTGTGAACCCAAAAACTATGGATGAAGCGATAGGGAAAGCACGAATGTGCTATCACCAATCCAAAGCCAAGGGAGAAACTGGGAAAAGTTTGATGCCCCGAAAAGGGCTGAAAAGTTTCACAAATAATAAAAATAAGAGATCCGGAAACTATAAGAACGCTGCAAGGAATCCATTGAGTAAACAGAATGGAAAAGGTCAATTAAAGATCAAGTGGGCTGGTGAGGAGCGGCATACTGAAGCTTCTAGAAGACCGGACATTAGATAGTCCGAAAAACCTCTATTACAATGTTGGGGGTGTGGGGAGGCGCATTATTTCAAAAACTGTCCTCATCAAGGAAGAAATGAGGTGGCAAAAAATCTGCAAGAGGTGTTGACTGTGGGGGATGTAGCTCGAAACATACCCAGAATTAATGCAGCTCTAGAGGATCGGTAAGTAGACTTCCAACTAACCATGACAGAGTTAGAAGGTAAGCTACAAACCCAATCTGTTTCTATTTTAGTTGACCCTGGGGCCAACTTGAGCTATATACAACCTCGTATAGTTGAAAACTTTAAATTATAGAACCATAAATTTAAAAATCCTTGGTTAGTTCAGTTGGCTACAGGGGCAAGAAGGTGGGTGAATGCCAAAGTACCAAACTGTGAGTTGAGTATTGGAGATCAGCACATCACTGTGTAACTCAACATTCTACCTCTGGGTTCTTACGACATTTTATTGGGGATGGATTGGCTGGAGAGACATTGGTCATTAGTGGAATGTAAGGATAAAGTTATTTATTTTAAATCAAAGGATGGGACATTACAAGAATTGAAAGGCATTAAGAAACCATTGTAGTTACGACCCATTACAACATCTCAATTAAGTAAATTCATAAGGAAGGGATGTCAACTCTATGCAATTCAAGTGGGATTCACCAACTCCAAAGACAAGACCCTTATACTGGAGAATATTCCTATAGTGCAAGAATTCCGAGACGTATTTCCTGAGGAAATCCCAAGATTTCCACCAAAAAGAGACATATAATTTACTTAGCTAATACCCAAGGCAACACCTGTGTCCCAAGCTCCATACAGGATGAGTATGCCTAAATTAACATAGTTAAAGATATAACTATAGGAATTGATGCATAAAGGATACATTCGACCAAGTGTATCCCCATGGGGAGCACCAATGTTGTTCGTGAAAAAGAAAGATGGCACTATGCACATGTGTATGGATTATCGATAGCTCAACAAGTTGACTGTTAAATAAAAATACCCACTACCGCGCATAGATGACTTGTTCGACCAAGTTAAAGGAGCTACGGTGTTTTCCAAGATTGACTTAAGGTTAGGTTATCACCAGATCTAGATCGAGGACGAAGATATAAGAAAAACAACCTTCCGTACCTGGTATGGACATTATGAGTTTGTGGTATTACCTTTTGGGTTAACCAACACACCAACAACCTTTATGAGCTTAATGCATGGAATTTTTCACCCATACTTGGATAAATTCGTTTTAATTTTTATTGATGACATATTAATTTACTCCAAGAATATGGAAGAACACAAGGAGCATCTACACATTGTGCTAAAAATGTTAAGAGAACATCAACTCTATGCTAATTTTAGTAAGTGTGACTTCTTTAAAGAACATATCCAATATTTGGGGCATGTGATTTCTACTGAAGGAATTGCGGTGGACCCAGAAAAGATAAAGACAATCATGGAATGGAGGGTCCTAAAGAACGTAGCAAACATACGTTCATTTATGGGTTTGGCTGGCTACTATCGATGATTTATCAATGGATTCTCTAAAATAGCTTTTCCCATTACTTCCTTGCAGCGGAAAGGACGAGTATTTAAGTGGAATCAAGAATGTCAGAACAATTTTGAGTTATTGAAGGAGCTGTTAACTACTGCCCCTATTCTGAAAGTAGCAGATCCGAGTAAAGAGTTTGAAGTATGTATCGATGCTTGTAAGGAAGGTGTAGGAGAAGTATTGACTCAAGAGGGAAGAGACATAGCATATGAATTTAGGAAGCTAAAGGATCACGAGTAGAGGTATTCAACCTATGACTTGAAACTAATTGCAGTAGTTCATGCATTGCGGATATGGAGGCATTACCTGATAGGGAAAAGGTTCGTGCTGAGAACCGACCATGACAATTTCACTAGCTATTTTAAACAAGTCGATCTGAATGCACGCCAAGCTAGGTGGAATGATTTTCTAAGCGAATTCAATTTCAATATCCAACATGTGAAAGGTAAAAGGAACCGAGTGGTCGATGCATTAAGCAGGAAGCCACATGGCATATATGATCTTTACTTTAATAAAGTTGAATTCAAATTTCAAGAACAGATTTTAGAAGCAGCTAATAAGGACCCTGAATACCAGTTCTTATGGTAGCAAGCAAAAGCAGACGAAGAGCAAGGGAAGCAGTCAGAGTATGAAACCAATGATAAGCAGTTCTTAGTCTACTATAAAATAATATATATTCTGAATCAAAACAATTTGAAAAGAATAATTTTGGATGAATATCATAGAAGTTCCTATGCAAGACATCCAGGATATCAGAAAATTTTAATTGCAATTAGAAAATACTATTCCTAGCCTGGAATGCGAAAGGACATTGTGGAGTATTTGACCAAGTGCTTAGAATGTCAGCAAATTAATTTTGAGCATCAACATCTTGTAGGATTGCTTCAGCCTATCCTTGTGCTAGAATGGAAGTGGGAAGTCATTTCCCTCGACTTCATCACTGGGATACCCAAAAATAGAAGGCACAATGATTCGATTATGGTGGTAGTTGATAGACTCATAACGTAACACATTTTATTCCTATCCAGTCCACTTACAAGACGGTACAAATTACTGATATTTTAATGAAAGAAATTTTTAGATTGCATGGTATTCCCCAAATTTTCATTTCATATTGTGATGTGAAATTTATGTCGGCATTCTGGAAGACGTTATTTAGTGGCTTGGGGATGCAAATACAATCCAGTACTGCTTATCACCCAAAAACAGATGGGCAAACAGAAAGGGTGAATCAAATTTTAGAATACATGTTGCACATGTATGTAATGCAACAACCAACGAAATGGGAGGAGTATCAATGTTTGGTTGAGTTCGCTTACAACAACAGGTATCAAGAATCCCTTAAGATGACTCCTATAAACTAGATTAGTCCAAAAAATAAGATGATGCTTGGGCCGGACATGCTATAATAAATGCAGCGGGAGGTAAAGAAAATCAGGCAGAACTTGAAGGCAGCTCAAGACCCACAAAAAGTGTATGCTGACAAGAAAAGAACTTTCTGGGAGTTCGTGATAGGGGACCATGTTTATGTGAGAATTAAACCAAAAAAAAGCACATTGCGATGGAATGCTTGTGCCAAGTTGGCCCCCAGATATTGTGGGCCATTTGATGTTTTGGAAATAATAGGACCAGTGGCCTACCCACTGGCTCTACCAAGCCATATATTGGTACATAACGTGTTTCATGTATCACTACTGAAACGTTACATACATGACCCCAAACATGAGATACATTGGCAGGGTATACATGTAAGTTAACAATGTATTAAATTTTTGTCAAAAAATAAAATTTCTGATTTGAACTAATGATAATAATTGTGGTATGCAGATAGAACCAAACAACGAGTTCCTGGTAGAATTGCAACATATTCTAGATCGGAGAGAAATAACGCTCCAGAGGCAAGTCATCCCCCAAGTTAAAGTGCAGTGGAAGCACTTTGGCCCGGAGGAGGCCACTTGGGAGGACGAGCATATTATTCAAGAAGCCTATCCAGACTTGTTCTTTTTTATCAAATAACACCAAGGACGGTGTTTTCTTTAGCGGGGGAAGATGTAACACCCTGTTTAATTTAATTATGGAAGATGTAACATCCTGTTTAATTTAATTATGGTATGTTTTGAATAAGTAACGAATAAGTGTATTCGTTAACAGTACTTTAATAAATTATCTTTGGTCTTTTTCAAAGAGAGTTAATTAATAATTTCCTTTAGCAAAAGGAAGAAGTAACTGATTGGTAAATGATTCCAAGAAACCAGGGTAAAAAGGTGGAGACAGTTTTGAAAGTTACCATTCCAAAAAAAGGATTTATAGGAAAATCCTAGGAAGGAATGGGGTTCATGTGCAGAAAGTATGAAATGGTTAAGCAACAGGTTGTTGCTATGAGTAATATAGAGTTGGTGAGGAAACTAGTGGAGCTCGGGAAATACCCAGAAGAATAAGAGACTGGATTTAATCCTAAGGTCTAAATTCTTGTATCATAGAAGCACCTAGACCCTAGTGAGGAGCAAGGGGGGGCTGAGGATGTAATTTTCCTGCTCAAGTTTGGGAGGACCATCAGACTTCAGAAGGAATTCATCCAGAATTAGGTACTGATGGATCTTAGATTTCTGCTTCATGCTTTCCAGCAGTAGGAATTATATAAGTTTATTGTTAAGAATTACAGCATAGGTGATATTTTAAATTAATTCTTGTGCTAGTAAAATTAATAGTATAAAATGTGTGAAGTCTTCCTATGACTATACTTATATTTCATAAAAAAAAGAACTATGCGAATATTTTATATAAAAATGATTACAAATAGGATTATTGTAAACAGGAGACGAAGAATTACCATAAAAAGGAAAATTGCAGTAAACTATGTAAATGTAAAACATAGTTACAAATTCAAATACTATCTAAAAGATGTTTAAAAACATAAGTCAGTTCCATATACTGCTAAAATAAGGATTTTGTTTTTATACATATAGACAAATAGAGCTATGAGTCGAACGACTGATATGAAAATACCTTGATGGGTATGATTATCATTATTTAAAGAACTAAGGATCTACGCTTGAGGGTTTAGTACCCGGACCCGAAGAGAGGGTCATGGTTTAGGTCCCATAGGCTAGGAAATCCATATAGAGTACAATACAGAGATAAACTACCCATGCAAAAATTTATGATAATCCAAAGATAAACACTTATAAAATATGAGTGTGAACATATTTACAACAAAGTAAAGACTAATAAGCAGAGACTCTGAATCAGACCATGCATATGAAAAATCTCGAAGAGGAGCCACAACTCTCATAACTATGAGATAAAGAAAATAATAAACATATTCCAAATATTCAAGAAAAATGTGTACTGATTATAAATGTATTGTCTTGAATGCCGATAGAAAAAACAAAATTTACCCTTGGTAATTCAACTGTGATTAGAAATATTACATGCAAGGGCAAAAAACCCAATAATATAGTGTCATGGAAAAAACGACCGAAATCCCAAGCTAAAGGTTACATATTACTCATATTTCTATATGAATTCAAGCAAAACGCTAACTAAAAACCAAGTCTGAATAAATGGGTGTTCATGCTAACGAAGAATCCAATCGGAATACTAAAAGGGGCGAGCCTTGCTCAACCCTTCAAAATTAATCTAAAAGAGTAGAGTGAGTGAATCTCATGCCAGTTAGTAAACCCACAACCCTGCAGGAGATAGAGGGTGACATAATCAATGACAACTGAAAAACCTAGTAAATAAACCGTGAAGGAGGCTGTGAGGGAAACTCTAAAAAGCCTTGTCTTCCACCTTCGGCCGGTAGAAAAACCTGTAAAAAACACAGCAGTAGTGGCGCAAGGTCACTGACCCAACAAATCTAAAAAAATGACAGTTAAAACTATAAAAAAATGTACAACAGGTTCAGTCCGTGGCCAATACTTGGAAGTGTGGGAAACAAGTTGGCCAGAGATATTGCTTCGAGCCTTCATATATAATAAAGTGCATTTCTGTAAATCGAGGTGAGGTGTTGTATGGATTAATCCGTCTTGCGGACAAGACCGATCTCCCTAGTACTAAAAGTATCTAGCAACAAACAGCCAAATAGATTAATCTTTCTCTAAGCATATATGATCTATGAAAATCTCTATATAGGTGTAAAAGACTTACCATTTGTCCAGTGCTTGTTTGAAGTTGTGATTGTCCCTCGCGCGCTTGAAGGATTTTTCCTCGTAAACCTACAGTCACAAACAAGCAAAGTATTACATAGCACCTATATAGAAATCATCATAAACCATGCTTATCATAGTGATCAAAGAATTTATGAAATAAACCATTGATTGAAATCTTATTGAGAAAAATGAGTATATTTGTATTAATTTCAAAAGAAGAAAATCCTTACAACCTAAGCCTTGATGTTGCACAATAATTTCTGGGGTCCGAAGCAGGAGTCTCCTTTACTTTGATAAGCTCTGCACTCCTCCAGCCAATACAAATAGAGGTATGTAATCTCTCCTCACAAAATTCTTAGTTAACTGAGTCTAAATCTCAACAGCACTTAACTTCAAATATTCTAAAAGCTTGAACTCCCTTTGAGGCTACCCAATGCCTCTTTTTATAGTGGAAAATAGGAGGTTTTCTGTTCCAAGTATGAAGGGATAGAATCCTCCTTCAAAGGGATAAGCTCCTCACATCAAGGGGTTAGCTCCATAAGGTAAGGGATTCATGCACCTCACAAGAGCAGTTCTGCCACCGCAAGATCCATTCTAGAAGCTTCCAGAATTTACTTTAATTGAGATTTTTGGGATTTACTTGCACCTTTTTAATCTTACGGGGGTCCGCACCTATAACAAAGATAAAGTGTGTTCAGGAACGCAGGAAAGCTGAACATTGGGTGCGGGACCGCAGGAAAGATAGCTAGAAAGTGCGACACCAAAGTTTAGGAGAATTTTTAGGAATTTTTCTGATTTTCAAGGCTTGACATGAGGAACTGATATGTTAGACTTGAAAAAGGGAGAAGTATGAGTAATAATGAGCTCATACACATGTCAGAATGTCCGGATGACAATTTTCAGTGTAACAGATTGCCCCCTAAAGTGCAAAGTCTGGAATAGATGATGCTGAAGTCTGTCATATATGAAGAGTGCAGTACTTTATCATTTCAAGGATCTTCCTGTGGTCACCCCAGTCAGTACCTGTAAAAAAATTCAATGCAAAATATATATGTATAAATATCATCACTGAGGTACCCATACTCAGATTAAACTAACTAAAAACTGATTCAACTGTTCTGATATAGGAATGATTTTGAGTACATGACAGTATAGACATGTGTGAACACAGTATGGACACAACCATCTGTTTATAAATAGTCCACTGTATAAATGATAACAAAATTCCTCGCAGCCTGGATGGTAGAAACTAGATCTAGGGTCTTGATTTCTGCATCTCGAACTAGTACGATTCTATCCATGCAAATGAATGTGTCGAAGTCAAACATGGTAGAAACCACTTGATTACCAGTCAATGATGTAAACTGTTAACAAGTGTGAGAGTAACCACCAGTAATGTCAATGGATCTCAAAGTACCCAGTACAATCCATGAATTGTGAATGAATGAGCTGAAGTCGAACATCTCACGGAATCATTCGATCGAAGGTCGATGATGTAACCCGTCGTCGAAAGTGAGAAACCTGCCATTAAGGCATGCAAATTTCAAGGTACTGACGATTTCTAGATCAACTTCCCAGATAATGAGTTGTCGTCGATAGAAAGTGATCCGTCGTAGGCAAGCCCAAAACACGAAATCATAGATCAAGTTTTGAAATTATATTAGCAAGGACTGACTCAGGGATGGTCAAAATGGATGACAGACATTTTACAGATGAATGGTTTATTTGAACTGTCCTCTTGAACACATAACGACACTGCAGATGGCTTGGCGACAATTGACCCAAAGCTAATACCCAGAAACCAGATGAAAACTTTTAATGAGGTTTGATTAATTGTTAGGCAAAGGATTTCCCAACCCAGGTGAATGAAAGTGTCGTGTTCAAGAGTGGTTGAATGAATTTTCGAAGAATCAAAATGTAACAAACACACCCATTTTCCTCTGTTTTCCCCCACCATTTCTGGTAAGTACCTCTTTATTTTTGACAAGCTTGAGGAGGATAACATTTGCTTGTTTATAAGCTCATCCTTCGGATGAGTCCAACTTAGTTTAAGATTCGAACCCTAAGAAGGAGTGGTCTGTTCCTGTTTGAAATTGAACAGGTCCTTTACTGTTAAATTTTAACGAGTCCAGTATAGGAGAAACTCGGTGTTTTTCAATTTTAGGGAGTTAGAAGAAAAAACTTAAGAAAACTCCATGGGTGTACTTTTTCATAAATTTAGTCTCTCAGGCCCGAAAAAGGATAGAATAATGCAGGAGAGAACTCTATTGACCGTAATTAGTCAACGTATACCTTTTTCGTAAATAGTCCATTTCAGTCCGTAAAAGGGGTAAACTTATACTGAAGGGACGATCATTCATTTACTTTAACGAGTTCAAACAATTAAGTACTCGGCGATCTTTTCATGTTTAGAGAGTCTGAAAAGGGCTTAAAAGAGGACTCCAATGTTTCTCTTTTTCGTGAATTTTTGAAAGAGTCCGAAAAAGTGATAAAAGTATGCTCTTTGTTGAAAAATGATCAACTCTCCCGAAAAATCAAATTTCTGCACAAAAACTTGAAACATTACACATACCTTTTTAATATGAGTAAAAATGCTTGAAAAAATACTCTTTTTAAAGTGAAAAATAAATAAATTAAAAATTCATCTATTTGAAAAAACTTATAAAAAGGGCTTTTTCAACTTCATTTTTACTGTTCAAGTTCATAGTGAAAAGTAGAAGCTTTTGGGTAAAAAAGTTCCTGTGAAGATTCTGGAAAATCTGTCCGTTGAAATCGAGAACCGTCAGTCCCAGGTAATCCATGACCTCTTAATATTTCATTTCATCCGTTTACAATTCATTTTTAGGCTTTAAATTTTATTTTTAAGGGAAAAATATGGTTCGAAAATTGCCCGGGGGGGGGTCCGCAGGTGACACACATGGTACCTGCGGACCCCGAATTTTTTCTATAAGGAAAAAAGTCGTGGGTCCGCACTTTCCTTACAGAGTGCGTGCGTTCTTACGCACTGTTTACAAAGGTAAAGTGCGGTCCCTGCGCGTTTAAATTTAAAACTCAAATTTCTCTTTTGCCACCAAAATTTTTTCAAATTAGATTGTTCTAGTCTATCTTTATATGTATTGTAGGATTAACAAGATGTTGATTTGGAGAAAACATGAACACGAGGATGTGGATGACGCCGCAATGCTTCATATGCCCACAAGGCAAGCATTAAGAGCATGCGGTTTATATAAATTCTGGGCCATCCAAGGCATGAGAGCACAGGTAGAGCTCTTGACATGGTTGGTAAACAGGTGGAACGTGCAGGACCAGTGTTTCATTATTAGCGGCCACCGGCTCGAAATCAAGCTAGAGGACATTTATTTTCTGACTGGTTTGTCCAAGAGGGGCGAACAACTCTCCTTGTTTGGGACTAGGTCAGGTGGCCAGACTGTCGCTAGTCTTCGGCAAGAATTCTGTAATAATGAAGCAGACCCCAGGGACAAACGGATTGATATAAAAACTATCATTCGTCCTGAGCTGAAAGTTATTGCATTTACTGTTACTAGGCTTTGTGGGAGTGCAACATTTCATGTAGCTACCGGTTCTCAGATGCGCATTGTTGTGGACTGTTTTCCCGGCACCATTTTCAACTGGTGTGACGTTATGTTGGCTAATATAAAAGCCCAACTAACTAGAGCGAAAAATGGGAAACTGAATAACTTTGGATATGGATCCATCGTCGTCTCCTTTGCTCTAGAGAGGATTCCTATGCTAGCTCCACAGAGTATCCCTGTTGATGCCGGTCGACTTAGAGAACCTAGGATGGTTTGTTGGTCCTCACTGATGGCTCGTCACGGTATTGAGGGCGCTGAGATTGTTCGATTTTCTTCTTCATATTTTCGTTGGCTGGATCGCCAACTTTTTGTCATAGAGGACTTTCCATACGCCAGGATAGATTTCCGCGGCGACCAAGAGATGACTCTTCCAGCAAGGGAACAGTGGGATGACTCAGGTAAAAAATATTTCTTCAACAGTTTCTAAGTTCTAAAAATTTTTATTTTTAAATCGTCTTGAAAATTAATAACCAAAAGTTTTTTGAATATAGATGTGGGCCCACGGCGACCAGCCCATCTCCAACCTTATGAAAGAAGACAACTAGTTGCAGCCGCACCAGCTCCAGCAGGCCAATCAGCAGAAATCCTGACTGATTTAGAGCATCATCTAGAGCGTTTGACTCTAGATATTCCAGAGACAGACATAGATGACATTCCACTCAGACTGAAGAGATACGTGATTGGTGTTCCAGGACCTTTTAGGAGGTTCCTGTGCAGGGTGGCTCGGGCAGTGGTTTCTTATCGTGATCACCATTAGTGATGGGATGATCGTGTTTTAGACTCATATTTTTGACTTTTTATGTTACCATTTTTCCGATCATAAGGTGTTTCCAACCTATGATCGAAGACGATGTATATTTTTTGAAAACACTTCTATCCTATGATATATCACTATTTACTGGCTATCTGTATACATGTTATGAATGTTATTTGTTTTACGGTTTTGATCACTACAAATGTCGATTTATCATACTAGAAGCAACTGCGTCTGCTAATGTATTTAAATGTCTTGGAATATGTTGATATTCAATGTAGTCAAATTCACGTTCCAAGAGACGAACTCTTAAAAATAACCGTAATAACATTGGATTTCTAATGGCATAAACCTTGTTAAGCTGTAATACAACAAGTTCAGAATCCAACCACACAATCAAGCTCCGAATATCGAATGATATGGACTCAGATAATAACTCAATCACAACACTATACTCGGCAATGTTATTCATTGTTTGACCAAGGCTTACCCCATGCATGGAAACTAACTCGTCAGAGGGTGAATAGATAACCCAAGCTGCGGAAGAAATGTTCCGTGTACTACGACAAGCACCATCAGCAAAACCAATGTAGGTTTGAAGAGACATCGACATCTGCAATATCAAGAGTAAAACTCAGATAAGCAGGGATAGTGATAAAAACATACTTCTAAACTAGGCACACCTTTCTAATCTAAGACACACCAACAGTAAAGAAATCTAACCTAAAAAGATCTCCACACCAGGTTTAAGCATAATATCGCTTCAGATATAACCCATTTCTGGGCTTATCTAAAGGGATACGATCAAAATCTATCAGCTCATAGGCCCCTTTTGCCAGCTTTCGCTTAACAATGAAAGGACCATGCCACATGGGCACGAATTTCCCAACTCCTAGCTTATCGTTGGCTTGATCATAAACTAATACTAGGTCTCCTTCTGAAAATTTTCGAGGGGTAACACTTCTATCATACTGAGCTTTTACTCTTTTGACATGAACCTCATTTGCTATTGCAGCGTTTCTCCTATTTTCATCCAATTGAGCCAAGTACAAAAAACGTTTCTCCTCTTCAGACGTAGCTGGGAGTAATTCTATGGCTAATTTCAAAGATGGAATTTCGAATTCAATTGGAAACACAGCTTCCAAACTGTAAACGAGTTGAAAGGGAGTGAAACCAGTTGATGTTTTGACTGAGGTTCGATATGCCCAAAGTGCTGAAAATAACATGGAATGCCAATTCGTCTTGTGAATACCAATAATTCGTCTGATCATGGTGACTAAAACTTTATTTATGGCTTTGACCAGACCATTGGCTTGCGGATAATATGGAGTGGAACTATCGTGGCGCAGGCCAAGCTGTTTTGTCAGTTCCGTCATCATGACATTCCGAAAATGGCTTCCATGATCAGTAATAATGGCTTGAGGAACACCGAACCTAGCAATTATGTGATTAAATATGAAAGTTGCAGCAGTCTTGCCGTCAGCGGAAAATGTAGGCATCGCCTCGGCCCACTTAGTAAAATAATCTACTGCTAAGATAATATATGCATGCCCCTCGGCCGAGTGAGGGTTACATGTAATAAAATCGATACCCCATTTTACAAAAGGACCAAAAACAATTATGGGATGAAGAGGAGCGGGTGGCGCGCGCATCTTACGATCAAAAAGTTGACAATTGTGGCATTTCCGTACTGCATAAATACAATCTTTGAATAACGACGACCAGAAATAACCAACGCGCAATATCTTTTGGGTTGTGACATACCCAGACATATGACCGCCACATGCTCCAGAATGGCAGTCATTTAAAACCTTTTCAGCTTCTTCATGAATAAGACAGCATCGGAAAACAGAATCCGCTCCATGACGATAAAGTGTATCACCAATAATATTATACTGTTGGGATTGGAAACATATTTTCCGTCGATAAGATCACGAGATTTCAGGTCGAAAAGATTGGGTTTGGAGATAAACGATAATATCTCCATACCATGGATCAAGAGTACTGATAAGAAACAGAGATTCATCCGCAATGGGCTGCTCTGCCACAGTTTCAGTATCAGTAGAGGGGAAATCACACATTAGTTCCACAAATACCAAAGATTTCTTTGCCTTGGATTTCTCAAACTCCAAGTCAAATTCCTGCAGGATGACTATCCATTTGGAATACTTTCCCCCTAGCAATTTTTTGGTCAAAATGTAGATCATAGGGTTGCAATCAGAAATTACTGTAGTTTTGCGTAACAATATGTAATGTCTAAATCGTTGGACAGCTTGAACAGCTGCCAAAGCCAATTTCTCCACATGCGTATACTTAATCTCAGTCGAATGCAGATTTCGACTAAGATAGTAAATCACATGTTCAGTATGAGATTCGTCTTCCTAAACTAAAACCATCCCAATAGTGGAATGAGAAGCAGCGAGGTACAAAATGTAATCCTGGTTGTAGTTGGGAGGATGCAATAACGGTGCATGGGTTAACACGTGTTTAAGTGCATTGAAATACCGATTAGCGATCTCATCCCAAAAGAATGGAATGTTCTGTTTTAGCAACTGGGTAAAACCTTTTGTAAGCTCGGCATAGTTAGGAATAAATCGACGTAAAAAGTTTGCTTTCCCCTGCAAACTTTGGAGTTGGCGTAAAGTCGAAGGAGGAGGTAATTTGACAATACCTTCGACCTTCGACGGATCGATGCGAATACCTTCTTTTGAGACAACAAATCCCAGTAAACAACCCGACTCAACACAAAAAACACATTTGTGTGGATTCAGTCTAATTTGATAATGCCGACATCTCATAAAGATAACACGTAAATGTGTAAGATGTTCATCCCTGTGTGATGAATGAGCAGGTAAATCATCGAGATACGGTTTCACAATGTGCTTAATGTCATGAAACGCATAAGACATTGCCCTTTTAAAAGTTGCTCCAGCATTCTTCAATCCAAAGGGTAGTTTGCAGTAAGAAAATGTCCCCCACGGACAAATAAAAGTTGTTTTTGGCTGATCAGCAGGGAGTATGTTTATTTGATTATACCCTAAAAAGCCGTCCATAAAGGAAAACATTTCACTACCGGCACAATCATCGATTATTTGATCGATATAGGGAGTTGGATAATTGTCTTTAGGACAAGCACGATTAATATCCCTATAATCGTTACACACTCGTATCGTTCCTTGTTTTTTAGTCACAGGAACAATATTAGATACCCAATCTATTAAAGGAATCGAATAAATGAAACCTGCATGAAGTAATTTTTCAACCTCTGCTTTAATAGCAGCAGCTTTTCTAGGATGCATTTGATGTAGACGTTGATGGACACGTTTGGCATCCAGGTAAGTCTTGATTTCATGTATGAAAATTGACGGATCAATTCCTGGCATTTCTTCATAGGACTAGGCAAACACATCACGGAATTCTTGAAATAGGGCTTTATAAGTTTGAATTTCTTCTTCAGTACAGGAAGCACCTATATGAGTGTTTTCAATTATTCCAGGTTTTACTGAAATGTCAATTGGAATCGTTCGAGAAATATTTTCCAAATTTAACTCAAAATCAGGATTTTTCAATGGATTCAACGGTTCCTTGACATATTCAGTAGTAAAGATTGAAGCGAAATCATCTTCAAAGTGATCTAGTTTAGGTAAAACAAAGATCGGTAATGTAGATCTTCCAATGGTAAATCGTGAATAGACAAGAACTCACGAATCTGCTCATCAGTATGAACAAGTTCAGGAAATGTCGTTGTAGCTGAACTAGATATAGAAAGTGATTCCTCGTGGATCCCATTCACTGGATCAATTTCGGTTGAAGAGGGGTCGGAAAAGGATTGTACAGCCTGTTATCCAAGTTCAAATGGACTCAAAGGCATCATGCCATCAATTGAATCTAACTCGGATTCGGAAGGTACGATCCAAGGATCATCAAACATAACAGAGTCTGACGAAATCATATGAATAGTTGCAACAGAAGGCGATACGTTAGGAGGAGGAATGGCAAAAGTTCCTAGCAAACCAGAATCTTTAATCAAACCTACTCCAACATCCTTGTACGGGATAGCCGCTTTACCAACATGTTGGATTGTTTCTGTAGAGGCTGGGTCGGAAGAAAAATAAGTCAATTGATCTATTGTAACGATCCTTCCTTGATATGGAAATTTTATGAGTCGGAAGACCGAAGAGACAACAAAAGTCATAGCGTAAGACCAACTATGACCCAGAAGAAGGTTGTAATCAAGAGGGGCATCAACCACTTCCACATCTAGATTTACAGTTTTACCTTCGACCCCTATGGGTAAATCCTGCAAGATACCAAAAGGGTGGAAACCTCGACCATCAAAAGCCTTAAGAATCGTCGGAGATTGGTTCAGTGTAGGAAAACCAAGTGATTTCCAACACTGAATCGACATAATACACGTTGAAGCTCCCTCATCAATCACAGTCCGATAGACCGGTCTATTTTTTACTGTCACGGGAATCTGGAAAGCCATTTGGTGAGGTAGGCGAAGTTTACTATTTTCTAGATCGAAGATTATAAGATTAGAATCCTGAATATCAACAGCTCCTATGGCAGACAAAAGCAAATTACGTTGTGTTGGGCATGATTGCAGCACTTCCAAAGCCAACATTGCTAAAGGAGAAATAGCTAAGTCTTCAACAATGTTGTACTTCTGAGCAGCTCTCGCATGTGGATTGAAAGCTGATTTACGAAGAACACCTTTAGCAGGCAGTTTGATTATTAAGTCTGGATTTGGTTTCTTGATCTGTAGCGGACCAAAAATAGGAGGAGGTATAGTTGATGTATTTGCATTAGAATATTCTGCTTCTTTACCATCAACAGGATTCTTAGTACCATAATCTTGCGATCGCGTCGCAATCCTTACATGAGACATCATCAAAATTGGTTCTTCTGAAGCAGTCGAGGTAGAACCAACCATCTTACTATCTTGAGTCAGAAAGGGATCCTTCAAGACAGCAAGTTGTGAACCTTTGACGAATTTCACAACCTCGTTCCGATGTGGGCATTCCTTAGTAAAATTATCTTCTTCACAAATGTAACAAGGATAACATGGTTTACGTTTTTCGTCATTGGATTCATTTTTATCAATTTTTTCTTTCGAATTCTTTTTTTTTTTATTCTTCCCTTTCTTTTTACTACCGGATTTAGATTTAGCTGTAGATGTCTCCACAACATGAATATCGGCAGAAACTTCGGGGGAAGATTCTCCTTTCGGGGAATCAGGTAAAGTTATAATTGGAGAAGAATTCTTTGAAAATTTCTTCTTACTTTTAGTATTGACCGTACCAATCATACTGTCAGCGGCATGAGACCCTGAAGGAGCAGTAGCTATTTGACCTTGTTTTGGAAGGTCTGGGATTTTTTCATGTAAAGTACCCGACTGCGTGTAAACAAGGTCAAGGCATTGAGCTTGAGCAATTACTTGCTCTTCAGTAACAACACCAGCCTTAGCTACATCTTCAGTAATCTTCGGTAACAATGATTTAACAAACCATTCTTCCAAAATTTGATCAGGAATATAAAATTTCACCAAACGTCTCCTACGTCGCCATTCATGAATATGATCAGAAATATACGTAGACATGGATTTTTTTAGAGAAGTTAATAATTCCGTACCATTGTCGCATATGACCGACAACTGAAAATGACTCAAGAAGGCAGTTGCTAACTGACTGAAGTTATGAAACGAGCCTCGTGGTAACTCAATGTACCATTTGGCTGCAAGACCAATAAGAGTTCTTTGGAAAAGATGTAAGCGAATTGAATCATCAATAATTGAATTAGACGCACACCAAAGGTGATAAGTCATGACGTGATTTGATGGATCCTCTCCTGACTTACCTTCAAATTTTGGCATATCACTGGGAAACTTATGCGGCATTGGCGGGCAATACGGATAATAAAAAATTGGATCATTCGTAAGGTGCGTCAAATCATGTAAATCCAAAGTTGCAATAAATGGTAACTGACGGTTAGGGTCACGAAAACCTTGAGTAGCCAAAGCAGTTCCAGGAGGCAGATACCTAGGATAACTGGAAATTGGATTTGCGTTAGGAATTGTATAACCTCCTGGAAATCGAGGATTAACCGGACCAAACTGGGGTTGTTGAGGCTGTTGATAAGTAAAGCCAGGGTACGGTTGATACTGATAGTTTGGATTTTGTGTATAGGGACCGAATTGTGGCTGTCCCTGGTACGGTTGATACGTGAATTGCGGTTGACTTGTGACAACTGTACTCGTACCGGCTTGTCCTATAGGCATCTGAACCGAAGTCTGAACCGAAGATCCTGACTGGGGTACAGAGACTTGAGGGATTTGCACGGATGCAGGGATAGACGAACTCGGGGTTACAGATACTCCAGAAGCAGGTGTTACAGGTTGAACAGTCGTAGCAGCAGTTACAGCAGTTTGAGGCGGAGTCTTAGGTGAACTAGGACCAGCTTGCTGAACAGTACTAGATGCAGAAGGTTGAATAGTAGGCTAGACAGGTTGCTGAGTTGGACCAGAAATTAAAGGTTGTCCAGGCTGATAAGGCAACTGCACATTAGGATGCATAGGTTGTTGATATTGGGACGGATCCCACACCATATTCATTCCAGGGTATTGTCTCGTAGAAGGTTGAACATAAGGACCATAACCTGGTTGAACGTAGGGTTGATAAGTAAGTGGTGCATTTCCAGGTCCTTGAATAGATGGCTGACCAGAAGGCTGTTGGAAACCTTGAATTGGGTACTGACCTTGAGGTTGATAACCCTGAGGCATGTACTGAAGCTGGGGTTGATAAGGACCCTGAGGAACATATTGAGTTTGAGGTTGACCTTGGGGCATATACTTTCCTAAACGTTGATACCCTTGAGGTGTGTACTGTCCTTAGGGTTGTCGCCCAAAATAATATGATTCCACAATTTGTCCTGGTAAAAAGCTACCTTGAGGTTTCCCTCTAGGCGGTAATTGACTTCCTGAAGGTTGCCCCCCAAGCGATAACTAACTACCTGAAGGTTTCCCCCCAAGCGGTAACAGACTACCTTGAGGTTGCCCCCCAAGCAGTAACAGATTTCCCTGTATTGGCCCTCCAGGTGGTAACTGACTGCCTTGAGGTTGAGGATTCGGAATATTACCAGACATCATATAGATTTGCGCTACGTTTGACGTTTCATTTTTAACACCATTAAAACCAGATGAAAACACTTATTCAATTGGTTGAGGAGCTTCTCCCGAGAAAGTACCAGACAAAGCCTGATATCCCGAAGGAACAGAAGGACCACCATGTAAAATATGGATGGCTCTCCGGCCATAATGGATGGCGGATAGTAACCTCTAGGTGTAGGATGAAATGGAACTCGAGGTGGAGAAAAAGAAAGACCCGGATTCTCTAAAAAGTTTGTTAAAGATAGATACCAAGCACTAGTTCGAATAGGGTTGTAGAAAATAGATTCACGCTCCCTAAGATTTAAGGATTGAGGGGAGTCGGGAAGAGATATATATTCATCTGGATTAGTAAGTTCTTCAATGGAAATAAGACTAGCTGGAAGATCATCAGTGACAATATTTATTACCCTAGGTGAACCAAGATCGCTAGAAGTTGGTGAAATAAATCCCGAGGATGTAAAAACAGAAGGTTTAGTTTCAGGTTCAGAGATTTCAGGTTCGTCAGCCAGTTCACTGGAAGCAGGAATACTACCAGTAACTTCAGAAACTGAAATCGGTTATTGAATATATTCTGTTGTAGGTATTTGATGATCAGGATGAACAAATATGGATGAACTTTCAATTTCTGTTGATCTAATCCTACCACTACTGGATGATACTAGAGCACGAAGCCCTTCAAGCTGACTTGGTGAATATTCAAGGGGTTTCCCTTGTAGTCTCCGGGATTTTCTCGGCAATTCCGCCATGATTAAATATTAACTAATCACACGCAAACAAATAAAATTTCAATAAAAACACCTAAAGTCTCTAAAGAAACAAACAGCTGAATCACACACTTAAAAATCTAAGAGTTCAAACCCCACACAAACAGTAACTTTCTGTACTAAAAAACACTAGTTGGTGATGAAATCCAACTTAGTAGAAATTTAACACAGAAAGGGCAGTTGGAACAGTTACCCCGACAACCTGCTTAATGAAATAGACTGGCACAAGTTTCCTCACAAAACCATCTCGTGTGAAGAGAACCCCCCAGAGAGTCCAAGTGAGTCTAGTCGACGTCTGCTCTAGGTACAGTGAGATCTTTCCTTCACTGTCACCTTAGGAAATAATCTTAAGATAATAGACACTAAGGTTACCAACAGAAACAAATATAACTGGGGGAACAGTCTACGATCCGATTTCACGCGCAAGGGCAGAGTGGCAAGCTCAATCTCCTTGAAGGCTCCTCGACATGGTTAGTCCAAGGTTTACTGACAAGTGACCCCAGGCTCCTCGACAATGGTTAATCCGAGGTTTACCGTTTGTAATACGCGCAAAATATTCTATCTTCCCCAATGAAACAGAATTGATTGTCTCAAAGGTTCGGACATGATCTCGTGATTGAATTCTTTAAGAGAAGCTTCCCAGATTATACAAATTACAATTGGATTTATCTCCTACCGCAAGATTTGTCTACTTGTTTGTTTTTACTACCTTGGAGAGTTAACTACTCCCTACTCCAAGATACTAGCCTAAGCTATGTTGGTGATAAGAGCCCTAGAAAATAAAAAGATTACTAGATGAATTAATTAAGCATTACTTTTAAGAGTTGTTCCTTAAGTCAATGGGTGCGGAAATGAAACTCTGATGGTGTGAAGACTCGATTTCCAAAAGACACTAAAAAATGCACCTAAAAATGATAATCAGATTGTTTTGTTTCAATGAAATTCTAATTAAGGAAAAGTTAGAGAATGCAACTCTTTTAATAAACAATTCCTTCTTTAAACATAAAGAATACTTGAAAGAAAATATTTTTTTCTTTTCCAACAAATGATCAAAGCTCACAATAAAAATCCTTTCACTTTCCAAAAATTCAAAGCTACAAAAAAATTGTCCTTCAAAAGAAATCTACAAATTTTAAAAGAACTCAAAACTACAAACTAATTTCGAGATCTACAAAGTTTAATAGCACTCAAAAATACAAACTCTAATAATCTAAATGAATAAAAGCTTTAAGATTTTTTTTTGAAGAATGTTTTAACTTAGTTGTCTAGCAAACTAAGGGTCTATTCGTCCAGAATAACAAACAGATAAAAAAAACTCAATTATTTTTTTATTAAAAATGAAATTCAAAAACCAATAACAAAGTTTCTTTTCGAAGATTTGCAAAGAAACAGCTAACTCTATTTCTCAATAAAGGATGATTTCACAATCAGGTCAGATCCAGCAAAAAGACCAAGGTAATTTGAGGTACTTCTTAGCATCAAATGCTTCAAATCGCTACAAAGACCAAGTGGAATGCAATCCAAAACGCAAAACTTCTAGAAAATCATCAAAACACCAATACTGCTGAGATTTATTAACAGAAAGCTTTTGACAGAAACAATCATCAATCTAGGCAGAAAACAAAAACTGAAAATCAAAATCAAGATAAACTAAAGAAAGAAATCTGAATTTTTTCAAAACTTTAACAAGGTCCGCAGGCTCCAAGATATCACAGGTGTGGTCCCGCACTGTTTACACAGGAAAAGTGCGAAACTACCCGCACTGTGAAAACAAGGCAAAGTGCGGTCCCAGGAAAAACTAGAGAAAAACTTAAAGGATTTCAAAATTTTCAAAAACAGAGAAAACCTAAGCTACCCAGGCAGATGTCAATCAATCAAAAACCAAGAAAAACGTTTCCTCAAATCAAAATAAAAGAGAACCAAAAACAACAAGTTCTTTCCCCAGTGGAGTCGCCAATTTGTTGTATGGATTAATCCGTCTTGCGGACAAGACCGATCTCCCTAGTACTAAAAGTATCTAGCAACAAACAGCCAAACATACTAATCTTTCTCTAAGCATGTAAGGTTTACAAAAAGCTCTATAGAGGTGTAAAAGACTTACCGTTTGTCCAGTGCTTGTTTGAAGTCATTGTTGTCCCTCGCGCACTTGAAGGAGTTTTCCTCGTAAACCGACAGTCACAAACAAGCAAAGTATTACATAGCACCTGTATAGAAATCATCATAAACCATGCTTATCATAGTGATCAAGGAATCTATGAAATAAACCATTGATTGAAAGCTTATTGAGAAAAATGAGTATATTTGTATTAATTTCAAAAGAAGAAAATCCTTACAACCCGAGCCTTGATGTTGCACAGGACTTTCCGGGGTCCGAAGCAGGAGTCTCCTTTACTTTGATAAGCTCTGCACTCCTCCAACCAAGACAAATAGAGGTATGTAATCTCTCCTCACAAAAGTCTTAGTTAACTGAGTCTAAATCTCAACAACACTTAACCTCAAATATTCTTAAGCTTGAACTCCCTTTGAGGCTACCCAATGCCTCTTTTTATAGTGGAAAAGAGGAGGTTTTCTGCTCCAAGTATGAAGGGATAGAATCCTCCTTCAAAGGGATAAGCTCCTCACATCAAGGGGTTAGCTCCATAAGGTAAGGGATTCATGCACCTCACAAGAGCGGTTCTGCCACCGCAAGATCCATTCTAGAAGCTTCCAAAATTTACTTTAATTGAGATTTTTGGGATTTACTTGTGCCTTTTTAATCTTACAGGGGTCCGCACCTATAACAAAGATAAAGTGCGTTCACGAACGTAGGAAAGCTGAACATTGGGTGTGGGACCGCAGGCAAGATAGCTAGAAAGTGCGACACCAAAGTTTAGGAGACTTTTTAGGAATTTTTCTGATTTTCAAGGCTTGACATGAGGAACTAATATGTTAGAATTGCAAAAGGGAGAAGTATGAGTAATAATGAGCTCATACACATGGCAGAATTTCAGGATGACAATTTTCAATGTAACATGAGGCCTACAAAAATTGAGAAAATAACCTTACAGAAATTGGTATCATAAAACCCTTTCAAAATTTAAAAAAGAAATTGTTGCCGAGAAATAGATGACTGTGTTGAATAAGATTCAATCCTAAAATTAGTTAATGAAACAAAAATTCAGTAAATGGGATTTGAAATAAACCTCTGCAGCAAGAGTAACTAAGGTTGTACTATTCCAGTAAGTAGCATCAAGACATTACAGATGCCATTGGACCCCGTCACCAAGAAAATACCAAGAGTTGCAGAGCCAAGAATTAGGTTCTATCGGCGGAACAACTGAATGATCGAATACGAGGATGGGGTGGGTGGTTACCCTAACCATCCCACCCTGAGCCCACACCGTCGATCTCTTGGATAAGAATCAGACAAACTAGATGGAACTAGGACAGAGCACAGGAAATGTATAGCGAAATGAGGACAAGTGTAAGCATTACAAATAACGAGACATGAAAATTAATAGCGATCATTAACCCATCTCAAATCAATAGTAACATAATCAAATGTGAAATAAATATTTATGTTGTGAGGTCCGCCGTCGACTAACATAGAACTATGTAGTCAATTAATATTTGGTGGATGATGAATACTATGGAAGAGCTTAATTCATGCTATGGGAAATCCCAATTGGGATGGCCTAATAAATATAAATATAAATGAATAATTTCAACCAAATGTGGGTTATGTTTTGTGGAATTATTTTTATATATACGGTTAGACTATAATCATGAATGTAAAGCATAAATTTAATTCATTGATGAATACATGAGGGTAGATGTAATTATTTATGAAGTATAAACATTGATTTCATAATTGGTTTACATATGGCTAGAGAATTATTGCCAAAGATAATAAGAAGTTAAATTTTTTTTTTTAATGAATATATTTTTAAGGTGTATGGATGTTATAGTAGCTTATCTCTAAGAAGAGATGTGGTGGCTACATGCCTCTAAAATCTGTTACAATTAGGCTCGAAGGCCTATTTGTCATTGAGAAAAAATGGAAAACCCTAAACATAAAAAAACCTAATCCTAAGAGATGAAGAGCCAAAATTATGGGCCCCGTTTGGGTAAATTGGTACATCAACTTCCCAGGGATGTAACTTTGGCATACGATCTCTGTTTGACGTGAAAAATACCTCATTAGAAATATCTATTCGAGGAATACAACTTTTGAGCGGTTAACATGGGTCAAAGACCCATGTTGGCCTCGTTTTTCCCAAAAAAAATTGTTTTTGGCCTCAAAACAGCTCCGGAAGTTTAGGACCCGAAAAACTGCCAAAAATAGTAAATTGTGCTATAATTAAGGAAAATGAAAAACTAAAAGAAATAATGGTGGGGGTCCAAGTGGAATAGGTGGGTGGCCACCAATATCCACCTGGATTATTCCTCCCCCTGTAGGAAGAAATGGTCCCCATTGCATTGAGTTCTCCATGAGATGAGGAAACTTCTGCTGAACTTGGTCCCTGGTGAGCCCTTGCCTTGGTGCAGGAGTCAACCAACTTTGACAACCCGATACAACTGGATCTTCTGTGGGTGAGTGTTCTTGATCTACGTGTCCATTATCTGATCAATTGTGTCCTATTCCATGTAGTCGGGG
Source organism: Pinus albicaulis (assembly GCA_034641835.2). Lineage (NCBI taxonomy): Eukaryota > Viridiplantae > Streptophyta > Pinopsida > Pinales > Pinaceae > Pinus > Pinus albicaulis. The sequence continues at coordinate 23,326,950 of CM076584.1, read as the reverse complement.
TTTAGTTCTATTGGTGTGAGTTGTTCTACAATGTATGATGTGTCCAGTATTGGTGGAAAGTATGGCCGGAGGCAGTCCACATTGAACACTGGGTGCAGACGAAGGAATGGGGGAATGTTGAGCTCAAAAGAGCTGTCTCCCACAACCTTGATAACGGTGTAAGGCCCATATCAGGGTGGCATGAGCTTCCGATGACCTCTGATTAGGCGTTCTTTCTGCAAATGCAACCAAAATTTTTCACCCACCTGAAACTTGTGTGGCACCTGATGTTGATCATGTCATTGTTTTTACTTGGCATTGGACTTCTCCAGGATGTCGTGAACCTGTTGGCAGATGTGCTGGATACGTTCAATAAATATGGTTGCTTTATCAGCCTTAAACAATACATGTGTGGATTCTATCTGTGTAGTCGCATGAGGTATGACAACATCAATTAAACACAATGGTTTAAATCCTAGACCCACTTGAAAGGGACTACAACTAGTTGAGCTATGGGGAGCTTTGTTATAAATATGTTGCACATAGGCGAGGCTCTCATCCCAAGTTAGTGGATGATTGGGGTTGTACATGCGGAGTATGTGCACTATCATCATGTTGACGACCTTTGTCTAGCCATCTGTCTGGGGATGGAATGCATTATGTTATCACCAATGTTTTCCAAATGAATGACAAGGATCCCAATTGCAAAGTTTTAAAAATGAAACATTTCAATAACTCTAAAGAGACACCAATGAAGAGGAGTTATAGATATTTTGCATACAACTATGAGAACGTAATGAATATGAAAATATAATAAATAATGTTGATTCACTTATGATGGAGTTCAGGAAACACAATGAATCTAAAATGAAAAAATAATAACAATGTTAATAAATATAATTATATAACAAATGATATATAATTAAATTTATTAGCATTATAGTAACACCTACGTTGTCAATTAGAGTGATCTTATGTGGTTAGGCAAAATGGTTTTTATCTTCCCAACCCAAGTTCAATTCCCTTCAAGTGACATGGTGATGAGAAATATGGATGTAATGGCTATGTGCCTCTAAAACATAGATAGGATGATGCTTTGCAACCTCTCCACTTCTAGGGTTTTTTTCTCAGTTATTTATGCATTTCCCTCCAATGGTTCCCCCATGGGGGTGGGGGGGGGTGGTGGGCGGGTTGGAGGAGCCCCTCCTTAAAAAATGTCGTTGATTCAAAAGCTCACCATTCTTCCTCGTGCAAATTGGAATTATTTTTGCTACCCCAACAATGCAAAATCCAAAAGGTATGGGATCTTGTCTCCCTTAGACAACCAACACACCCCTCCTGGAAATCCTCTCAGAAAAAATAGGGGAAAAATTTGTATATATGCAAGAGCACATTGTAATATGCAAATTTTTATGTCTTTAGCCCTCGAAAAAAACCTTTCTAAGTTGGATCTGAAAGAATGGGACACTCAAAGGGGATCTCGACCTCAAGTTGGGTTCCAAGGATTTATTCACGACCATATTCAATAATATAGAGGATAGAGATTGAATTTTTTATGGAGGACAACATTTTATGAATTCAACTGGCTTATTCATGAAGCCATAGAATCAGAGATTCCACCCTAAAAAGGAAGACATTTCCAAAACCCTAGTCTAGATCTGTCTTTATTTTCTCCCTCAGTGGTTTTGGGATCCCAATATCCTTGAAAGCATTGGCAATGTTGTAGGCCATTTTTTCTATGATCTCAAATACTATAGATCAAGGTCGATTCACTTCCTACACTCACATTTGTGCCTAGACATATCCAAACCCCTTCCAGCTAGCATTATGTTGAGTAATGAAGATGAAATATGGGATGTTAGGGTCCTATAAATATAAAATTTATTTTTTTTAGTTGACTAATGATAGTCTTGTAAAATATGTACATACTTTGCTTTCTGCAAGTTGTTTTCCCATATTTAGAAAAAATAAAAAAATAAAAAATCAAAAAGAGGGTAAAAGTCCTAAAAGAAAGATCAAAAGACTTAGAAAAAATAATATATCCCAAAGAAAAAGAAATAAAACATGAAAGTGAGCAAGTCCAAATGCCACTACTTTTTACTGATGATTATGGCAGAGTGTCAATAAATTCCATAATCCATGATGAATTTAACTGCGTAATCTTGACTTGTCATGTTTCAATTTTATTATTGTAAAATAGTGAATAAAAATTAGTCAGACAGTTTAATCCTGACTAATTAGTAGATAAGTAGAGAATAAAGAGGAGCTCATCAGTTTAATCTGAGCCCGCAGATGATATAAGGTAGATTTAGATAGTTTTTATGCTTTTCAAAAGAATAAAATGTTTCAAGATAGCAAGCTCAAGTGCACCTGCAAAATGGAAGAAAAAATGTTAGATTAAAAGTTGGGTAGGTAGAAAGAAGTGGGAGAATCATGTAAATACTTTTCACTGGGCAAAAATCACTAATTTCCCCTCCCCTATAGTTATTCTACATTTTAGACTTTCAGTCAAAGAGGCTCAGAGAATTTCTCTGACTTCTGTTGGGACCGGACCCAAGGCTCAATGACTGATAAGTTAAAAAGTGTTGAATTCCTATATTAAATCCCTGATTATCATCTTTTACCCTACATTCATCCATTACACTTTAATTTCATAAGTAAAGACCTTTTACTTAATGAAAAACAAAATCCCCTTTTGATTAATTTCCTTTATTCATTAAAGCATAAAAACCCTCCAAAAATATTATATTCTAGGTCAAAGTGGTCAAAATTTTAAATGATAAAGCTTGGCTTTTACATTATCACTTTACTTAGTCAGATAATTATATTTTGGTGTTTTTCATTATCCTTAGTCATATTAATTTCTAATTTATTTATTAAATCCCTATAAATAAACCTTATCCTATTATTATAACCCCTTTTATGTTAAATATCCCTTAAAACCCACTATTATAAGATTTTAGAGCAAAGTTAATTACCCACATGTTAAATTAAAAACCCAAAGAACATCCCCTTTGGTCTAAAACTAACCATATTTAAATATCCCACCCCACTATAGTTATTAAGCCCTCATGGTTTAATAAACTATATAATAAAATAAAATACTTCCACGCTTATTATAAAGTTTAATTCAAACTAAACTTTATTCCCCCAAAAGCCTTTGTAAATACATCGTTATTTTCCCCGCATAAGACTTAAACCCAGGTTAAAGTCCCCTTTTACCTAGTTTAAATCATGGTTAACTCTATATCCCGCCTCACGCGCATTCTAAACCATATATATAAAATCTCTTTATATATAAACATTGTCCGATAAAACCTTTTTCATTAAAACTCGCCTATATATGATTTTGACCTTTACCCATTTGAATAAACTTTGGTTATAAATTCATATATTATTAAAGTTTTATTTTATTGCCCGCGTATATGAAGCCGCTTGGCCCCACATTTGTTTACACTTCAACTTTCAAATACATCATGACCATTCGCTCCCGCTTATCATATCTGACGGCCGACGATCAGTTTCACGCTTCGAAACTAATCGATCACTGTTGATTCAAAAGTTGCACGAAATAGGTTGTATTCGTGAAACCACTCTCTGTGACGTGGCGTTTGCTCATTGCATCACGTTTATTTTAAGAAATACCACTTACTGCCTATTTCCAACACGAAACCCACCAATGGTTTTTGCAGTCGAAAGCCGAAAAAAACCTCTTGCCTATGATTTGACTTGCATTAATGACATTTTTTAAAGATTTATGCATAAAGATTAAAACCTTTGTTTATAAATCTTATTGTTATTATTTGCCTCTTGAATGATAAACAAAATCTGCTTTTCCCTTTAAAGCTTTCCAAGCCCCGATTTTAGACCACTGTCAGTCTATTTTATGCATGAAAGCTCAGATTCCGCAGCAAGATACCCTGTTGACATGACAAAGTACACTATTTCAGCTCCAACAAATCAACTGAAGTTCAAATTCAAGCGGAATAATCTCCAAAACCCATCCAACTGTCGAAATACCTGCAGTTCAGGTATTCTTCAACTATTCAAGCCTGCAAATCCAAAATTGAAGTCCTTTTCACTAAAATACACCTAAAAAAGAGAAATTAGTCATATCAATTTGCCCTAAAATGCTCAAAATTAGGGCAAACTCTATCAAAATTACCCCAGAAACTGTTATTTTCTCAAAAGCCTCTTTTTTAAGCCGAATCCTTAGTTTTTAATTCCTATAAATCACTTCCACAGTTTGAAAAGCTTTTTGAAGTAGCAGATATAGTAAAAGCCATAAACGAGATGTCCCTAAAAAATAATAATGAGATAAACAATTTGAAAAAGACCATTCAAACTCTTGAATCATCCAACAGGAATGCATTGATTACATCAAAAGGACATGAACAAAGGGCAAATAGACCTGAAGAACAGGTACATATTTTGAAAAAGGAAGTGAACTTTAGTGAACAGGTGTCCTATATAAAAAACTACCTTTGGACCAAAATAATTGAAGACATACATCTCCAATGGCCTTCAATTCAAATTATATATGAACAAAGAGATTTACTTCTGGTAGCACAGGTAGAGATTCAAAAGACAAAGGAAGAACTTGCAAATAAACCATCTCAAGCTTTAAAGCTTATTACATTCTTAAACAGTAAAAACAGAGTGGAACTTGAGGAGCTGAAAATACAGGATAGGACAAAAACAATAATTCAGATCAAGAAAGTCCTAACAAAAAGGAACATAATGAATAATTTGGAGGAAAAGTGTGAGGCCATGAACTTATCAAATTACAAAGTTTTTTGACAAAATATACAATGTTGAGGAAAGCTGGCCTCCCAGACATACATGGCTTTAATGATAAACTGTTGGTCCAAACAGACTATGATAAGAAGCTAAGGGACCATGCTAAAGACAAGTGAACAAGCCTCCACCACAAGGTTCCCCCACTGGAAAATTTATTCTACAATACTTTGAAGACTTATTTTTTCTACAAAATGAGATTAAACATATTTTCATTGTCAAACCAAATTTTGTAAAGTACACCAATGCAAATGAAAGCTACAGAAAGTTGAAAAACATGAAGATACCCAATGAAAAACAGTGGCAAGTGTTTACAGATCTGTTATAGCAGCATAGAAGTAGAACAGTGAAGGATAGTACAGATAAAGCAGTCAAACTGAAAAGAAAAGAATAAAAAGGCTTATTTGATTTTTATTTTTTACTTTTGATGAGTCTCTTTTATAGCAGTAAAAAGGTAAAAGGGAAATCTAGTATGACAGAAAGATGATATGACAATGAACTGATTTTTCTACCACAGTGAAAATTCCTTTTACAAATGTTAAAAGGTTAATATATCAGTTGAAAGTGTATCCGGATAAAGAACAAGGTCAAAGAGTATCAGAGAAGAAGCAACCAACTCATTTTTTACTATGGTAATTTCTCTATTTTACAAGCAGTAAAGTGACAAATGAACAGCGTGAAAGAGTATCAGGAAGAAAGACAGTGTTGTTATAGCATCATTTTTCACCCTCATGTGATTCATGATTGTCTTTATGGCTTTGGGCACCCATTCCTACAGACTTGAACAAAATTCACTAAAAAAACAGTGTTAAAATTCCCATACGCAGTTATGCCCAGACTTTTCCGTGTGTATACACGAGTCGATATGTACTTTTCCGCGTATTCCATTAAAATCATTAAAAATATATATAAAAAATCCCTATTTTTGGGCTGGGTTGATGGTTACTCCAGTAGTTCAACCACCCCAGCACGTGGCCAACTGTTTCCAACTGATTGAAACTACTTTGAGGGAGTATAAAAGCCCCTCATGTGTATGGCCTAAGGGAGAGAGAAATTTTATAGACATTATACTATGTTGGAATCCCAGTTCAAGTCTGATTCCCCGTGCCTCCTGCACTTTCCCAGATTTATACAGGAAACCCTTGTTTCCTGGAGATGTTCATCCATTTATATGCCATCTCGAGTGCACAAGTCTTGAAAGTATCTTAGCGAGGCAAGGGCGGGACGAATCCAGACGACGGACTGCTCGGAGATCGTGGAAGGATTCAGGTGATCTCTCCACTTTTACTACTGTACATGCTGTTCGTGATAATGAAGAACCATCTTGTTCCTGAACTCATGTATTAATGTTTATTTATATGTGTGTAAAGATTATCATTTAAGCATTTATTATGGTTTATATAATGTTACACATGGATTGCACTAACGTTTAGGAGAAGTATATGCTGTACAACTAGGTTTCCGTGCACATTCTTTCTTGTTTTCCAGGTTGAAGGAGGAAGAAGGGTTGCTGGGGGTTTGGACCCCGCGGGATCTACATCGAACGTAGGACTATGGGTGAGTTTTGCTATCGTTGTTAACTAGTTTTTTGCATTCAAGTATGGTTGTTTGTGAGTCCTTCTGAATAACATGCCCTGCTATGTGGAGGTTTAGACCCAACAAACCTCTAGGGTGATTTTCCCCGAAATAGAATTGGCGACTCCACTGGGGATCGCATTCTTGTGATTCCCCTGTTGGGTGGTTTCAGCTGTTTGATAGGTTTCCAACAGTTTTAAATTTTATTTCCAGTCCAGTTAACTCTTTCTCAGTCAGACTGAAGTCCTGGTTTCTTATCCAGACTTGATCTTTTTTATTTTTCATTATTTACCTTTGCATACACGGGTTTTTCTGCACACAGATGCGTATACACGCAGTTTTTGTTAAAGGGAGCCGCGTATACGCGGGTTTCCTTTAGCACAGTCACGTATGCACGCTTGTTTCAAAACTGTAAAGTCACGTATATCTGGGTCAATTTTGAAATTTTAGGTTTCTTGGCTTTTTAATCTTGTCTGACTGTGGAGCCCTGTTCCTGTAGTGTTTTTGTGTCCTATGGATTGTGTTGAAAGTGGTCTTTGGTATTTTCTCTCTCTTGTTTGGTTGAAAACTAGCTTTTTTGGCAAATCTTGTTTCTTGTGCTGGCATTTCTGGTTTGAATACCAAGATCTCTTTTTGGGGATTCTTGGTTGTTCTGCTTCATCAGAACAGAGATCTTATGCTCATTTACTCTTTCCTACCTTTGTGTCTTGCTTTGCGCTTCGATCTTTGCCCATTGTTTGGTTGGTTTTCTTGAGTTCAGTTGACTAGGTCTTGTTGCAATTTTGAAGAGTCTTTCTTGGTTCTTTGAAGTTTTTGTTTGCCGCAAGGTTGTACTATTCTTCTAGGCTGAGTGTTTGAGTTTCTTGTCTTCTTTTGCTCATATAAATCTTGCTACTAGCTATCCCTATAAGGTTTAGAGCATTTTTTAAGTTTTTGCTTGAAATTCAGAGTCGTTTGGCTTGGGATTTGATAGTTTTTTTTGGTCTTTTTGAGCTCTTCCTTTTTATAAAACTCAAAATCTCAAAAAATATTTTGTTTTGTCATTTGCTTTTGTTTTGCATTTTGTGTTTTTGTTTTGTTATGTCTGTTGAAGCTTTGTTATGGTTTCTTGCCTTTGGTTTTTGACTTGATTTTGGAAAGGAATTGTCATTGGTTTCTTCCTCTTGTTTCAAGCGTTTTTGGTGTCTTTATATTAAGAGTTTCTAATTTTGGGAACTAGCTTTCTGGACCACCAAAAAGAGATAAAACTGAAGGATCTTTGGGAAATTTCTCTCTGCTTTATTAGATTTTGCATCTTAGAATTTCCATGCTCTTAGTGATTTGCATCAGGTGCACTTAAGCATTTAGTCATTTTCATAGTTTTTGTGAGTGTGAAGTTTGTTATCTGAAAAGAAAAATAAAATTTGTAGTCTTGTAGAACCTGTGTAGAAGTTGATTTTCATCGAAAGACAATAACTGCATTTGCATGTAGTTTGGTTTTTATTAATTTCTTTTCTGCGTCAAAACACCACAAGTTTCATTTCCGTATCCCTTTGACTTAACATAACAGCCAATTAAAATAAGCGATATAATTTAAAAGCAACTAGTAAGTTTTTTAAGTGTCATACACCAACTAGCTAGGTTGTAGGGCTTTGGATTAGGTGAGTGGAGAGTTAACTCTCCAAGGCTGCTCAAACAAAAACATAGAAGTTGATTAATTGAGCGAAATCCAACTCCGTTAGGTGGATCGAGAAAGCTCTCCTCCAGAGAGTCAAGCGCGAGGGGAAGTGAAGGCTGAGAAGAGAGATACCCCCTCTCTGATTTGCTGAATCTGACCTCAAGACCATTCCCGCCGACTTCTGGCATGGATTGGTGCCCATAGTTGCCACTCCTAGGTTCCACATAGGTGACTGCGGGGGGGAATACCCATGGTACCTGAGGCAGACGTCGTATCACTTTCAGCAGTACTTCTGGGGGGTGCCCTTGCGAAGCTTGGGTACTTGTGCCGGCAAAGGCTGTCGTTAGGAGGTCGGCGTAACTGTTTCTGATACCTTCGCTAGTAGGCCTGGGCCGTAATTATCCCAGACTACTTTCGGGAGGTCCTATATTTCGCTTTCTTGTATTTTGGTGTCCGGTCCTAATCACCCGGAGCGGAAATACCTGAAGGCTGTTTGCTTGATTGTATCTCAGGGATTTTTTGTAGTGAGTGCTCTTTGCTCCTAGCTTGCCTAGCTTTATACTTTTTTGAGTCTAATTAAAATTTGTTAAAGTGGTTGATCAAGCGCCTCGTCGATCGAGGAGAATCCGGGGGTTATCTCCCGAGAGTTCAGAGCCTTCTTCAAGAAGGCGTAGGAGTAGTTTAGCAGGTGAGTATCACCCTGTGGCGTCTGACGCAGTGGAGAGAGATCCTCCACAAGGGTCTGAAGGTTTTGTAGCTGATTCTGGTGTTGGTTCCGAGAGGAGCGCTCCGCTCACCTCGCGAGTTTTATTTCCGCAGGAAGAAGAAGTTCAAATAGAGGAAGTACCTGAACCCTCTGTGTCACTTCCATCTCCTCTTCCTCCTGATTATCCGTTCGTTGTTGAATACATCGGACCTGAGTCAGAGAGACCGGAAGATCCTCTGTATTATACATACCTTTCGATGGCCACAACTGGGAACGTGGCTTCTGCTGTGAGTGCTGCAGGCATTCAAACTCCTGCTTCTGTTGAAGGAGGGGGCACTATTGCTATATCTTTGATTGCTTCTAGTACTGCTGTGTTTGGCTCTGGTTTCACCCAAGCACATGCTTCCCAATCTGGTCCCTTCTGTTTTGGAATGCCCACTAGTGGGATTCCTTCTTTTTCCTTTTCCGTTGCTGCAACTAGATCTACACCCATGTCTTCCATGGCTAGTGGATCGGCTTCTTTTCAAGGGTTCCCCTTCGGAACTGGACATATTCCTAGTTCGAATCCTTCTTTAGGGTCCTTTCCATTTACTTCTCAGACCCAGAGTTTCAACCCTTGGTCTGGAGGTCAGAATTCGACTACTTTTACAGGTTGGAACCCTGTATTCACCACAGCGGGGGCAGGGAATCGGTTTTACGCTGGTCACCAAGGGAATGCTTCTTTCCCTTCATCAAGTGCTTATCAGACCTTTTCCCCTCTTTCTAATGCCTGGAACCCCTATCAGGGGCTTTCCTCTTCATTTCATACTTCAGTGGGGGGAACTGGTCCGGTCTTTGGTAACTCTGCGTTGGGAGGAGGTTCTTCTCCTTTTTCTACGAGTTCTTTCTGGCAACCTGGTGCCTCATAAAATCCAGGGTATTCTTTTCAGAATGTTGGGAATTCATCCTATCAAGGATGGAATCCTCAGGCTCCGCCTCATTTATCTTTTCTGGCAACGTTAAACTTGCTAGATCTGTCGAAATTGACTAATGATCCGATCCGTTATAGTCCGGGGAGGCCTTCGGTTCCCACCAAACTTCCTTCAGACATTCCAAAGTTTGAAGGCAAGAATGGAGAAGATCCGGCTGACCACATCACCACCTTCCATTTATGGTGTTCTTCGAACTCCCTGATCGATGATTCGATTAGGTTGAGATTGTTTCAACGCACCCTAACTGGAAATGCTGCCAAATGGTATATTGAGCTAACTGGGGGCAGTTTTGCTACATTTGGAGAACTAGCTATTACATTTCTAAATCATTTCCAGTTCCCCGTCCGTTATGACGCCGAGACTGAACTCCTAGCTAATTTTAAACAGGACGACGCAACCCACATTTCTGACCATATTCAGGAATGGCGGAGAAGGAAGAGGCTTATTAAAGCTCATATTCCAGGAGAATTCCTTTTGGAATGGTTTCTGAAATCTCTGCAGTCAGATATTTCGAAAGATGCATCCCTCTCTGGGGTATTTTCCGAGGAGCAGGCCATTTTTAGGGCCCAGCAATTGGAAATGATATATTCTCAGTCTGGGGTCCTCCATAAGTATTTGCCCAATGCTCCTCGCTCCAAATTAGATTTATCCAAAACTAAGCTTGGTCCTCATGGTGACGGACTGATTGGATCGATCAATAGTGGTGCAGCCAACCTGCTTACTCAATTGCAGCAGTTGTCTTTGCAATCTGCTCGTTCTGGTAAGGCTGTGCCTACTGAGTCATCACCTTCCCCCTGTTTGTCCATAAATGTTGTCCAAGCCTCTGATCCCAAAGGAAATCAATAATCCGAAGGGAAGAAGAAGGGACGAAATAATAAGAAAAAGGGCAAGAATGGGAAGGGTAATGTGAATAAAACCAACGAGCATGTTGGTGAGGGTCAAAAGGATAAAAAGAAAGTGAAGTTTCCATGCAAGCTGTGTGCTGGAGACCATCTTACGCACCTTTGCCCTAAAATTCAGGATGCGCAGCGCTTGTTAGCCCAGCAGGGTTCTTCTAGTTCCCAGGCTGTGTTAACAAACCCTTTTCCCCAAGGGAAACAACTAGTTGTTGGCGCAAATCAAAATCCTGGGGCTTCCTCTGGGGGCACCCAGGAAGGGGAAATTCCATCGAACATATTCATGATGAGTGCTCACGTGGATGTCACTACGAGATCCTGTGATTATGGTGGAGAAGAGTCTTCGAAAGCTAAGGATGCTCCTGATGCTACTGAGCCGCTTCACATTACAAGGCCTACTGTTGAGCCTATACCTCGGATGCCCAAAGTATCCACTAAGTGTTCGAAGATTAATCCAAACGCTAGGGCTTCCCAGAACTACTCTATTGTGGAAGATCTGGCGCAGAGTCCTTGTGTTATGTCAACTTTAGAGGTGCTCCAGTCTTGTCTGGCTCAGCGCAGTGCTTTTCTCACTGCCATTGGGGCTATTGATCCAAAAAATTCTCTTCTGATTACATTTGATATGACTAATTTTAAGAAGAGACTCCCCCATCATATGGCTTTTCATATTAAATCATCGTACCGGAAGTGCAATATCTTTCGGACGGTTGTTGATGAGGGTGCTTCCACATGCATGGTGTCTCTCACATGTTGGAAGACGATTGGATCTCCCAAAGCTGTTCCATCTACCACTCTTCTGACTGTGTTTGATGGTCATTCTCACAGACCGCATGGTATTGTCCCAGCTTTTCCTATCTGTGTTGGGGGAAAAACTATGATTATAGAGGTTGAGGTAGTTGATGCAAGCTTGGACTACAACCTTCTGTTGGGGAGAAACTGGATTTATGAGATGGATGCCATTGCATCCTCATTATTTCGGATTATTTGTTTCCCTCACGAAGGGAGGATTGTTACAGTGGACCAACTGGACTGTCCTCCTGTAGACCCAAATGCATCTACTGACTCATCTGTTCCAAGGTTGGATAATACTAAGGTGCCTGTTGAGAATTTAGGGGCTCGAATGTATTCTTCCTTGATGGGTACTTTCGATATTCCTCCTCCTACGGTTCATATTAATGTGATTTCATCCTCCAAGGCTCCTCTTTGAAGAGAGTTCTTCAAAACTCATTATTTTTCGGACCCTTGGACCTTACCTTCCCCTACTGCCACATTAGCGGAAGGTCAAGTCGATGGAATGGAATTTCCAATGTCTGCAGCAGAGATTGCTTATCAGTCTATTGTTAACTCTGCAGAATCCATCCCAGCTCCTCTCTCACCAGAAGAGTTGGATGGAGATGTGGCTCCGGCTTGGGCACTTAGTTCTTCTTCTGCCCAGGATTGCCTTGATACCACTCTTCCATCTGAAGAGGCCATCCTGGAAGCTATGACTGGTATAGATAGACCGTGGGATGATTTGCATCATCGGTCTTACTTTTTACTTGATTTGAGCGAAGTTGAAACGAGTTTTCCAAGTCCTCCGTCTCCTGGTCCTGTTCGCCCAGTCCTGAACCCTTTAGCACCAACACAGTTTTATGCTGAAGGGAACATGGCTGTGATTTCTCCTACTATCCCGGTGAACATTTCTAGGGATCCCAATATTATTAAGAATGTCTTCATCGGAGCTTAATGTTCTCGTGAAGAGATTTAGATTTACACCGAGCTCTTTAAAGAGTATAGGGATGTATTCGCTTGGTCTTATGAGGAAATTCCTGGTATAGATCCATATATTGTCTAGCATGAGATCAAGACTTACGAAAACGTAAGCCTGTGAGGAAAAAACTTCGTCCGGTCAATCCTAGGAAGGCAGCAGCTATCAAAGCTGAGGTGGAGAAGCTTCTTAAGGCAGGATTCATTTTCCCTGTTCCTTTGACTGAATGGGTTTCAAACCCTGTTCCCGTAGATTAAAAAAAAGGAACAATTCGAGTGTGCATTGATTTCAGAGACCTCAATAAAGCATGTCCTAAAGATAATTACCCCATACCATTTATCGATCAGATCATTGACGAGTGTGCTGGTAATGAGATTTTCTCCTTCATGGACGGTTTCTCTGGATATAATAAGATTACTATCTGTCCTGAAGATCAACATAAGACTGCCTTTATTTGTCCCTGGGGTACTTTTGCATACAAGAAGATGCCTTTTGGTCTTAAAAATGCTGGGGCTGCGTTTCAGTGGGCCATGTCATATGCCTTCCACGACATCAAAAAGATTATCGAGGCGTATTTGGATGATTTAGCTGCTCTTTCTCGAAAGAGGATGGATCATCCTGCTCACCTCCGTCAAATATTTGAACGATGTCGTTTCTATAAGATTAGGTTGAATCCGAACAAGTGCGTTTTCGCGGTTACATCCGGTCGGTTATTGGGATTCATTGTGTCTAGAGAAGGGATTAGGATAGATCCCTTCAAGGTTGAGGCAATACTTCGGTTGCCTCCCCCGTCCTCTGTTCGTCAACTTCAAAGTCTACAAGGAAAGTCTAATTTTCTTCGGAGATTTATCGTAAATTATGCTGAAGTTACCAAGCGATTTATGAGATTGTTGAAGAAGGGAGTTCCATTTCTTTGGGATGACTTCGCTCAACGCTCATTCGATGCTTTGAAAAAAGCATTGACCTCTGCTCCTTTATTGAGTCCCCCTGATTACAGCACGGATTTCCTTTTGTATCTGGCAGCAGCAGAATCTACTATTGGTATGGTTCTGGTTCAGGAAGATGATGCTCTTGCAGAGCATGTTATTTACTATCTTAGTCGAGGCTTGGTAGGACCTGAACTCTGGTACACTCTGATAGAAAAGTTAGCTTTGGCAGCTGTTCATGCTGTGCAGCGACTCCGACATTACATTATTCTACGAAAAACTTATGTTTTGGCAGCAGCCAATCCATTTCAGTTTGTCCTCAGTAGGTGAGTGATTGAGGGCAAATACAATAGATGGATTGTGATTCTGCAAGAATTTGACCTTGAGTTTATGTCTGCCAAGTCCAAGAAATCATTAGTTTTCGCGGAATTGATCTTCGAGTTGCCCTGTGGGGATGAGATAGTCTATGATGAATCCTTCCCAGATGAACATTTATTTCTTATCTCTCCACAGGATCCTTGGTATGGAGATATCATTGTGTATCTCCAGACTGCGAAGTTTCCCTCTACTTTTTTGAAAGATGAGCGTCGTAATTAAGTTGCGTCACTTGGATAAGAATTACTTGATTATTGGTGATGCTTTATACCGTCGAGGGGTTGATTCAATCCTGAGACGTTGCTTAACTCTCGAAGAAGCTGAGGCTATGCTCAATGATTGCCACAGTGGAGCTTGTGGTGGTAATTTGTCTGGGCTTGCTACAGCCCAAAAGATCTTGCGTGCTGGGTACTTTTGGCCTTCGATTTTCAAGGATTGTATGGAGTCGGTCAAAAAGTGTCTTCCGTGTCAAGTTTATACTGAAAAATGCGCGCTCATCCACCTTCGATTTTTCTAGTCATTACCGTCGGTCCCTTTACAAAGTGGGGTATTGAATATACTACTTGTAACCTGCCTTCGGCTAAAGGTCACAAGTACATTATTGTAGCAGTAGACTACTTTACGAAGTGGGTCGAGGCTATGCCTACTTTTGGGAATGATGGTGAGACTGCAGCTCTTTTTCTTTTCAACCAGGTTATTTCTCATTTTGGTATTCCTAGAGAGATTTTCACTGATCATGGCAGCCATTTTTAGAATAGCATGATGTCTGAGTTGGCTCTAAAATTGGGTTTCTGGCAGGAGCATTCATCTCCGTATTATCCTCAAGCCAATGGGCAAGTGGAAGCCGTGAATAAATCCTTGAAGTCAATTCTTCAAAGGACAATTGATAAAGCTCGATCCAACTGGCATATTATGCTATATCCTGCACTTTGGGCATACAGGACGTCAGTGAAAACTGCAACTGGCTTTACTCCGTTTCAGCTAGTGCACGGGTTGGAATCCATATTCCCCATTGAATGTGAGATTCCTTCTCTTAAGTTAGCTGTTGAACTTCTTCCTGACACTTCTAGTCTTGAAGAACGACTCCTTCATCTGGAACATCTCGATGAGCAGCGTTGGGATGCTGCCATGATGAATGAAGTGTATAGAAACCGAGTTAAAGCTCAAGACGATAAGGCAGTCAAACCTAGGGTTTTTTTGGAAGGTGACCTTGTTTTGGTCTATGCCTAAGAAAAAGATGCCCTGGGGGTAGGAAAATTTAAGTCTATGTGGTATGGCCCCTTTATCGTCAAAAAAGTCCTTAAGAAAGGAGCATATACCTTGGTTGATTTTGAAGGGAACGAGTTGCTGGAGCCCAGAAATGGGCTCTATTTGAAGAAGTATTATGCCTAGGCTCCGGCCTAGCATGTTGCTTTTGTATATAGTAGTTTTGCTTTGTACATATCTGGTTGTTTTTTCGATCTTTGATGGGATGGTGATGTTTTTGATCTGCTTTGGCAGGTTGTGTTGGATGTCATAAGTCATTTTGGTTTCGCCGATGGTGCTAGTAGACACACCCGGAACTTAGCTTCCGCAGCTTGGGTGCTTCATTATCCATCCGGTCAGCTGTTAGTATCAAGAGGGGTCTGCATTGGTCCTGCTTCCAATAATATAGCAGAATACACTGCAGTTGTTTATCTACTATCGGAGGCAATATCTTTGGGTGTTGATTCGTTGGTAGTTTTCTTGGACTCTCAGCTGGTGGTGTCACAGTTGAACAATACTTATCGGGTACGAGATCCATGTTTACTCCGGTTGTTCTTGAGGGTACGTTTGTTACAAAGATCATTTCAATTTTTAACTTTCATTCATATTTCTCGAGCTGACAATTGGTTGGCAGACTCATTAGCTAATCAAGCACTTGATTGGCATATTAATCATTCCATACAATAAAATTTAATCATAAAAAAACATCATACATTTTCATACATTTGTTACATCACATCAAACATTGTTGTATATATATCATCAGAGTGTTCAAAACTATACAAAATTTGGATCCATAAGTCATACAAAATTTGGGCTTATGCCCCCGATCATGTTCAATCTCAAAAATATACAGTCATCTGATACATCATATCTATCTACTACTGAGGTCCCTGCCCAGAAGTTGTGTTCTTATAGAACACGATCGCAGTGGCAACACGACGGAATAATCGTACCCAGTCACGGGGTACTCCTACCACCTGTCTCTGGATGGCTTCAGGCAGATCTTCCACTGCAGCCATAGGTACTTGGCGGGTTAATCCCTCCAAGTTCCTCTGTATAGCCTGGAGGGTTCTGTCTGGATCTACTGTATCCGCTTCGCCTTTGCGACGCTTATGTCGTGGGTATCCCTCAGGTCGAACTGGTCCAATATCTGTTTCATGATCATTTTGAAATTGTAAGTCATTTGAATCCAATCAAAAACATGTTTGATTTTCACATTTTTCATCCATATTGAAAAAATCCAAAAAAATTATATAAGTCAAAAAATTGTAAACTTACCGACTGTACCCCATGCTATGCCTGGTGGAAGGACAAGATTTGGATCACCACGAAAGTACATCCCGGCATAGGGATAGTCATCCAAAGCGATGCTTTTTTCTCTCCACCATTGGAAGAACTGATCATCCCAAGTGGTCCCGGGGACTTCAATTCCCCCCAATCTCTTCATCATGTCTTCCCAGCGAGAAATTCTTGGGTCTCTCGAGCTGCTGATGGTAGAGATCACTCTGGGTCTTAGTACTGGAATCTTCTCAAAGAAGAATGTCATCAAAATTTTACCATATCCAAAATGTTTTGTCTTTGCTTGGCGGATAGAGGTTAATTGTTGCTTCATGTTCATCAGTAGGGCTGTGCACCAATCATATACATGAGTTAAGCATTCCACTGCTATTCTCATTTGCGTCCTGGATGCCTAGTGTAGGGAAGCAGATCCTGCCACCCTGCCAACGGTAAAAAGGAGGATTTTCATGTGCAAATCTCTTAAGTCTTTGATTGCAATTTGAGTTCCAACTTTCTTGGAACCCTCTATGCAGTACACGTGGACGTAATCTTCCACGGTTAACCCTCCCAAA
Organism: Pinus albicaulis; assembly: GCA_034641835.2. Classification (NCBI taxonomy): domain Eukaryota; kingdom Viridiplantae; phylum Streptophyta; class Pinopsida; order Pinales; family Pinaceae; genus Pinus; species Pinus albicaulis. The sequence goes on along the minus strand of CM076584.1, from coordinate 23,310,223 downwards.
GGCTTACCGTGCAAGTCTACTGGCTCCCCCCTCTGGGAGAGTCCAGTGATAAAATATATGTCTTCCACTTCAATGCATACAGGCATCTGATCTATCATAAAGCAGTCCTCTTCCGGTTCCCAATATTTCACAAGCATTTCGAGCAACCGGACATTGCTCTTCATATTTGGCATTTTGAAAAACTTGAGTAATCCACAATTCTGTAGAATATTCAGTGATGCTTGGTTCTGCATGACTTCATTGTCTATTGCAGTGTGTTCGCGCTCTCTCCATGATATGGTCATCATGTCAAATTTCAATAATCCATTCATTAGCTACGCATTCTTGATTTTTGGGTTGCGCATACGCGACTTCATTTGTGCACAGTCGCGTGTATACGCGACTTGGTCATTACAAACCCGCGTATGCGCAAACCCATGATTTTTAGCAAGAGATTTAATGGTGAAAATTCCTAATTTTTAACTTATGAACGAACAAAATGAATAGCAAGGATGAATTAAGAGCTAACCTGAGAAATTCGGTGGGATTTGACGGTCGGTTGCTCCTGTTTTGACGAAAGAAGCTTTTTTCTCCAGAGCACTTTTTTCCAAATCAGCAATGTAATAATGAACCAAATATGAGGTAATTTGTTTATTTATGCCCAAAAAGTTGAAAATTTTTGCAAAAATTTCTTGTGCTTATTTTTTCAATCTATCTTAAGCTGCATAACCCGGATGCTTGGAAGTGCCCAGATTGGTATATTTTCAAGTACATTTTGACGAATTTGAGATTTTTCGCGGTTTTTGATCCATGACTGCTGACCCGTCATGGCAGGTATATGATCTTCACTGGCATATAGGTTAGGGAATCCACTTTCCGTTGCATTTTGCATACTAGCCTCCATTCTGATCACTTGCCATAGGGTCGATCCCATCAGGTCATGAGTATTACACCCATTTCACTCACCGATTATTTAATCATGACTTGGTGGTAGAGCCTTCCTTTACATGGGCTTCCTAGTTAGTTCCTCGCTATCACTTGTTGCCCATGCTGCGTTTTATGTAGGCTCGGGAGTCCTCTTTAGTCCCGCCATGAATTGTGTGTTGAAGCTTCATTCTTCTTCTTCTTCATTATCATTTTTCTGGCTATTACCCTAGAGGCTCCCTGGTGTTGTTGAGTTGTATTACTACATTGCATATTGGCTACTTGTTTATCCTGGCCTTTAGCCGGCTTCATTTGGACTCAATGTTTAAGCCAACTTTTGACCTTGTTTATATGTACAAGTTAACCATTGCATGCACTTAGCTATCGCGACTTGACACCCTTTTACCCATGGATGGAACATTCCTCTGAGTATCGCTTACCAGTTTCCACCACCTTGCATTGAGCATAGGATCGTTCCAATCCCAGGAACTAGTGCATTTGTTTCTTGATACTCGTTCTATCCATTGTACCATAGCATTCTTTTATTCCTTTTCAGGCTTATTATATGAAAAAGACAAAAAAATCAAATATAACAAAAAGAGCGGGAATGGGATGTAACTTCGTTATTTGATGGCAATACAGTGTCAGTTTGTCACCCTTGAACAAAGCATATACATCTTTCCTCCATTTGGGATGGTTTTAGTTTTGACCTAGGTTCAGCCTTTACCTTGTTTCACTTGTCAGTTCTCCCCCAGTTGGTTATCTCTTCCAATCATATGGAGAGTTTGTTCTGCCTCCTGCATAACAGACTTATACAGTGTCACTTTTTACTACCATGGTCATCACGAGTCATGCTTTTTTTCAAGGGAAGTTTAAACAGAGTCGGCCATTCTGTGGTGTCTCTTGACTCATTATTCAGTCGGCCTTCCCGGTCTTGTCAATATCTTGTTCTATCACATCAGATGTTTTGGTCCTCTGCTCGTGCTGGTTTGAGAAGGTCTCCATTGACTTCTTGTTGGCGGGTTTGTCTCTTACCGACTACGACACATTGCTCTGAGAGAAAACCTATAGCTGCACCCTGGCCCTATTTCCATCATTGATAGGTGACCTTGTGCTCAGCATTTGATCATCATTATGGGTCTTTGACTGAGTGGTTTCCCCTGTGTTTGACGTCAGCATACATTATCACACTTGGGATTCGTGTATTACCTTGATTTCCATTTGACCCTATCGGTGGATTTCTCGCCTCTGTGTCAGATTTCATTATTGGTTGGTTCAGAGGGTTTCTTTCGTGCGCTAGCTTCATCTTGTGCATGTCGGAAACGTACTTCGGTTTGGTTCCGTCACTCTACTTCGTCCGATTCCTTCCAAATCTTGGCCTGCGGGTTACACTCGCACTGGACTGATGTGGGATTCCTTAATGCCTTCCTTCCAGCAGATCTTTTCCCATCGACTCCGACTCATTGCTCTGGGAATAAGGTCTAGAGTCTTTTTGTCAGTACCTTAGGGTTTGCAGTCATCAGTGGCAGACTCTTCGCTATCGACAGTGGGGATTCATCATTGCCTCCCGATTGGTAGATTCTTTCAAGTGTTCGACTTCAACTCATTCATTCGCACTTGTTAGATTGTACTGGGGCACCTTGACACTCATTTTCATTATTGGTGGGTTTTCTCGCGTTGGTTAACGGTATACATCATTGACCGGTAATCCAACGATTTCTCACATGGTCGAATTCAACTCATTTATTCCCATTGTGTAGAATTGTGCCATAGTGATCGGTGAAGACCTCGGGTTGCATCAGCATTTCTCGGTTCACTTTTGACAGTCCATTCAGTTTCTGCCAGTGATGCCGTTCACCCTTATATGTTGCAGTGTCAGTACAACAACATCCTATATGTTGGCTCTCGAGTTGCGTGATTGTACCATTTATTCTACCCCTTATGATTTGGTACTTGGAGATTTAGTTACTTATATGATCAGACATCCAGTTTCAGCATCATTGATCAACTTTCTATATGTGATACTTGGACATTGATTCAGAATTATACTTCCGGGCCATGCTCAGATGATTCATTGTGTACTTTCAGTTCAGCTATACTTGTATACATGTTGGATCTATTCAGTACTTTCTATATGATGTATTTTTGACTGAGCATGGGTATGCCCGCCTCAGCATGAGTTGACTCTCTGTTTTCTTTCATTGGTTTTTGGTAGGCTGAAATCTGGTGAAGTCCTCTCTTGTCCTTGCAAAGTTCTTTCTATGTGCATAATACATTTCGGCCATCATGTACCCCTTCTAACCTCATATATTAGGGGGCATATTGCCGATTCTTGATTGTGTTTATGGCTTTAGAGACACATTCCTATGGGCAGACCATTACTAAAAGCAGTGTTAAAATTCCCATATCTGAATTGTACCCGGACTTTTCAAACGTGTCGCACGTTATATACTTTTAGCGTATTCCATTAAAATCATTAAAAAATATATAAAAAATCCCTATTTCGGTGGGTTGATGGTTACTCCGGTGGTTCAACCACCCCACGTATTATCTGTTTTTTTCCAACTGATTGAAACTACTTTGAGGAGTAAGCCCTCATGTGTATGGCCTAAGGGAGAGAGAAATTTTATAGACATTATACTACTGTTGTATTCCCTATCCAAGTACGATTCCCCGTGCCTCCTCTTTCAAATTTATACGAAACCAGCATTCTTGCCATGTTCATCCATTTATATGCCATCTTGAGTGCACAAGTCTTGAAAGTATCTTAGCGAGGCAAGGGCGGGACAAATCCGGACGACGGTCTGCTCATAGATCGTGGAAGGATTCAGGTGATCTCTCCACTTTTACTACTGTACATGCTGTTCGTGATAATGAAGAACCATCTTGTTCCTAAACTCGTGTGTTAATGTTTATTTATATGTGTGTAAAGATTATCATTTAAGCATTTATTATGGTTTATATAATGTTACACATGAATTGCACTAACGTTTAGGAGAAGTATATGTTGTACAACTAGGTTTCTGTGCACATTCTTTCTTGTTTTCCAGGTTGAAGGAGGAAGAAGGGTTGCTAGGGGTTTGGACCCCGCGGGATCTACATCGAACATAGGACTACGGGTGAGTTCTGCTATCGTTGTTAACTAGTTTTTTGCATTCAAGTATGGTTGTGTGTGAGTCCTTCTGAATAGCATGCCCTGCTCTGTGGAGGTTTAGACCCAACAAACCTCTAGGGTGATTTTCCCCGAAACAAGTGTTAAAGGGTATAAAGTGAAAAGAGTATCAATCAAGCAATCTTCAAAGAGATATTTTCCAAATATGCCAACAAGAATGTACACCTAGTCAACAAACTGTTTTGATTAGATAAGTTAGTTATATATTTTCTAGATAAGAGGATAGCTTGCTAGAGTTGTTAAGCAACTGTCCCTCTTAATATGTAAATATCTTTTATTTTTCCTAGAGTTATTCCTACATCTCTATAGGATATTTTGTAACAAATAATTGTATAAATACTTTAGTTTGTGAAGTTTTTAGTGTGGAATAAAATTTCTAAGAACATTATAGACATTTTGCTGGTACGTTGGAGGTTCATATGTGTTGATTTGAAAGTAGCAGTCTAGACAATTGCCAATTGGACTTCATAATTCAGGATTCATGCAATAATTTGAAGAGTAAAGTGCATCTATGTTTTCATTGCTTCCTTTCTGAGTTATATACATTTCATATATGTTGTTCAATCTTAATGATTAAATAGGAATATTACTTCAGGACTAGTGTTATAACTCCTTGTCTTAACTAATTAATCATTTAAATTTTTTCTGCTGATTTCCGGATTTAGGAATTCGTAATTGCTCCTAGTCCCGTTTGACCCCTACCTTCTTCCACTTTTTCCGGATCAAAGGATTCTTCATTTCCCTTTATCTCGAAAAAAACCATCTCACCAAAACAATCTATTCAAATCTTTGATGGTTATCTACCTTGCCTTGAATACATTAGCATCCTCTTGGCCTTCCCTTCTAGTGCTGCTTGCTAGACTTTGACTCCATAGCCCAATGGACTAGTAGATCCCTCTTTAATTTGTCTTCAAGTACTCTTATTTTCCACAAAAACATTTCAAAACCAAAACCAATTGTTCTATCATAACTAGCCTAAAACATAAATCAAAACAAAGATAAATCTTAAAGAGAGAGCCCTCTCTGAACTATAGGAAGGCTAGATCCTATTGTTCCAAGTAGGTTTGTGGTTACCTCAGACTATTTCTCTTGAACCTGGAGAAATTACTGAGTGATAACATGGGAAAAACCAATAAACTATGATAAAATACCATTTAGATTCCAAAAATTCCATTAATACAACTATTTATTCTGAGTAATCCCAACAAACCAAGTCGAAAAAAATGTGCATGTAAATTCATCCTTGAATTAAGAAGGGTTTAACAGAATCATTAATAAAAGGAAGATATCCAAAAAGGGAATAAAGAACCCAACTTATGAAAATGTAGCAGGACGTAACTGATACATGACCCTCCAACAAATAGAAGTAAATCATAAATTCAATTAAGGAGAAAGGCCCAAAACCGTAGAGTTTGGGAAAACTAGTAAGCAACAAGCCCAATCAACAAAAAACATGTAGGATCAACGAAAAGGAAAAGACTACTGGGCCCATATCTAGAAATGGAGGATAACACCCAATAATTTTCTAATGCAAAATACCTTGAGGCAATGGAATTGCATAACATTGATTTGTAATCTCTTGTAGATGAATGGAGAAAAAAAGACCCAACAACCATTCCCAAGGAGCAAGTTCAAATCATCACTAAAGAATACATCTGAAATCAAGATCTAATTCTCCATCAAGCTCAGGATTGAGGAAATACCCCTATTCACAACTTTATTTTTCCTCTAATGGAATTAAAATAAATTCTCTTAGAGACCAATTGAATATTCTAAGATAACTAAAGAAAAAAGGGTGGAAAAACAATATTCAATTACTATAGGACTCAGGGTATTAGTTGGTAAACAATGGTATGGTTTCACCAATGGATGTCATCTTTCAAGCCTCCTCTCAATATCAGTAATGAAATTTATCTCGTGGAATACTATGGGTCTTAATAGGAGATCCAATAAAAGACTCCTAAAAAATCAAATCCCCTAAGAAAACATTGATATCATGATTCAAGAAACGAGATGTTCTTATGAGTCTTTCAATAATATTATAAATTCTATTTGGAGAAGCTGTGATTATCTATCACAATATGCACAATAAGAATTAGGAGGCAAGTTTCCATTGCATGGAACCCTTCCTAAGTCACTCTTTGGGTTTCCTGTTCTCTTCCCAAATCCCTAACTTCCAACTTTGATCCTATTGGTTCCACTAGTTCAAGTTTCAGAAAAAATGTTTATGACCCTAGTATTCTTGTTGATAAAAAATTCTTCCTTCAAAACCTCCAAAAAGTGTCTAAGCTTATAGGAGAGAACTACTGGATTATAGTTGGGGATTTTAACATGATCAAGAATCTAAATGAAAAGATAGGTGGGATTTGTAGGCTTGATGAAGAAAACCCCCTCTTTGTAGATCTCATCAATGACTCAAAACTTGTAGATTTGAGTACTCATAATGGCTTATACACATGGAACAATAAGTGAGGAGGCTCATCTCAAATAGCTTCAAGACTAGATATATTCCTTATTGTAGAGTCTCTCTTTATTTTGTAGAAATTTGAATAATAGTTGAATTATTCACCGAGATTATCCTGGTTACACACTATTTAAGCTTCATGCATAATACATAACCTCTTCTACGATTGATCATCAATATGCGGAAATAGAAAGCAGTCGCATGCGCTCATTAAAACATAATCAAGCACACATATCAACACAAGATGTAATGGGGAAAGCAATAGCTGAAAACCCCCAACTATCTGTATATTATAATGATAGAGAACATGTAACAATACGTAGCACAATACTCCTCACAAGTACTCAGTACTATCTCCAAAAGTTACACACAAACTAACTGAGATTTGAACAAGTCCTGGGTTCAAATCTCCTCCACAAGTTTGCCTGCCTCTACTGCGCAATCCAAGTTGATTAATGATGAGATCCAAGTTCGAATCCCACTAGCTCCAACTACGCAATCCTCATTGGCAATCTCCATCAATGTGTGTGCAAATCTCATGCACAGGTATAGTCACAACTGATAGTCACACTCACCCTTTCACCCACCTCTAACACTGGTCTCCACTGAACTGTCCATGCATCACAGTTAACTGATGTGTTATTTAGTTGATTTATGAGTTAACAATTATTGAATTAATTAATAATTAATTCACACCACTCATCACTAGTGTATTTATTAGTTAGACTAAATACAACTAGTTCAACTAAGTTAAACCGAACACAACTCCACCAACTGTCTCATCAACTCCACCAAACTCTGCCACTTGAGTTCTAACTGAAGTCAACCATGCAATAGCTCAACTAACCCTTAGGAAAAGCATATTTCCTTCTGTCAGCTGCATGTGCCACATCCAAGCATCAAACTGAATTGCTCCAAGAGGATAAGATAATGTTTATAGTCTAAATATTATTAAGGGTTAATAATATTTGACTGTTCTATTTTTAGCCCGGCAGTCTAAAAATAGATTCCGCCCAATGTCTAAAAATAGATGTCCATCTATTTTTACCAACTTGACCAACCATCTATAAATAGCATCTCGCAACTCATAGACCATGATCCATATGTCTAAAAATAGACATAGTCTAAAAATAGTCCTTGAATTCGCAAAAGTCCTTGAATTCACAAAAGTCGTGGCACGACTATCCTTCTCGTGAAAGGTGGCTTTCACAAATTTTTCCATGGTGAAGGTGGCCCAATCTCCGGTGCCACAACTCGCCATCATCCCGGCTCACCACTCCTTCCGCCTTGCATGCCATTGCTACACAGCCATCTACTTGCAATTGATAAAGGTTCTTGACTCAAACCCCTATCTTTCGGGTCTCTCCAGTTTTCTTACTGCACAAGAAGGCTTTTCCTTCGCTGAAGACCACATCATACCCCTTGTCTTCTAACATCGCCACAGAGATCAGATTCTTCTTCAATCCTGGAACATGCATCACTTCCTTCAATACGAAGGGTTTACCAGACTCCCTCTCAAAGGAATGGTACCGATACTGGTCACACTGTATCTACCATCATCGCCCATCTCGATGTGCACTCCAAGATCTTTCTCATCCAGATCAGTAAACAAATCTCGATCTCCTGTCATGTGAAAAGACGCACCACTGTCTAGAAACCACACTGATCCCGCCACACTTGAGACCAAGCATGCAAACAGCAAAAAATCCAGCTCAAATTGCGAGGCTAAGGCCTCTCCAGCTGTAGATCCAGCAGCCTGCTTATTTTTCTTCTTCCGCGGACAATTTGTGGCATAATGTCCGTGTTGGTGACAGTGAAAGCACTTCACCTTGGACATGTCCTGCTTCTTGCCTTTTGCACCAGAATGAGAAGCTTTCTTGCTCTTCCCCTTCTTTGCTTCGGCAGCCAAAGTGAAATTCCCTTCATCAGAGTTCCTTGATGAAGATCCGTCCCTGGTACTCTGCCTTATCTCCTCTTGCACAAGATCCGCCCGACCAAAGTCGCTTCCCATCCTGGGCTATTTCTCCCGACTACGGATGTATCCTCGAGAGAAGATGCCAACTCTTCGTACACTGGGAGAGACACACTCACTCACCCCTCATCATCTACACATACCCCCACACTCTCACCATCCCTCGCATTGATGAATCAGAGGTACTTGGGCATAATGTCGCTTTCTCCATCTTTATGTGTCCGAGTTTATCCTTGAGCGCCAACTTCCCCGGGTCGTCTGCTTTGGAATAAATCTGTCAACACTTTCCACATCAAGTATGGAGAAGATTTTCCATGCATGCTGGATACAATGTGATCCTTTACGCCCTCCAATAGAATCCTTCGACATTTTGCCATCTTATTTTGCCAAGCCTCAACTTGAGTAGCATCAGTAGGCTTTGGAACCTCAGCTTCTATGAACTCCTTCAGCCTATTATCATCTAATATCACCTCCATTCTGTCCTTCCATGCAACATAATTCGAACTGCCCTCAAGGGCATATTTCAGTCGCAATCCGTTGAAAGACATTTCAGCCTAGCACCAAGAAACCGCCAGTTTTGACTCCAAATTTCGCCCGCAACTAATTCCAAGCTCAAAAACCTTGTACAACTTTCCGGGATCTTTTGAGAACAAATTATTTCTAGCACGTAGATCGACTGAGATCGACCGTAAGGGCATTTACCGTATTGGTATCACCTTTCGAAAGAAAGGATGGATCCGTGAGTACATTCGGCCCATTACAGACTTACCACCGAAACACCGTAATCACCGTAATAGATCCGATGACGATTTCGCTCCGATACGCGGTAGAAATTTGAATAATTTGCTGAATTATTCACCGAGATTATCTCGATTACACACTATTTAAGCTTCATGCATAATACATAACCTCTTCTACAATTGATCATCAATATGCGGAAATAGAAAGCAGTCGCATGCGCTCATTAAAACATAATCAAGCACACATATCAACACAAGATGTAATGGGGAAAGAAATAGCTGAAAACCCCCAACTATCTGTATATTATAATGATAGATAACATGTAACAATACATAGCACAATACTCCTCACAAGTACTCAGTACTATCTCCAAAAGTTACACACAAACTAACTGAGATTTGAACAAGTCCTGGGTTCAAATCTCCTCCACAAGTCTGCCTGCCTCTACTGCGCAATCCAAGTTGATTAATGATGAGATCCAAGTTTGAATCCCACTAGCTCCAACTGCGCAATCCTCATTGGCAATCTCCATAAATGTGTGTGAAAATCTCATGCACAGGTATAGTCACAACTGATAGTCACACTCACCCTTTCACCCACCTCTAACACTGGTCTCCATTGAACTGTCCATGCATTGCATTTAACTGATGTGTTATTTAGTTGATTTATGAGTTAATAACTAGTGAATTAATTAATAATTAATTCACACCACTCATCACTAGTGTTTTTATCAGTTAGACTAAATACAACTAGTTCAACTAAGTTAAACCGAACACAACTCCACCAACTGTCTCATCAACTCCACCAAACTCTGCCACTTGAGTTCTAACTGAAGTCAACCATGCAATAGCTAAACTAACCCTTAGGAAAAGCGTATTTCCTTCTGTCAGCTGCATGTGCCACATCCAAGCATCAAACTGAAGTGCTCCAAGAGGAAAAGATAATGTTTATAGTCTAAATATTATTAAGGGTTAATAATATTTGACTGTTCTATTTTTAGCCCGGCAGTCTAAAAATAGAACCGCCCAATGTCTAAAAATAGAGGTCCATATATTTTTACCAACTCGACCAATCATCCATAAATAGCATCCTGCAACTCATAGACCATGATCCATAGACATAGTCTAAAAATAGACTTTGCGCCAAAAATAGCCTGCGGGCCCACTTAGTGAAGGCGACTTCATTTCACTAAGCTCCATCATCTTGTTGCATTTTCAACATATTTCATGTATACATTTTGAAGCTTCAATCCTCCCTTTCTATGGTTTGGATCATTGGCTTGTAGAAATATTTATGGGCTTGATTGGTAGTCCCAGGAACATTCCATTCAAATTTGGGGCTTTCTATCTAGGGTATCCATACTTTCTCTCCAATGTAGAAAAATGGTGGAAAGAATTAGATTATTTTCTTGGGACCCTTGTGTATCTCTTCTAGTAGTGGTTAAAATATCTCAAAATAGAAATCATGGACTGGAATGTTAAAGACTTCAGTAACATCCAAAATGAAAAACTAAAGCTAGAACAAGAGATTGCTACTATCTAACAAGATATACTATCTAATGGAAGATATGAGGAATTGAAAAATTAAGAAGCAATTAGTCACCTCCAGCTAGAGGAAATATTGAAGCAAGAGGAAATCCTTTGGAAATTAAAATCTCAAGTGCAACGGCTATAGGAGGGGGAAATACTAAATTTTTTCATAGATCCATGATCAACAACATGAAATGTAATAGGATATCAAGCATTAAAACATCAAACCAACAAAAAATTGAAAGCCATGATGCAATAAACTAGGAACTGCTAAATCATTTCTAAGCCATACTCATGGAAATATTTCTGGATAGAAGGCCTACTATCAAGAAAATAACTAAGAACATTCCTAAACTTGTAACAAGGGAACATAACAATATCCTTATGAACAAAATTTCCATGTAGGAAGTCAAAGAAACAATTATGGAGATGCCTAAATGCAAGTCCATGGGCCTCAATGAATTCACTACCAATTCTACTAGGCTTATTGGAAAATTCTCAGGTCTGATGTTTGACAAATAGTATACTATTATCAACGCTCATCCTCCATTCTAACAACCCTTAATGCTACTTTTATATCTCTCATTCCTGAAACATCTCACGCTGATTCTTCCTCAAATTTCTAGTCCATTTCCCTATGAAATATTATATAAATTATAATCTCTAAATTCATCACTAATCCACTAAAATGTTGAGATTCAACAAGATGATGATCCTAGTGAAAATTAAGCACCTATACTAGGTGGGGCCCACAGGCTATTTTTAGGTGTATGTCTATTTTTAGGATGGTTGAGAAAATTCTATTTATAGTGGGAGTCTATTTATAGGAGTTGAGAAAATTTTATTTATAGATGATGTTCTATTTTTAGATGTATGTGCGAAGTCTATTTATAGATGCATGTCGACTATTATTATCCCTTAATAATAGTTGGACAATAAATATTAATCTATTCTTATGGAGAACTTGGAATCAGCTAACTGAAGTAGAAAACCAGTTAGCTAAAGGAATTTTGAGTTATAAGGTTGGTTGGTGGGACATGAAAGTGGACTTAGTTGTAACTGAGTGATTCGAAGTTGTAATAGAGTTGGATGTGTAGTTATGTGAGTTGTAAAGTAGTTTAACTCAATTGAGTGAGTTAAACTCAGTTGTGCTAGTTGTAACTAAAGATACACTAGTGAGAGATTAGTGAATTAAATATTAGATTAATTTAAATGGAGTGATATCACATGCAAATGAATATTTACTAATGTTAACTACATGCATGTTAGATCCAGTTGAGACCCAGTTGAGAGATAGGTGAAAGGGACAATTGACTATCAGTTGTACTATATTGGATTGCACTCTTGCAAGCCAAAAACACATTGGATATGCTCATGAGGATTGCATAGTCAAGGAGGGTATCATTGCATAAAATTGGTCTTTGTAATCAACTTGGATTGTGCAGTGGAGGTAGGCTGTTGTGAGGCAGAAAATTGGCTAAGGCATTTTCTAAATTTCTGCATGACAGTGTGAGACGATTGTATATTATATTGAGAGATCTTGGAGTAGATTTTTGTATGAGATTGTTTCATGATCCATGATATATACATAATATATGATATTGGGGGTTTTAGCTTTATGCTTTCCCGATAAAAAAAACTGTGTTATGTGTGAATGATCTTTCTTCATGTGTTTGCAATTGGTGATCGTGTTTTAAATTTCCGCAAGAATTGTTGTAGAAGTGATTCTGTATTTAACAGTGGAATATAATTGTTAGAGCAGGAGAATCCAGGAAATTAATAATTTTATTAAAATTTATACATGGTATCAAAGCACAAAAGATTGCAATTTTGAAGCAGTAGCTGAGTTTGTTGGTTGAAACAATACGAATTTGCTGCAAGAATTTCTTGGTGCGATAATTGAGTAAACACCGAAATGGATTTCAATGGCTTGCAGCTAGAGTATGCACTTGAGGGAAACTTGAACTAAATTTCCTGGAAGGATAGGATGGAGGTGGTTCTTGAAGATAATGGCCTGAAGGAATTCATCGACAGTGATGTTCCTATGCCCACTTCGATGGATGATGCATTACTTGACGCATGGAAAAAGAAAGTAGTGAAGATGAGAAGGATTCTATTGGAAGGTGTACAAGACCATATTGTCTCAAGCCTTCATGGGAAAGCCATTCCATATGCTATGTCTAAGGCTTTGACGGATCTTTTCCAAAGTAGCAGTGACCATAGGAAATTGGCGTTGAAGGATAAACTCAGAAATATCAAGATGGAAAAGGGCAACAATATTCCAAAGTTTCTCACAAAGTTTGTCCAATGTCGGGATGAACTGGGGAGTGTGGAAATCACTGTTGCCGATGATGATTTGGTGAGCTTGGCTCTCTTGGGACTTCCTAAGAGTTGGCACAGTTATCAAGACTCTGTCAAAAGATGGGAAAAACTGCCAGATTGGGAAATAATGTGGTTGGATCTAGTGCAAGAGGAGTTCAGGCGGAACACCAGAGATGGCTATTCATCAAAGCATGATGATGAAGAGGATTTTAATTTGGCTACCAAGGAAAGGAAAGGGAAGGGGAACAAATTTCACTAAAAATCGGAGTTTAAAGGAAAGAAGCTGGATTTTTCCAAGGTGAAGTGTTTTCACTGTCACGAACATGGGCATCTCGCCACTAACTGCCCACAGAAGAAGAAGAACAAGAAGGTTGTTGGAGTTTCAGCTGTTGAGGCCCTTGTCTCGAAATTTGAACTTGATTTCTCTTTGATCGCATGCTTGGTATCAAGCGCAATGGGATTGGTGTGGTATCATGAAAAGGAGAATCGTGCTTCGGTGATCCTGGAGAGAGTTCACACAGACGTGTGTGGACCATTCTTGGTTGCTTCAACAACAAAACTTAGGTATTATGTTATTTTTGTTGATGACTATTACATAGGTAAATCCTCTCTGCGGACAGAGACGATCCCTCTAGCCCTAGGGTGGGTCTAGAAAAAAAGGACATGCTAAAGTGTTGCTTCCTAGTTAATGAATAAAAAAGAGACACGGTAGATTGAATTACCTGGAATCCAATGTTGTTGGTGTTGCGGAAAGAGTAGTAGCCTCTCCCTCCTGCCTTGGAAAATCACAATCTATTCGCTGTTATGCTCGGATACCTACACATAGAACAAGAAACAAGAACAACATACGACATCACAATTTCACTCATAACTATTAACCAGTCAAAGAGGGCTAAACATATCGCATTACACAAACATCATAACAAAATAGTGGAACCAACCATTAGTCATGTATATAAATGAATAGACGGAAGAGTTACAACCGATGCTTTGACATCGCAGTCTCCTCCAGTGGGGTTCAAGTGAAGCGCGTCTCAGATGTTCGTCAGGGAATTTGGACGGGATGAAGCCATGGACTCAAGCTTTTTCAGAAGTTATGGACTCAAGCTTCCTCAATGTAATTCCTTCTTATTATATCTTCTCTAGTAATTCAGCTATAGTATGTCTAATTCTCCAAGTTTAGCTAGCTTGTACTAAGAGAGATAGTTTCTTTTATAGAGGAAAAGGAGGATGTTGGGATCCCTACAAAGGTGGGAGGGAGCCCTATCCTTTAGGAGAGTTCCAAGGGAGGTGGAAACTACTAACTAAATGAGGGAGTCCGTGGTTGTTTCAGTTAAACCACTCCCAACAACTCATCCTTGGGGTGGTTGGAATGGAACCTCTGCCTCTATTTTTTTAAAAAATTCCATAAACAGCTTGCTGCAGGTGCTTAACTGACACATACCGCCACCTGGCATGGGCCTAGTGTTAATTTTCCAGCTTGGCACGGTGGTGTAACTGGCTACTCGCGCCAAGGAAAAAACAAGGGTTTTTACATCTTTGCTTAGGGAATTGTCAACAGAAGGAATATTTCCCTCATGAAAAGGGATGCAATGATGGTCTTTGAAAGGCATGACACCTCTTATTGGTCACATAAATTGTTAGAAAATTATATATTATGGAGCAATGCAACACATAAAATATGCGGAAAAATACAAGCACACAAAACACATAAAACTAGAGAGACACAGATATACGTGGTTCACCCAGTTTGGGCTACGTCCACCCCAAATAGCCAGTCCTTCCTTTCTATTAACCAGCAAAAATGAAGAGACAAAACCTACAGCAGATCCGCTGTAATATCTTTTGTTCTCTCTCACGGTCTCCCTCTCTGTTTCTCGCTCAGAGAATACACACATAATACACAGCCACAATACAATACCCTCATATATACAAGGGAGTTTCCTTCTAGGGAAAAAAACCCTAATCTAAACATAACTTCTACCGTCATATCATTTGCCTAATGAATGGCCCAGATTGACTAGAAATTACTATACTTTTACAAGGCAATTTTACATCTGTTTTTAGCTTCGGGGGCGCTGCCCCCGAAAACCCCTACTAGGGGGGGGCTCCGAAAAGCGCTGCCCCCCCCTAGACTCCCCACAGCAGCGATTAATTACGGGCGGCGTTGCCGCCCCTTTTTAAGGTACAGGGGTCCAATGCCGTGATACAAAGTAAACAAGATAATCAAGCTCCACACCCAACAATCTCCCACTTGGAGACTGATTGTAGCAACTCCACCGCTGCTTCATTTGATGGACAATGAATCCTCTTTGGACCTGGCTATTTCTCACCTTCATCGTCATCCTTGAAGACCAATTGAAACTGAGCATGTTCTCAATTTCTCCCTAGTTACAACTTTTGCTAGCATATCTGTAGGATTCTGGCTAGTGTGTATCTTTTCCAGCTTCAACTCCCCATCTTCCAATACTGACCGTATGAAATGGTACTGGAGATGTATGTGTTTAGTCCTGGAATGAAATGTTGTGTTCTTTGCAAGATGAATAGCACTTTGGCTATCACTGTATAGCATGCCCATATCATGCTTCTTACCCAATTCATCCATAAACCTTTGTAACCAAATTATTTCTTTACTAGCCTCTGTAGCAGCAACATACTCGGCTTCTGTTGTTGAAAGTGCAACAACACTTTGGATTTTTGAAACCCAACTAACAGCTGTTCCACCTACAGTAAATACATATCCTATAGTGATCCTCCTGTTATCTCTGTCACCTGCCATATCTGCATCAACATATCCCTGTAGAGAAATGTTTGAACCACAAAAGCATAATGCTTGATTTTTGGTACCTCTCAAATATCTGAGAATCCATTTTATTACTATCCAATGTTCTTTTCCTGGATTATTCATGTACTTGCTTACAACTCCCACTGCATGTGCAATATCAGGCCTTGTGCAAACCATTGCATACATTAAGCTTCCAACTGCTGATGCATATGGAACTTTAGACATATAGTCCATTTCTTTTTGGGTCTTGGGGCACATCTCCTTACTGTTTGAAATGGCTAGCAAAAAGGTGCACTAATCGGTTTTGCATTCTTCGTACATTAAATCTTTTCAACACCTTTTCTATGTACTCATTCTGAGACAGTGTTAATTTGCGAATTTTCCTGTCTCTAGTTATCCTCATACCAAGGATTTGTTTTGCAGCTCCCAAATCCTTCATTGCAAATGAATTTGCCATTTTTCTTTTGAGAACATTTATTTCCTGCATGTTAGACCCTGCAACAAGCATGTCATCTACATACAATAACAGTATAATATAGTTGCCATCATTTTTCCTTTTCAGATAAACACAATGATCAGAGTGACATCTAGTATAACCTTGTTCAGACATAAACCTGTCAAATTTTAGATACCACTGCCTTGGAGCCCGTTTTAAGCCATACAAGCTCTTCTTTAACCTGCACACTAATTTTTCCTTCCCTTTGACCTCATATCCTTCTGGTTGCTCCATATAGATCTCTTCCTCCAAATCTCCATGGAGAAATGCTATCTTTACATCCAACTGCTCAAGATGTAAATCTTCCGTTGCTACAAGACTTAAAATAGTTTTGATTGAAGTCCTCTTAACAACAGGAGAAAATATTTCATCAAAATCAATACCTTTATTTTATGCAACCCCTTCACCACAAGTCTATCTTTGTATCTCTGTTTTCCTCCATCTTCTTCCTTTAGCCCGTAAACCCATTTATTCTGCAATTTAGTTTTACCTGCAAGCAACCTGACTAAGTCACAAGTCTGGTTATGCACTAAGGAGTCCATCTCTTCTTCCATGTCTAGCTCCCACTTCTTCCTGCTTTCAACCTGCATTGCTTTTTCATAACATTCGGGTTCACCAGAATCAGTCAACAATAAATAATATAAAGAAGGAGAGTATCATTTAAGGGGTCTACTTATCTTAGTGGATCTTCTAACACCACTTTCAGGTGTTTGAGGTGCTTGTTACTGTTGTGGTGGTTGCTGCTGCTATGGTTGTTGATTGTTATTATTTTCAGGCACTTTTACTTTTTCAGTCATCTCATCAAGAACCGCGTATTCTCGTCTTTCCGTTTCTTTTCCCCGCAATCGATTCTTATACAAGACCTTTTCATTGAATATTACATCTCTCGCTCCTAATGATTTTGTGATTTTCATAATCATATAAGTGATAACCAAAATCATTAGCACCATATCCAATAAAGGTACATACTTTGATTTTGCCTCAAGCTTTGTTCCGTTTTCTTTATTAATATGGACAAAGGCTTCACAACCAAAAGGCTTTTAAAAAGAGTAATCTACCTTTTTACCTGTCCATGCCTCCTCTGGAATACCACCATCCAAGGAACTTGAAGGCCCTCTGTTTATTAGATAAACAACGGTATCTACAACATTTGCCCAAAATTGTAAAGGCAATCAAGCATGCAATCTCATGCACCTTGTACGCTCCATGATTGTTTTGTTCATCCTTTCTGACACACCATTTTCTTGTGGTGTTCTTGGAACTATCTTCTCTCTGCGAATTCCTTGCTCTAAACAGTACCTATCAAAATCTTTGTTGCAATATTCACCTCCATTTTCTGATCTGAGACACTTCAACTTCTTTCCTGTCTCAATCTCAACCAAAGTTTTCCATTTCTTGAAAGTATCAAATATATCAGATTTATTCTAAATACAATAAATCCAAGTTTTTCTAGTTGCATCATCATTAAAGGTAACATAATAATGAGAGCCACCAAGAGATGATACCTGAGAAGGTCCCCATACATCTGTATGCACAAGCTCTAATTTTTTTCTCTTCTTTTCTTATAAAACTCGAGAAATCCGACTTTACATGTTTTCCATATAAATGCAATTTTCACAGAAATCCAAATCAACATTCTTCAATCGTGCAAACAAATTTCTTGAGTGAAGAATCTTCATTCCCTCTCACTCATGTAACCGAGCTTCATGATGCCGAAATGCCGCATCTCAAGCCCTTTTGGAAGTTAAAGCATTAACAGTGTTAGAAATACCATTGCATAAATACAATGTACCAACCTTTTCGCCTTTTGCTATTACCAGGGCTCCTTTGGTGACCTTCCAAGTTTTATCTGTAAAATTTGTCACACAACCTTCACTACCTAACTGCCCTATTGAAATCATATTTTTCTTTAGATCTGGAACATGCCTTACCTCCTTTAGTAGCCATTGGTTTCCATTCTGCTGTCTTACAAGGACCTTACCCATTCCAACAATTTTACAGGGTTTATCATCACCCAAACGCACTTGTCCAAAATATCCTTGAACATAGTCATGAAAATATTTCTTATCAGGTGTGGCATGGAATGAGGCTCCTGAATCTACCACCCAGGAATCGGTAACATTTTCGAAAGAAATAATCAAAGCATCTTGTAACACATCACCTATCACATTTGCTTCATGATTGTTTTCTTGTCGTGTGTCTCCTTCTTTTCCCTTCCAAGATCTACAATGTTCTTTAGGTGTCCTTTCTTTCCGCATTTCCAACACACTATCCCCGATCTAGACTTGGATTTGCCTTTTCTTGATTTACTGCGATATCCTGAGCTCTTTCCTCTTTCCATTCTCCTTCCCCTAGACTATGCACTCAAAGCATTACCCGATATCTCACCAAAGCTTTTCCGTCATATTTCCTCTTAAGGATAGCACCGACAACATCATCAAACTTTAAAGTACTAGATCTAGAGACAGAGACAATGGCCATTACTAAACCATTCCAACTCTCCGGCAATGAGCACAAGAATAACAAAGCTCTAACTTCATCATCAAATTTTACCCTACAACTTAACTGACCGGTAACTGTATTAAAATCATTTAAATGGTCTGCAACAGATCCACCTTCTGACATCTTCATATTAAATAATCGTTTCATAAGAAATACCTTGTTTGAGGCTGAGGGTTTTTCATATAATTTCGCCAACGTCTGCATCAAACCCTCTGTTGTTGTTTCCTTCGAAATATTGAAGGCGACTAACGCCGCAAGGCACAACTGTACTGTTCTGAGTGACTTTCTATCGAGAATGTTCCATTCCTCGTCTATCATGGCCACCGGCTTCTTTGTTTTTCCGTTCAATGGTAGGTACAGATCTTTCTGATACAGATAATCTTCCATCTGCATATTCCACAACGAGAAGTTTTGGCCGTTAAATTTCTCGACCCTAAATTTACCATCTTCCGCCGTTTCTCCCACTTGAACTAGGAACCCTTCTTTCCGTGGAGTTTATCACTCAAATATACCGCCATTTCTACGCTTGTTAGAAAATTATATATTATGGAGCAATGCAACACATAAAATATGCGGAAAAATACAAGCACAAAAAACACATAAAACCAGAGAGACACAGATATACGTGGTTCACCCAGTTTGGGCTACGTCCACCCCGAACAGCCAATCCTTCCTTTCTATTATCTAGCAAAAATGAAGAGACAAAACCTACAGCAGATCCGCTGTAATATCCTTTGTTCTCTCTCATAGTCTCCCTCTCTGTTTCTCTCTCCGAGAATACACACATAATACACAACCGCAATACAATACCCTCATATATACAAGGGGGTTGCCTTCTAGGGCAAAAAACCCTAATCTAAACATAACTTCTACCATCAGATCATTTTCCTAATGAACGGCCCAGATTGACTAGAAATTACTATACTTTTACAGGGCAATTTTACATATGTTTTTAGCTTTGGGGGTGTTGCCCCCAAAAACCCACGCTAGGGGGGGGGGGGCTCTGAAAAGCACTGCCGCCCCCCCTGGACCCCCCACGGCAGCGATTAATGACGGGCGGCGTTGCTGCCCCTTTTTAAGGTACAGGGGTCCAATGCTGTGATACAAAGTAAACAAGATAATCAGGCTCCACACCCAACATAAATGACCCTCTAATGTGTGAGTTGGGTATTGCAGGGACAATGAAAAAATGTTGTGTAATAGATGCCCCCTAAAGCATGAGGTCCAAGGGAGAGGGAGGGGTGAAATTATTTATGAGAATGCGTTCGAACCAAACACCACTGTCAGAAAACCTGCAATTACAAATACAACTGATATCTCTAATACATGAACATGTGGCATGGGTGCAACCATGCATAATAGATTACATAAAGACTGAGATCCAAGCTATGGACGTAGCCATCCAGCAATACAGATCAACAAATAGACTCAGGTATGATCACAACCATCCAATCAAAAGAGTCATGCAATAAGTCATGAAAATCCACAAAAAATCTGCAGCCTGGATTTTATCAGACAAAACCTACAGTCTTGCACTCCATCTCGACCCGAACAAGTATAATTTCAAGCATGCGAATATATGAGCTGAAGTCGAACATGTAGGAAAATCGTCTGATTACCAGCCAATGATGAAAGTTGTTAACAGATGCAAGAGAAACCACCAATAATGACGATGGCCCTCAAGGTACGAAAGGTACAATCTACGGAATTTGAACAATGATCTGACGTCAAACACCCGCAGAATCACTCGATCGAAGGTCAATGATGTCAACCTTGCGTAGAATGCAAAAAACCTGCCATTGAGGCATGCAAGCTCCAAGGTACCATAAGGGAGTCTCTAGATCAAATTTCCAAATAATGAGCTGAAGTCGACAGGAAGTGACCTGGTTGAAGGAGGGCCATAATTTTTCCCACATCATGGACGCGAGACAAAGGAACATGATGATAGTGAATCAAGACCAACAGAGAAATAGAGGAAGGTTGACAAATGTAAAGGAAAACTTCTCTTGAACATATCAGCAACATGACACTAGATTCGGAAATATTTGACATCAAAGGATCTAAGGTCATGATGACGTGGCAAAGAGTAGATGAGAGGTCAAAAGAGATTACCCAAAACCATGGAGGCAAAAATGACAAAGTGAGATGTCCCCAACCCGACACGAAATGGACAAGTGCCATGTTCAAGAGCGACATACTGCCAACATAACTAAAACTTGGTTCCCTTTTCCCCAACCATTTCTGGTGAGTACCCCAAATATTTTTTAAAACAAGCTTGAAGGGGATAGCATATGGTTGCAATATAAGTTTGTCCTTCGGACAAATCCATCCTAGTACATTTTACGAGCCCTAGGAAGGAGGAACTCGAGTAACATCATGGTGACGAAGTCCGATGTCATCAGTGTTTAACAAGTCTGACAAAGGGAGAACTTGACATCTTTTCATGTTTAGAGAGTTTGAAAAGAAGGCAGAAAAGAAAACTACAGCAGTCCCTTTTCGTAGGTAGTCTCACAGATTCGAAAAGGTAGAAAACTGTGTCTACGAGAACATCTTAGTCGCGATAGACTAAGGTATTCCTTTTTCATAAATAATCCATCCCAGCCTAAAAAAGGGTTAAACGTATACTGGGCGGATATCGTTTCACAACCATTTAACGAGTTCAAAACGAAAAGAATCTCAACAATCTTTTCAATTTTAGAGAGTCAGAAAAAAGCTGAAAGATGACTCCAGTAGTGAATTTTTCGTGTTTTTACCGAGTTCTAAAAAGTATAAAATATAACTCGTTACTTCATCACTGTCGCATAAAAACCTATTGCTGCACAAGAGACACGTGTAAAACCCATTTCTCGAAAATAACACAATAAAATAATAATAAAATATGTCTTAAAACCTAATTAGGGTTGTGAAAAAGTTATAAAATGCCAAAAATGGTAAAAATAATTACTTTTCACTTTTTACCTATTGTGGAGCAATAGTTACCCATTTCAGTATGCAGTCTTACGGCGACGATAGCGGTCAATCCAGCAGACCAATCTCAAATCTGTCAGTTCCAAGTAAGAGCCGAGATCCCTCTTGTCATTTTAAGTCATTTCTTGCTATCTGTAATTTCCAATTTTGAATTCTGGGAGAGGAAATGTAAATATTAGGGCACGACGGTCAACGTGGGTTTCGGGCACGGAGTTGCACCAACCGCCCAATTTTCTACACTATGGCGCGCCCATTGGCGCGATTGTTTCCCAAACAGTCGCGCCAACAACATAAACCATTTTTATGTAAAATGTTAATCAAATACCCCATTTATTCACAAATTTAAGGTTCAAAAATGGCTAATACCGCTCATATGAATGTGTTTGCAGGTAGAAAGAGGCAAAATGGTCATAGAATGGAAAGAGCGGGAACATAGCGAAGAAGACGAGCTGGCCATGGACAATGAGAGAGTCATGGAAGCTCTTAGAAACTGTGGATTGAAAAATTTCTTCCTAACACCATGTCTCCGAGCTCAACCGGAGCTACTGTAGTATCTTATCAACATATGGGACAAAAATCAAGAGAAGTTCATCCTTCGGGATCAAGAATTTGAGATTGAAGTCTTTGACGTCTATTTCATAACAGGATTATCGTGGAGGGGAGTAGCACCAATCCTAACTGGCACTCAACCTTGCATGGAAAACATGACCATGGTGATAGACAGGGTATGTCCAGGAGCATGGAAAGGATCAAGTAGTGGGAAAGTTGATATCCAGACTATCCCAGACTTGACACTAAGAGTAGTGCTACATACCATCACACGAGATGCGGGATCACAAGAACTGCACGAAGCAAAAAAGACATAGTTTCTTCTTGCTCTAGACTTCTTGGCACCGACCATCTACAACTGGGCAGAGGTCGTGATAATAAACATGAAACGCCAGTTAAAAAAATGCAAGAAGACCAAATTGAAGCAATTTGGTTATGGATCTATTTTGGTATCGTTCTTCTTGGAACGACTACCCATTTTCTAGCAATGGGAGGTCATAGTCCTGACACCACCAGCGAGAGAACCACGGATGGCCCGATGGGCAGCTCTGATGCCAAGGGCAGGGGGCGATCAACAGATGTACTGGAGATCGGAATTCTTCGATTGGCTCCACCGACAACTGATTGTCATGGAGGACTGACCCTACTCTGGTACAGATTTCACTGAAGATCCGGGCCTCCCACTCCTGGAGGGAGAGGATTGGGATGAAGATTTGGGTGAGACTCATTTTTTTAAAGTTTTATGAGTATTATTATTATTTTTTTTATCTATGCGTGTTCTGATATTAAATCCATGTGTTTGCAGATGTTGGCCCAGAGAGACCCACAGGCATGTCACCAATAGCGAGGTGAATCCCTCGTGATTTCGACCCTCAAGGCGAGGGCGGCAAGGAAGATGAGATAGTGTGTAATCTGGAAGTAATCACCTGAGGAGTCCCAAACTATGAAGGATTTGATGATGTTTCATGCGCCTACCAGAGACATACTGTAGGGGTGCCCAGCCGAATTCAGTTCTTGCTGAGGCAGCTTGTACAGGCAGTGACATGTTATCACGAGCTCCATGCTGATTAGACACCTAGGTTTTATTTTCATCTGCATATTTTGAGAGACATGATGTCTCAGGATGTAACATAAACACACATATATTTTTTGAAGTTATGACGCACACATCTGCAAAAATGCGATATACAGATATACATCTATTTTCCTACATGGATCTTTTACATGTGATGATGACTTTACAAATAACGCAAATGTATATCTAATACATTGTTAGCCACTTTATCAGTTAATGTATTCATTCGTCTAGGAATATGCTGATATGTAATAAAATCAAAATGTCATTCTAGAAAATGAATACATAAATACAATCTCAGAATGTGCGGATTTCTAACTGAATAATGGCTATTGAGTTGCAGAACGACAAGCTGTGAATCTAGATTTACAAGAAATGCGTGTATGCCGAGGTTGATTACTTCGGTTAATAGCTCAATAATAGCGCTATATTTAGCGACATTGTTTGTAGCTCATCCTATAAAAATGCCTTGTAGATCTATCAACTCACTATTAGGATCATAAATTACCCAGGTTGCCGAAGACAAATTCCTGGTACTGCGGGAAGCACCATCCGCGAAACCGACATAAGGGGTAATAGACATCTGCACCATAAGCAAGACCCAATAAGCAGGAAAATTCTCACAAATCACATCAAACCAAAACATGTACAAACAATGAAAATGACACCTATGAACACCTATTACACATGCATGACTCATGCATAATATTTTTTGAGATATAACCCATTTCTGGGTTGTTCAAGAGGATGGCCTTTGTAATCAATAAGCTCATAGGCCCCATTATGAAATACATGTTTAATGATGTAGGGCCTATGCCACATAGGTTGAAATTTTCCTTCCCCCAGCTTATCATGAGCTTAGTCATATAGGAGGACAAGATCTCATTCAATGAAAGAACGAGGGGAAACTGACTAGTCAAAATGAGCCTTGACCCGCTTTTTCTGTGCCTTGATAACCAAAACAATAAAGTAGTGAGTTTCATCCAACCTTTCTAAATAAAGGAGACGGTCTTCTTCTGGGGAAGTGTTTGGAAGTAATTCAATAGCTAACTTGAGCGAACGTATTTCACATTCAATCGAGAGAGTAGCTTCCAGGCCATAGACCAACTAGAAAGGAGTGAACCTGGTTGCACTCTTAATTGAGGTCCGGTATGCCCAAAGAGATGAAAATAACATGAGATGCCAATTTTATTTATGGATCCCAATCGTACATTGAAGCATAGTGACAAGAACTTTGTTCACAGCTTCAACCTGGCCATTGGCTTGAGGGTAGTATGGCGTTGAGTTGTCGTGACGCAGAACCAACTTAGAAGTCAACTCTGCCACCATATAATGCCGAAAATGAGAACCATGATCGGTAACGATGGATTGAGGGACACCAAACCTAGAAATAATGTGATTGAATATGAACTCAGTAGTTTTCTACCGTCGGTGGCCAATGTAGGCATTGCTTCGGCCCATTTGGTGAAGTAGTCCATGGTTACGATAATATAAGCATGCCCCCCAGCCGTGTGAGGGCTACACGTCATAAAATCGATGCCCCACTTTGCAAAGGGACCAACGGTAATGACAGGATGAAGAGGAACGGGTGGCGCACACATCTTGTATTGGTAAATCTCGCAATCATGGCGTTTACGAATCGTGACAATGCAGTCTTTGAAAATAGAAGGCCAACAATAACCAGCATGAAGAATTTTTTGAGCAGTAGCATAACCAGACATGTGACTACCATAGGTTCCACTGTGACAGTCATTCAAGGCTTTCTCAACCTCCTCGAGAGTCAAACATCGACAGAGTATAGAATTGACTCCAATACGATAGAGTGTATCTCCAACTATACGATAAGGTTGTGACTGATGGTGGATGCAACGGCGGGCATCCTTCGTCAACTTAGATCTAAAATACGAAATCTGGAGATAGATGATGATATCACCATACCAAGGATCGAGGGTGCTAATCAAGAAAAGCGAATCTTCTGGAATGGATTCCTCAGAACGAAAAGGAGCAGTGTCGGAAGGGAGAGAACAAAGAAAATCAACAAAAACTAATGATTTCTTAGACTTGGCAGTAGTAAATTCCAAATCAAAATCTTGGAGGATAACAATCCATTTAGAGTATTTCCCCCCCAGCAATTGTCGAGACAAGATGTAGGTCATGGGGTTGCAATTAGAAATCACCATCACTGTGTGTAAGAGAATATAATGACGAAAACATTGGACTGCTTGAACTGTAGCTAACGCTAACTTCTAGACATGAGCATAACGAGTTTCTGGGTCAAGAAGGTTACGAGACAAGTAATAAATAACATGCTCATGACCATCATCATTGTCTTGTACCAAAACCATTGCAATCGTGTTAAAAGCGGTAGCCAAATAAAGGGAAAAATCACGATGATAATTTGGAGGGCGAAGTAGAGGAGCATTGACAAGTAATGTCTTCAACGCATCAAAATATTTCTGAGTGATTTCATCCCAACAGAAAGGGACACCCTGCTTCAACAATTGTGTGAATCCTTTAGCTACTTTTACATAGTTAGGTATAAAACGACGTAAAAAATTAGCTTTCCCTTGTAAACTCTGCAACTGGTGCAGTGAGGAAGGAGAGGGGAGATTAATAATAGCCTCAACTTTGAGAGGATCGAGGCAAATTCTGTCTTTGGACACGATAAACCCTAAGAGTCTATCAGAATCAATGCAGAAGACACACTTGTGCGGATTAAGCTGAATGTTATAGTGTCTACAACGAAGAAAAATCTGACGAAGATGGTCAGGGCGATCCCTACGCTTAGCCGAATGAGCCGGAAGGTCATCCAGATAAGGCTACATTATGTGACAAATATCATGAAAGGCGTAAGACATCGCATGCTGAAATGTGGCCCCAACATTCTTTAAACCAAAAGGAAGCGTCTTATATGCAAAGGTACCCCAAGGAAAGATGAAGGCGGTCTTGTGTTGATCATTCAGGAGAATGTTTATCTAATTATAACCAGAAAAACTATCCATAAGGGAAAAACTCTCGCTCCTGACACAGTCGTCAATGATCTGATCGATGAAGGGAGTAGGATAATTATCCTTGGGATAAGCTCGATTGATAGCACGATAGTCAACATAGACACGAATAGTCCCTTGTTTCTTATCTACATGAACAATATTAGAGACCCACTCTGTCAATGGAATCAGATAAAAGAAACTAGCTTTGAGAATATTTTCCACTTCAGCTTTAATGGGGGCAGCTTTTCTAGGATGCACCAGACGAAGATGTTGGTGAATAGGTTTCGAACCAGGGTAAGTAGGAATTTCATGTACCACGATGCTAGGATCAATGCCGGGCATATATTTGTAGGACCATGCAAATACATCACGAAATTTGTGAAAAATGCTAGTATAGACTTGTATTTCATCCGAAGAACAAGTGACCTTGATATGGATGTTCTAGAAAATTTCCGGTTTAACGAAAATGTCAATAGGCATCGTCTGTTTAATGTACTCAAGTTACCTTCTGAAAAAACTCCATGGATCTGAATAGGCATTTGAAGCGGAGGAGAAGGAACCTGATAAGCAAAACGCTCAAGATAGGTAGACATGTCCCCCAGACTTGGCAAGAACGAGGAATGATGATGATTATCGTCCCACGGGAGATCTTCGAGAGACATGGTTTCCACGATGGCCTCATTGGAGGGAAACACTTCTTTCAAAGGATCCGGTGAATCAAAATCACCAAGCCAAGGGGATTGGGAATAAATGTCAAGAGACATGCTCGAAGGAGCAGAATCAGGGGACGGAGTGTCCAACGTGACGATGAGTTCACAATAATCAATTTCAATCGGACTCAATGGCATCGAATCTTCGAAAGAATCGATCTATTCAGGGGAAGGGCTAACCCCTGGGTCATCAGTGCAAGAAATCATGTTGACCTGAACAGTATTTGGTGGTGGAAGAGGGAAAATACCCATGAGGGTAGGATCTTTGAAAATTCCTGGCCCTACGCTCTCATAGGGAGTAGGAATCTTATCCACATACAGAATGTTGTTCTCAGAAGAATAAGTGAAAAAAGACAATTGATCGACAATAATAATCTTTCCTTCGTGCAGGAATTTCAAAACAAAAAAGAGAGTGAACGGAACACATAGCATTGCATGAGTCCAACTGCGACAAAGGAGAAGATTATAATTGAGTTTAGCATCAATGAATTCAACCTCAACATTGAATGTCTTCCCTTCTAATGTGATAGGTGAACTAGCGAGAAAACCAAGAGGTTTAGACTCTCTTCCATCAAATGCTTCAAGGGCATTGGGTGACGAGGTGATAGCTGGAGAACCAATGGCTTTCCAATGAGTAGATGACATAACACAGGTAGATGCACCCTTGTCCACGACTGTCCGGTGAATGTTCAGACCATTTATACCAACTTGAATGATGAGCGCAATTTGGTGTGGGAGTCGCAGGACGAAATTCTATAAATCGAAAGAGAGCAAGTTAGTATCGGCAGGATCAACCCCACGTATCGCGGATAACAATGCTTTCCTTTGTGATAGACAACTCTAAATTACTTCTAACGCAGAAATTGCGAATGGTGCCTGAGCCAAATCCTCAACAATACTGTAATGTTGAGCGGCACGGGCGTTGGGATTGTACGAAGACTTACGGCGCACACCTTTGGAAGGTGGTCGAACAACGGATTCAGTATTAGGCCGTTCAATCTCAAGAGGGCCAGAAATAGGAGGAGGAGGAGGACCATCAACAACCTATTTCCCCGTTTCCTGATGAGAGCCAGAATAGTCTTTCGATCGAGTAGTAATAGAAACGGGTGCAGAACCATTCATCATACAAACCTGAGAACAAAATGGGGTAGAGGAATGAGGTTTCTATACCATCTGGGTTTGCTGAGTAGGAAAAGGTTCTTTAAGAATTTCCAAAGCTCCTTGAGTGCCTTTGAGAAATCGGCTCACTTTGGACCATCGAGGTCAGTCTTTGGTGAAGTTCTCTTCGTCAAAAATTAAACAAGGATAATTCAGTTTGTGTTGAGAACTATCATCAGAACGAGGTTTTGAAGAATCCTGTTTCGAGGTATCGGCTTTGGCCTTACCTTTACCCTCCTTCTTACCTTTAGAAGCGTTATCCGTAATATTGGCCTAAACGGCATTCACTTCTATGGATTTTCCAGAATTCGGAGTTGGTTGAGAAACAACATTATTGGAAGAAGTAGACTTCTGCTTCCGAAAATTAGATGGAGACATCTGAGAAGTCTGAGATACGGAACCAATAATACCATCAACGGATGGAGTCGCTGGTGGTTTAGAAGTTCCAGGTCGAGGAGCATCAGGCAAGATATCATATAAAGCACCGGACTGAGAGTACACAAGATCTAGGTATTAAGCGTAAGCAATGGCTTGTTCCTCGGTTACACATGCCCCCATAGCTATGTCTTTGGAAATTTGATTGACAAAGGAGGTAGTGAACCAATGAATTAGAAGCTAATCAGGAATCTCAAACTTGATCATGCGACGATGACGTCGCCACTCATGAATATGATTTGAGATATGAGCAGCTTGGTCTTGTTTCAATGAAGTGAGGAGGTGCGTCCCGGTCTCATAGCAGACCGGTAACTGGAAATGTGTAAGGAATGCCATAGCTAAGGAATTGAAATCTTGAAAAACTCCACAAGACAACTCAATGTACCACTTTGCAACGGCACTAGTAAGAGTTCGCTGGAAAAGACGGAGCCGAATATAAACATCAACCCAAGAGTTAGAGGAACACCACAAGTGGTAAGTCATAACATGCGTTTGGGGGTCTTCACCAGGTTTACCCTCAAATTTAGGACAATCACCAGGAATCTTGGTCGAAACCAGAGGCCAATACGAGTTATGAAGAATAGGATCATTTGTCAACTTTGACACATCAGGTAATTCCAACGTAGCAAGAAATGGTAATTGAGTATTAAAATTCATCGGAGGTCTTTGATACGAACCCGTGTGTGCATTCCACCTAGTCCGAGCGGGATTCTGTCCCCATACATTCTGTCCCGAAGGATTCAGATCATAGGGATTAGAAGCAGGATAATTTGGTTGATACTGGGGTTGAGGACCGGGATATTGAGTCGAAGTAGACCACTGAGGCCCTTGCTGAGTAGCATAAGGATTTTGTTACGGAATGTAAGCATGGCTTTGAGGTTGATGATACACATGTTGATTTTGAGGGTAAGGAATCTGGGTCACACTATATACCGGTTGATATGAAACTTGAGGGTAGTAAGCACCCTGCGGTTGAGCAGGTTGACCTTGCGGAGTAGGTTGAGCAGGCTACTGAGTAGGGTAAACAGGTAGAATTGGTTGTGGAAACTGTTTTTGGGGACCACCAAGTTGTCCTTATGGGAAAGGTTGGCCTGATGGTTGCGACGGACCAGGTTGTCCCTGATAACCAGGTTGACCCAGAGAAGGACGGTAGGGTTGTCTTGGATCCACAATATTTGGGCCATACTAAACGTGTGACTGTGATTGAGGTGTAATAGGTTGTCCCTGTGACAGATAAATTTCCCCCCCGGGACCAAAAGGTGGTCCTGGTTGATTCAAAGGTTGACCCAAAAGACCGAAGGGTTGTCCATGTTGGGCCAAAGGCTGCCCTTGCAAAGGTTGGCCTTGTGGACCATATGGTTGTCCCTGTGGACCAAAAGTAGGGCCCTGCTGAGCTAAAGGTTGTCCCATGGAGGGTTTTCCTTGCAAGCCAGAGGGTTGCACAAGTAAGGTAGGTCTAAACTGAGAAAAGGTTTGATGAGGATCAGTAGGAGGCAAATAAATAGGATTACCATGCTCATCATAATAAATCGGATATGAATAAACATGGTTACCAACCGCATCATAGTGAAGAAAAATAGGGTAGCTAGCAGCCTGGGACTATTGAGAACCCTGAGGATTCTGCTACTAAACAACTAATAGATACTCCTCAAAAGTAAGGCTGCCAGGAATCACGGGGGTAGTGGAAACTGCACTAGAAGCAGGTATAGCCTCCATGGAGGGAGCATAATGTCGGTGAATATTCAACATCTACTCGTCAATCTCAGAGGTAGAAACCAAAGGAGTGGTAGAGGTAGTCGGAGTTTCCATGACACGGGGTTGTGATCTACCTAGGCCAGGATTAACAGGCCATGTAGGGTTGAGAAAGATAAACCTGTGAGTGTGAAATGATCCAAACAACTGAGATGCAACAATCAGTGTAGACGAAGCTACACATACAGTAGGTTGGACTAGGACAGATGTAACAGTAATCGACGAATTTGATGCTGAAGGTGACGGTCCTAACAAAGGGAGGACCGAACTCCGTGGAGGAGTTACCATGCTAGATTGTGCTATGGATGCAACACCTGACATAATCTGACTCAAAGACCTATAGCCAGCTGGAAGTGACACCGATGGTGGAGAAGATTGGATAGAGGCATGAGAGAGATCTTCAGGAAAGAGTTGATATTCTCCTGTGGAAACATGCATTACTTCGCTGCCAACAAGACTAGAGGAATCCATATCTGAGTCTACTGTAAGGTCTTCGAAAATACTACGGGGGCTAGGAGGTAACGCAACAACAACAAAAGGTGATCCTGACGTAAGAGGAGGAAACTCTCCTTCTTCCCCAAAACCAGACCAAGCACTTGAAGGAGGCTAATTAAACTCAACCAACTCGTCAAGCGGAGATAGAGTAGCAAGGGGTTGGACAGACAGAAGAATAGGCTGTGAAAAGTTGACAGACCTAGTGGACTAAGGGGTTTCAAAAGAAACGTCTAGAAAATAACCACCACTAGGAGGCAGTGAGGATGACGAAACTGGATGTTCCGCCACTTTGACTGTATATTAGAACACGAAGGAAAAGAGATAACCAATTAAAGGTGCCAAAACAAGAACCAAGGAAATTAATCAGGCCAAGTAATAAACTTTTAATAGGCATGTGATCGTAGGTGATTAATTTATGACACTGAGACCAAAATTTATTGTTTCATATTTTAAGAGTCGAGAAACAAGCAAAGGATGACTCTAGTCACTTTCAATTTGAAACGAGCGTGAAAGGAAAAGTGCTCGATGTTCTCTTCTCTTGTTTAAAGAGTCACGAAAAGATTGAAATTACTACTAAGGAATTCCAAGCAAGAGGGTATACTAGGTTTCCATGACTTGTCATATACACCTTGGTGATCATATGAAAGAGAAATGACCAAGGACTTAACGTACGTGCAGGTAGTCTCCTCGAATGTTGTGTTCAGTGTATCACGGTTTTAAGGTGGTAGACACGGCTTCCTATGGATAAAGGATTGTAACCTTGAAGGGTATCCCTTTATATACTCGACGATATGGGGAGCACAAGTTCGTACTAGCGTTGTTTGAAGCTAATAGGTGAGCGACAACTACTAGGTTTTAAGACACCGGAACATGTCTCTAGCCTAGACCACTAGAAATGTTGCATTAAGTTTCAATGTTTCCTTAGGTTCATTGAATAAATTTTAAATTTTATCTTGGATTATATTTCAATTTCAAGGCCTTATCGAATTTGGAGCTCAACTTCCTAAATGCAAACTGTATGCAAATGAACATTACTTCAATTTGATGAATGCTAGTTATAAGAAGGATGGAAATATTTCATGTTGTGGTCCTGTGATTTGGCAGATTGGCATACCAAGTGACAAGGCAACATCAAAACCAGTCTTTAGAGCTGTAGGACCTAGCCTTCCTAGTCTCAGAGAGGGATCTCTCAATTGTTTGCAAAGATATGACTTGTTTGCTTTGTAAAAGGTTGATTTTAGGCTAGTTATTAAGCATGAGTTTGTTTGATTGAGTTTGGTTGGTTGGACATGAATGATCTAGGAAGCATAGATAGAAAGGGGAAATATTATAGCCATTGGGCAATGGAGTCAAGAAGAAGTTATAACAAGCTCAATCAATGGATATGGAATATCAAAGGGAAAATCTAACTTGGCCAGTGGATCTTGGGTTTGGTGGATGAAATGAAATGGACATTAAGGATTTAGAAGGAGAAGTAGAACTAAGGGAAATTAAGAATCCTTAATTATATGCACTTCTCAACAAAGGTACTTAAAACATTATTTGAACATGAAGAGGCATTCCATAGACAGGGCTAACCATAAATTCTAGAAACCACACTTCAGTAAATAAAAATTTCAAGACAAACTTTTAAATTGAAGTCTAGGAGTCGAGGAACGCTCTATTTCATCCATAGATTCAACCTTCAAGGATAAGAAAACATTCAAGATTCACAAACAATTGCATTCATAGAAGAGGGAACTCCTAGACATCGTTGGTTACAGCTATAAAGACCTTCAAACAATTATTTGAGCAAGTACAAAGGGTATGATCGGAACAAAACCTCTTTGGCAGACTTTGGACAATGGTACTTTGAAGGGAGACTTCAGAAACAGTTTTTAGGTAGCAGCAAGTAAGCAAGGAAAACCATAAATCATTCTTGAGGCCAACTGTATTGAACTATTTAAGAAGTAAACAAGCATAAGGGTTCTAGAGAGAAGTTAAGAATTCTCTAGAATATCTTAGCAGCAGAAAACATAAAGACAGTGAAGAGTAAACAGAACTAAGGTGCTTTCAAAAGACATTTCTTAGCCTAAACCTTTTACTCTAATGTAGTAAGAAATGATGAAATAGATTGGTAAATAGGAAAAAAACATTAACAGATTAGAATACATCACCAACAACCATGCTCAGGGATCCAATGATAGAGCCTTTTCATTAACAAATCATGTCAAAACATCTGTTGGCAATATGATGCAGAGTGTTGTCCTTGATGGCAACCCACTGAATGAAGATGAAGACATGAGATTGTTGACTTGTGTTGTCCTTGATGGAAATCCACCTGATGAAGTTATTATTGACTTGATGAACTTGGTAAATGATGTAAATCTGATGTGATATGATGTGTGTTGACAATATGATGCTGAGTACCCACTTGATAGAGTGTTTTCCTTGAATGGCAACCCACCTGATGGAGTTGTGCTTGATAGAATATGTCTTGATGAACTTGTTTAAAGATGTAAATCTGATGTATCTACAGAGAGTACAGAAGGTAATGAATAAAGGAATCCAATATGTGCTAGATCCATGATGAAAAGAGTATGTTTCAAGGAATACGCGGATTTGTCTAGGAGAAGTCGTGTATGCACGCGGTTAAGTACGTGCCAAGTTGCGTATGAGCAAAAGCGCTCGAAAAGTGCAAAACCAGGGGTAACCACCATGGTATTGACCCATTGTATTGGGTAATGATTCGTCTAAATGACCTCGTCCAGGAATACCATCGGATGTAATGGGTTTTGGCTCATGGTATTGAAAAAGGGTAAACCTATATAAAGAGAAGAAATTCATTGTGCAAATCAGGAGTGTGGGTGCAAGATGTCTGAGCTTGAATGAATACTTCTCTCTGAAGTATATCTGAATAGAAAGGGTTACAGTTGAATGATGAATCTGATTGCATGATGCACCAATGATGAAGAAGGGTATCTAGATCTGAAATGTACTTGTATTTGCTAGATCTGTTTAGGGGATGATTAGATCTGAGAAGAGGCGAACATCTGTCTGAAGTAAAGGGTAAAATCTGAGTAATGTATCTGTTTTGAAGAATTGCAATGACCTAAATGTCTGAAGAACCATACGCTAGTTCGCCGTAGAAGAAGCGCGTATATACGTGATTTTGCTGAAGAGAAAGCGCGTATGCGCAGTGAAATCAGCTCTGTAATTTGTACAGAAGTATACGCGGGTTGATGTGATTGGAAGCGCGTATATTTGCGGTATCAGTGAAAGGAAAGCGCGTACGCAAACTAGGGTTTGTTGAAGCAAGGGGTATGAAATGTCTGATCTATTCTGCTATGTTACTGCTATCTGTGAAATGATGTATTCTACAGTTCTGGGTTGTCTGAATTGATAAGTTTCAGTTTGATGTATGATTGAGCTTAAATGTATGGAGTGGGTCCAGTCTGAAAATATAATGAAACGTGGTCTGCAAGTGGTGTCCTAAAGGAATATTTGGATCCAGTGTGAAAATTGATGAAACGTGGTCCATAGAAGTGCTGAGGGTTGTAGCCTTCAATCAGGGGGTTGTAGCTCCCTTCCAGGAGAGGCTGGTAAACGAGTCAGGGGGTTGGAGCTCCCTTCCAGGAGAGGATGGTAAACGAGCGCAGGTGGGTGCCTGCGTGCTGGTAGGAGTCTGCACCAGCACATATGTTGTAAGATGTTTTCTCTATGATAAAATATTGAAGGCTGAGCAACGGCAGCGGTGGTTTTCTCCCAACTTGGGTTTCCACCTAAAAATCCTGGTGTTCATGTGTGATGCTTTGTGTGATGGTTTATTCTGTTCTTACTGCACATGTTTAATGTTTATTAAACATCTGATGAATGAATGATGGAATGATATAAGTGAAGAATTAATGACATAATTAGATCTTTGTGTATACGCGAGTTTCATAAAGGGTATCCGCGTATATACGCGAGTCTGTATCAGGAAAGTAGCGTATGGGTTTTAGAAGCAAGAAAAATTAAAAGTTTTGAATATGCAGTAAATACTGATTCAACCCCCCCCCCAAGTATTTTTCCCAACAATTGGTATCAGAGCAGGTCTTTCTGCAGAAGCTTGATCGCTTGAAGGAGATCCGTCGCAATGGGAAGTCAAGAAGGAGTAATGTCTATAAAGCCACCTCTATTCAATGGAAGCAATCTGATATTCTGGAAGGTACTAACAAAAGCTTATCTGCAAAGTCTTGGTGCAGATGTATGGGCAATCGTGGAAGAAGGCTATCAATATCCGACAAGTATTCCTACTGATGCAGCTGAAAGGAAGAAGTATGAAATCAATGCCAAAGCAGCGAATGTATTATTAGGAAGCATGTCTGAATCAGAATTTGGTAAAGTGATGCAGCTACATTCAACAAAAGAAATATGGGACAAAATCATTCTGAGCTATGAAGGAGATACAAAGGTAAAAAGTGCAAAACTCCAAACTCTTAGAATCGAACATGAAAATTTGAAGATGCATAGTGATGAAAGTGTTGCCAGTTTCTTTCTTCGTCTAGATGATATTGTAAATCGGATGAGAAATTTGGGTGAAACCATAACCAATAATACTCTGGTGGAAAAAGTCTTAAGATCCTTGACTTCAAAATTTGACTCTAAAGTTTCAGCTATTGAAGAAAGGCAAGATCTGCAAACTCTTACTATTGTTCAATTACATGGTATTCTCACTGCTTTTGAAATGAGACAAGGAGGTCCTTCTCAAATCAAAGAAGTTGTTTTTAAGGCGTCTGCAAAAGGAAAAGAAAAGGAAGTTGTCAAAGAATCTAGCTATATATCTGAAGAAGAAGAAGAAGCAAATTTTGTGAGAAGACTCCAACTAGGAACCGGAAGGTTCAAAGGTAAGCTTCCTTTCAAATGTTTTGATTGTGGAAGAGTTGGTCATTATGCTGCAAAGTGTCCTTATAAAGAAACATCAGCTAAACGAAAATAAGTAGCAATAAGGAATAAGAATCGATATAGCACAAGAAAAAGTTATTATACTAATGAAGACAGTGATGGGTCATCTGATAGTGAGGAAGAATGTGAAGAAGATTTTAGACTTCTCATGGCATTTGAACAAAGAGAAGAAAAGGATACTTTTGTGGATGCTCTAGAGGAAAATGATTTTCTTGAAGAAAACAATCAACTCAAAGTAAGCTTAGAAGAAAAGAACACAATCATAGAGACTCTTGAAATCAGCTTGAAGCAAAGGAAAAAAGCATTGAGGAATTGGAGTGTAAAGTAGTAAGTCTAAGGAAAGATAATGAGAAAGTGAAGACTTTCAATCTTAGATTTTCTAAAGGTTCAGAAACCTTAGATGAGATTATCAAGATACAACGATCTCCTCTAATAAAAACAGGTCTTGGATATACTAGGGAATCTTCCCAGACTTCAGCACCAAATTATCTGAAAGCAGCCACAACTAGTTCACTACATTCAGCCACTCAGCAAGGGAACAAAGGATCTTTACAGGTAAAGCATGATCATCTCAATTCAAGAAACACTAACAGGGAGATCTTTCAAAGAAGCTACAACCAACAGGTAAATTCAAATAGAAGATTTCATGATCGCAGAAATTTCTACTTCAATGGACAATGTTTCTCATGTCACAATTTTGGTCATAAATTTGTTCAATGTGTTGCATATAAAACCATCATGACAAGAGAAGCAAGAAAGAAAAAGATGAATATTGAACCAAAGAAGAACACCTATAACAACTTTTCTCCTCTTCAAAACGAAGTTGAATGTGCTTATTGCAATAACTTTGGTCATGAAGAATCTGAATGCAGGAGCAAGGTCCAGCCAAAAGAACATGTTCCCTCAAGCTCTAAAGTGTGGAAAAAGAAAGAAATACCGGTTGAAAATTGTGGGATAGCGTTATTTGCAGAACGTGAAGAAAATCAATGGTAAATTGATAGTGGGTGCTCAAGACACATGACAGGTGACAAAAGCAAACTCCTTACATATAATGCTCTAGAAAAGGAAAAGAAAGTTACATTTGGAAATGATACTCCTGCTGTAATTAAAGGAAAAGGGTCAATATTTCTAAAAGAAAAGGTGAAGGCTAATGATGTCATGTATGTGGATGGATTAAGGCATAACCTGTTAAGTGTAAGTCAAATGTGTGATCAAGGAACAGAAGTGGTCTTTAGTTCAAAAGAATGTGTGGTTCGTAATCTTGATACATGTAAAATCATTATAAAAGGAAAAAGAAATCCAAGCAACCTGTATGTACTGAACGACATAGATCAATGTTACTTGAGAAAGTCTTCAGAAAATTGGCTATGGCATAGAAGGCTGGGGCATCTGAGCTTCTCTCAAATCAACAAAGCCAGCAGACTTCAAGCTGTTCGTGATCTTCCCAATGTTAATCTACCAGAAAGTATCATATGCAAATCTTGTCAATTCGGTAAGCAGACCAGAGTACGATTTAATGCCAAATAAGGATCATCAAGTAAGCCTCTTGAACTCATTCATACCGACATATGTGGTCCTATGAGGAAAAAGTCACCACATGGGGAAGAATACTACATCTTATTTATTGATGATTACTCTAGAATGTGTTGGATCGGGTTCATTATACACAAAGATGAAGCATTTGAAAAATTTCAGAGCTTCAAAGCATTGGTAGAAAATGAATTAGATCTAAAAATCAAGTGTCTTAGATCTGATCGAGGAGGAGAATATACATCAAATGAATTCTTTGAATTTTGTAAACAAAATGGCATAAAAAGATAGTTCTCTGTAGCAGGCACTCCACAACAAAATGGCGTAGCAGAAAGAATGAATAGAACAATTCAACAAATGACTAGAGCTATGCTTGATGATTCTGGAACTCCTGACATGTTCTGGAGTGAAGCAGCACATACAGCAGCTAACATTCTCAACAAGGCTCATGTTTGGGTAAATAGTGACAAAACTCCATATGAACTCTGGTATGGTAATTCTCCCTCTGTGAAGCATTTTAGAGTTTTTGGAAGTAAATTCTTTATCAAAAATAATGATGAAAAGCTTGGCAATTTTGAACCTAGATCAGATGAAGGGATATTTCTTGGTTACTCATCTACAAGCAAAGCATACAAATGTTACAATAAAAGGCTTCGAAAGATTGTTGAGTGTATTGATGTTGTTATTGATGAGTCTCCTGCAGCTCCTAAAGAAGAAAAACAAACAACAAAAGAAGATGATGGTGACTTATGTCCTTCTACATCAAATAGAAATGATATAGACAGTGGATCAAATGAAGAACTTGAAAATGATCTATCTGATAAAGCTCCATCCAGATATGTTCAAAAGAATCATCCTGAATCTCAAATTTTGGGAGACAAGGAATCAGGTGTACGAACAAGGAGAACTTTTGTGGGATCTTCTAGTCATCTGGCATTTCTATCCACAATTGAACCACACAATGTCAATCAAGCTAGCAAAGATGAATGTTGGAAGCAAGCCATGAATGAAGAGCTTGATCAAATTGAAAAAAATGACACTTGGGAATTGGTACCAAGACCACATGATAATAATGTCATTGGAACTAAATGGATTTTCAAGAACAAGTTAAATGAGAATGGGGATGTTGTAAGAAACAAAGCTAGACTGGTTTGCAAAGGGTATACTCAACAAGAAGGTATAGACTTTGAAGAAACGTTTGCTCCTGTAGCTAGACTTGAAGCCATAAGGATGTTTCTTGCTTTTTCAAGTTATCAACAAATCAAAGTTTATCAAATGGATGTTAAATATGCTTTTCTTAATGGAGATCTAGAAGAAGAAGTATATATAGAACAACCGGAAGGATTCATTTTGGGAAATGATGAAAATATTGTTTGTAGACTTAAAAAGGCTCTATATGGTCTCAAACAAGCTCCAAGGGCATGGTATTATCGTCTTGACAAATATCTTCATCAACAAGGTTTTTCAAAGGGGTTTGCTGATAGCAACTTATACACAAAATTTGAAAATGATAAACTATTGATTGTGGTTGTATATGTTGATGATATCATTTTTGGGAGTAATGAAGAATCTATGAGTCAAAACTTTGCTTCTGTCATGCAGTACGAATTTGAAATGTCCTTACTTGGGGAACTAACATTCTTTCTTGGCTTGCAAGTGCATCAAAATGCAGATGGTATATTCCTTTCACAAGCAAAATATCTTAAGCAAATTCTGAAGAAGTATGGCATGGAAGAATGCAAACCTATAAGTACACCAATGATAACCGGATGCAATCTCAGTTCTCATGATGATTCTCCCACGGTGAATCAACCAGAATACAGATCAATGATAGGAAGTCTACTTTATCTCACCGGGACCAGACCAGACATTATGCATGCAGTTGGGATTGTTGGACGATTCCAAGCTAATCCAAAAGAGTCTCACCTTCAGGCTGTCAAAAGAATATTCAAATATCTTCAAGGAACTCAAGACTTTGGTCTATGGTATCCAAAGGATGCTGATCTTACTCTTCATGCTTACACTGATGCAGATTGGGCTGGAAGTGTTGATGATCGGAAAAGCACTAGTGGTGGTGCATTCTATATGGGACCCCGGTTAGTATCTTGGCTCAGCAAGAAGAAAAATTCTATTGCATTATCTACAGAAGAAGCATAATATGTGGCTGCCGCATCTTGTTGCACTCAACTCCTTTGGATGATGCAAGCCTTACAAGATTTTCAAATCAAATGTGCTTCTCCTATCTCCATTATGTGTGATAATACAAGTGCCATCAGTATCTCAAAGAATGCTATTATGCATTCGAAGACCAAGCACATTCCCATCAAGTATCACTTCTTACGTGAACAAGTGCTTGAGCAAAAGGTGAAGTTGGAGTATGTTCCCTCCAAAGAACAAGTTGCTGATATCTTTACCAAACCTCTGCCCAGGGAAGCGTTCGAGTATCTAAGACAGAAGCTGGGAGTGTTCTCTGCCAGTCAAAAGAACAAATCTACATAAATTCAGAAGCTTAAATAGGATACGCGGTTTTCCTGATATACAGTCGCGTATATACGCGAGTATATGAACAGAAAGTCGCGTATGGATAGTTGCTGACTATTTTTGGTTGGTGTCAGCATTCTGCAATACTGTTTGGCTTTTCTGGTTATGTTTCTGCCTGAAAAATCATCTGATATGAAGAAGACAGGTACAGGAGGTATAAGTTCAAGGGAAGTTGAAGAAATGTAAAATTTTCTATGCTTCACTTTCCATACGCGGGTTAGATGAACAAAAGTCGCGTATACACGCCAGTTCCAGCAAACACAATCGCGTATGAGAATTGGGATGACAGCTGAAGATCAGGAACAGAGGTTCAGGGGGAGCATCAGTCTGACTGCTAATGATTAGATAAGGACAGATCATGCAGAGATTGTAGTCGGTGACTTGCTGTTGAAGGTGTTCAGGCGACATAAAATAAGGGGGAGCCTTGGTCATATGGAA
This sequence comes from Pinus albicaulis, assembly GCA_034641835.2. Lineage (NCBI taxonomy): Eukaryota > Viridiplantae > Streptophyta > Pinopsida > Pinales > Pinaceae > Pinus > Pinus albicaulis. The sequence continues at coordinate 23,269,774 of CM076584.1, read as the reverse complement.
AGGATGCTTGGGTGCACAGTTTCGGGGGGAGCATTGGCTTTGCTGAGTATAATGCATTGTTGGCATTATGTTGATTCTGAAAAATGATCTCTTTCTTGAGGACTTTTTGGTGTTGGTCATAAATGGTCATATGTGTAATTTGATGAAAAGGTCTTGTTGAGACCCATCATGTAAAATTGTAATATTCAGTCATGTAAGGACTTGTCAAATTTTGTAAACCCACTTGGTTGGGTAGCTGAGTTGAAATGTGTAAACCCACTTGGTTGGGTACTTGAGTCTCATATGTAAATCCACTTGGTTGGATATTTGATGTAAGTATGAGTCTTTGGTGATAGGAAGGTCATAGAGTCATGTACTTTGTTTTTAAAATATGTTTGAAGATTCAGCATGAACTCAGGGGGAGCTTGGTCACTTCAGTATACATCAGATCTGCAGAACGCTTCTTCTACATGAGGAGAACAGGGGGAGAGAGTGTTGGTTTTGATCCGCCCTTTGCCCTTGATGTCAAAGGGGGAGAGTGACATGGTGTTTGAATGGAGAGAGTGACATGGTGTCATTGTATTCTTAATGTACCTATCTGTTGTGGTAACCAAACGCCATCGTGGTTGCCATCAAGTCCAAAGGGGGAGATTGTTGGCAATATGATGCAGAGTGTTGTCCTTGATGGCAACCCACTGAATGAAGATGAAGACATGAGATTGTTGACTTGTGTTGTCCTTAATGGCAATCCACCTGATGAAGTTATTCTTGACTTGATGAACTTGGTAAATGATGTAAATATGATGTGATATGATGTTTGTTGACAATATGATGCTGAGTACCCACTTGATAGAGTGTTGTCCTTGAATGGAAACCCACCTGATGAAGTTGTGCTTGATAGAATATGTCTTGATGAACCTGTTTAAAGATGTAAATCTGATGTATCTACAGAGAGTATAGAAGGTAATGAAGAAAGGAATTCAATATGTGCTAGATCCATGATGAAAAGATTATTTTTCAAGGAATACGCAAATTTGTCTAGGAGAAGTCGCGTATGCACGCGGTAAAGTACGTGCCAAGTCGCGTATGGGAAAAAGCGCTCAAAAAGTGCAAAACCAGGGGTAACCACCATGGTATTGACCCATTGTATTGGGTAATGATTCGTCTAAATGACCCCGTCTAGGAATACCATCGGATGTAATGTGGTTTTGGCTCATGGTATTGAAAAAGGGTAAACCTATATAAAGAGAAGAAATTCATTGTGCAAATCATGAGAGTGGGTGCAAGATGTATGAGCTTGAATGAATACTTCTCTCTGAAGTATATCTGAATGGAAAGGGTTACAGTTGAATGATAGATCTGATTGCATGATGCACCAATGATGAAGAAGGGTATCTAGATCTGAAATGTACTTGTATTTGCTAGATCTGTTTAGTGGATGATTAGATCTGAGAAGAGGCGAACATTTGTCTGAAGTAAAGGGTAAAATCTGAGTAATGTATCTGTTCTGAAGAATTGCAATGACCTAAATGTCTGAAGAACCATACACTAGTTTTCCGCAGAAGAAGCGCGTATATATGCGGCTTTGCTGAAGAGAAAGCGCGTATGTGCAGTGAAATCAGCTCTGTAATTTGTACAAAAGTATACGCGGGTTGATGTGATTGGAAGCGCGTATATACGCGGTATCAGTGAAAGGAAAGCACGTATGAAAACTAGGGTTTGCTGAAGCAAGGGGTATGAAATGTCTGATCTGTTCTGCTGTGTTACTGGTATCTATGAATGATGTATTCTATAGTTCTGGGTTGTCTGAATTGATAAGTTTCAGCTTGATGTATGATTGAGCTTAAATGTATGGAGTGGGTCTAGTCTGAAAATATGATGAAACGTGGTCTGCAAGTGGTGTCCTAGGAAGCTTTGGATCCAGTGTGAAAATTGATGAAACGTGGTCCATAGAGGAGTCTTTGAGGGTTGTAGCCTTCAGTCAGGGGGTTGTAGCTCCCTTCCAGGAGAGGCTGGTAAACGAGTCAGGGGGTTGGAGCTCCCTTCCAGGAGAGGCTGGTAAATGAGTGCAGGTGGGTGCCTGCGTGCTGGTAGGAGTCTGCACCAGCACATATGTTGTAAGATGTTTTCTCTATGATAAAATATTGAAGGCTGAGCAACGGTAGCGGTGGTTTTCTCCCGACTTGGGTTTCCACCTAAAAATCCTGGTCTTCATGTGTGATGCTTTGTGTGATGGTTTATTCTGTTCTTACTGCACATGTTTACCGTTTATTAAACATCTGATGAATGAATGATGGAATGATATAAGTGAAGAATTAATGACATAATTAGATCTCTGTGTATACGCGAGTTTCATAAAGGGTATCCACGTATATACGCGAGTCTGTATCAGGAAAGTAGTGTATGGGTTTTAGAAGAAAGAAAAAGTAAAAGTTTTGAATATGCAGTAAATACTGATTCACCCCCCCCTCTCAGTATTTTTCCCAACAACATCATCAATCTTCAAATACTTCAATTTCTTCTTAATCATCAGCCAGACTATGTACAACTTCAAAGAGTTTGAATGGCAACAACCAACCCCTAAAAAAGAGCTCCTCATAGAGTATTTATAGAAGAATGAGGAGGTGGAACTCTTTTTTGGGTTCAAAATGTTATTAATTACAGAGTAAATGCATTCCTAGCCTTGAAAACTACGCAAGGCCTAAGGTAGGAATGATTTGCACTACTTCTCTATTTAATAACTCTGTCTTTACTTCCTGAGGATAAAGTAGGTGAAAAGAGTGGGTTTTAAGGCTTTCCCATGTCTTAAAATAACTGTTCTAACAGTCAAAAGATGTTATGTCAGTGTGATAACTGTCAAAGTGCCTTTGTAGGTGAAAAGCAAGCTACAGGTGGCTTCATATATTTCGATGAATTAATTGCTATTGTTTGATGTATTCGAGGCTTATTTAGCCTAATCTTTCCTTCAATTTCATCATATAAACTATGCTTATGCATGATATTGTTTGTTTCATTCATAATTCATTATGGTGCCTTTATCACTTTTCGGATTTCTTTAAACTTTTGTTCATTTGTTTCAACTGTGTTTTTAACCTTTAATCATAAATTTAGGCCTTTAATCTCTGTTTCTTTGATCTTCACTTTTTCTTTATGCACATGTTTCTTCTAATGCTGCGCTGGAGGGTTTCGTTCAACCAATGCTCATGAGACACTAGTTGAGCACTTAAAAAAACCCTGTAAATCTCCTTTCTGCATATTTAGAGCCAAGGATTGTCATCCTGATGCTCTCTGCAACTAAAATTTGCTGTGGGAGGGTTTGTGTACTTGACCACCATTAAACCTGCACAATAAACCAAACATGTTAATATAAACCTGCGTGCTTTGGATTGATTGATTTCAAAGGCTTGGAGGAAGGTTTTGGAGCATTTTACAGAGGCGGAGGATGAGTAGGGGAAGGTTTCCAAAGGTGGAAATAGGCGGAAGGAGGAAAAGGTTTAAATTATGGCGCGAAGAATAAATGAGCGGTTTTGCGGAAATCAGAGTGGTTTTCGTGCTACATATGGGCAGTAAGTGGTTTTAGCCCGAATGAACACGATAGGGCTCAGGTGTTGACACTTGTCCCTCTAAAACCACCTATTTTGCGCGCAATATGCACGTTGGAGTGTTTTGGGCAGATCGGGCGTGAAAAATATTTGTGGCCGTCCGATCTAGACAATCCAGATTGACGGTTGTGGTTGCGTGCAAGGGTTAAATAGATGTGCGGCGGATGAATGGTGGGGCCTGACGGTAACGTTAGCAATTATTTCACGTAGCAGGTTGTTTTCTTGGCGGGGTTAGAGCCATGGGATCAATGGTGGCCGTCGGATCTGGATGATCAACGGTTGAGATTAATCAGAATAAAACAATGGCGTGGGGTAATAGATAGGTAAAGGGGAAGCGTGGGATGTTAGATCTGGAGGATCTATGGTCCAGATTATATCAGTGGAGGTGGACAAGAAAAGGATTTTGGGAGGTGGAAATGGAAGTTGTCAAGTTCGATGGCTGACGGGGGGAGGCGAAGTGCGATGGCCGTCCGATCGGGTGCGATCAATGACGAAGATTAAGTCAGGAAATCGGCCATCGGCGGGAAAATAAATGTCGCAGGGACCGGCGAAAAGCTGAAATGCTGATGGGCCGATGGGCCTAGCGCTTGGTCATGGCACTGGGTCATATGACGAAAAGGGGCTAGGGCTAAGCCAAAAGGTGCTTAAGGCCTGATATTTAAAATGAAGGTTTTTGAAGGGTTTTTGGAGGTTCGGATAGGATAAAAAAGGGGTTTTAAACCAGAATAAAGGGATTTGATCAGGTTTAAAGGGGATTTGATGGGGAATGAAGGGTAAATGAAGGTCATAGAGGGGGGAAAAAAGGCAATGGTGGAAATGGAGGCTTGAAACAGTCTTTTTGAATCAGCAGAGCTTCTTTGAAAATTTTGAAGTGAAAACATCTGTGAAGGTAGGTTTATTTGGACAAAGAGAACAACCAGGCTTCAAGAACTAACATATTAGCTTGAAATTGTTTCTTGAAGGCTGAAAATTGATTCTAGCCATCATTAGGTATAACAAAAATTATAGATGGCTAACATTTCAAACAATAACAAACAAAGAAAGTATATGAAGAAAAATTGTAATGCCTCTAATGCAATTAATTGAAAACAAAACTCCTTCCTAGATGACAAAGGCTAGTTATGTAAAGGAATGTTTCAATTTTGATGCAATGAAAGAATGCAAAACATATTTTTTGATTTTTCCATGGAAAAAAGCACACAATGTACTAATTCAAATGGAAAACAAAATAAACACTAGTTTGAGTTTTGCGAATGTAGGGATTTAAAATTGAATGACTCAACCGAAGTGAAACAAACACAAAAACACTCACGCTAATGCAACAAAATTTCAATCAAATAGAGAGAATTTCCCAAATCGACCAAACACAAGCAATGTAATCGATGCCTGGAGCACTAAGGGGAAGGATCAATCGATAAAATGAAAAGACCATTCAATCAAAACAAACACTCAAAAGGATCAAGAAAAACTTAGCGTAATGACGCAAAGCGAAACGAGGCTGAAAACAATCAAAGAGACTTGTGTTTCAAACATAAGGCTCAGTGTACATGAACACTTAGAAACCCTAAGGCCTTAAATGACACTAGCAGGAAAATGGAAAAACAACTAAAAGAAATAATTCTACAGTAGTCAACACAGTTCCAAAGGATAAATCACACCCAAAAAATAACCTAGAAGCAAGCACAATTGACCAAAACACTCATTAATGAGGTCAAACCAAAACCTATAGGGGTTGGTGCGACTGTAAGGCTATAATCCATGCCATACAGGGGTTGGCGCGAGTGCAAAAAGAGAAACCTGCGCTAATCAATGCGACTGTTCAGACAAAAACCGCTCCAAACTAGATGCCTATGGAAAAAAGAGGAAAAACCAAAACTTAATGAGCAGAGGCCAATACTGACACTTTGGAGATGAACAGAGGATGGAAATTAAGCAAACAAACCAAAAAAAGACAAATAACGAAATCGACAATCGAAACTGACCCAACAGGATGAAACAAAAAACTCGCACTGATCCCCAGCAGAGTCACCAATTTGTTACGTAGGTAAATCCTCTCTGCAGACAGAGACAATCCCTCTAGCTCTAGGGTGGGTATAGAAACAAAAGGACACGCCAAAGTGTTGCTTCCTAGTTAACGAATGAATAAGATACACAGTATATTGACCTACCTGGAATCCAATGATGTCATCATTGCGGAAAGAGTAGTAGCCTCTCGCTCTTGCCTTGGAAAATCACAATCCATTCGCTGTTACGCTCGGATACTTGCACATAGAATAAGAAACAAGAACAACATACGACATCACAGTTTCACTCATAATTATTAACTAGTCAAAGAGGGCTAAACATATCGCATTACATAAACATCATAACACAATAGTGGAACCAAACAGTAGTCATGTATATAAATGAATATAAGGAAGATTTACAACCGATGCTTTGACGTCGCAGTCTCCTCTAATGGGGTTCAGGCGAAGAGCGTCTTAGATGTTTGTCAGGGAATTTGGATAGGATGAAGGCATGGACTCAAGATTTCTTAGAAGTTATGGACTCAAGCTTCCTCAACGTAATTCCTTCTTATTCTATCTTCTCTAGTAATTCAGCTATAGTATGTCTAATTCTCCAAGTTCAGCTAGCTTGTACTAAGAGAGATAGTTTCTTTTATAGAGGAAAAGGAGGAGGTTGGGATCCCTACAAAGGTGGGAGGGAGCCCTATCCTTTAGGAGATTTCCAAGGGAGGTGGAAACTACTAACTAAAGGAGGGAGTCTATGGTTGTTTCAGTTCAACCACTCCCAATGACTCATCCTTGGGGTGGTTGGAATGGAATGTCTGCCTCTATTTTTAAAAAACATTCCATAAATAGCTTGGTGCAGGTGCTTACTGGCACAAAGCGCCACCTGGCAGGGGCCCAGTGTTAATTTTCCAGCTTGGTACAGGGGTGTAACTGGCTACTCACGCCAAGGCAAAAACAATGGTTTTTACAGCTCTGATCAGGGAATTTTCAACAGAAGGAATATTTCCCTCATGAAAGGATATGCAATGATGGTCTTTGCAAGGCATGACACCTCTTATTGGTCACATAAATGACCCTCCAATGTACGAGTTGGGGATTGCGGGGACAGTGACAAAATGCTATGTATCAATGACTTTTCTTGTAAATGTTGGATCTTCTTCATGCAGAAGAAGGATCAAATATTCTCAAAGTTCTGTGAGTTTAAGACATTGGTTGAGAAAGAGTCGAGGAAGAAAGTGAAGGCTTTGTGGAGCGATAATGGTGGAGAATACATCTCGAATGAATTCAAAGACTTTTGTAGCAAAGAAGGAATTCGAAGAGAACTCATAGCGCTTCATAACCCACAGCAAAATGGGGTCGCGGAGAGGAAGAACAGAATGATCGTGGGTGCGTCATGAGCAATGTTTCATGATCAGGGCCTACCAATGCATTTGTGGGTGGAATCATGCAACACTGCGGTTTATGTGCAAAAACGTTGTCCTGATAGAGTACTTGGCATGATTACACCTGAAGAAGCTTTTACTGGTAAGAAACCAGATGTTTCTCACTTTAAGATTTTTGGCTTATTTTTTTATGGGCAAGTGACCAAGAATTCCAAGAAGAAGCTGCAGCTGAATGTTGAAGTTGGGATACTTATGGGGTATACAGAAACACCGCATAATTATCGTGTGTATTTTCTTAACAGTAATATGACTGTTATGCGATGGGATATAAAATTATAGTAGGGGAAAGCCATGCAGTTGTCACTTGAGAGGGAACTGGACTTGCATGTGTAGGATGAACTGTTGGTTCCCAAAGATGAGTCTCTAGATGTGGATCGGCCAAAGGAGGAGGTTCATGGAGTGGAGGAGTCCACTCACGCAGATTCAAACATCATAACTGGTAGAAGGCGTACCACATAAGCTAAGAGGATGAAACTTGATGCAGCACAGAATGTAGGAGTCCCTATTTCATAGCACAAACAAAGACAGTCTCCTGACCGATTCACTGGATACATGGCTCTCATGAGCAAATGTATTTTGACTAAGCCATCTTCCTTTCAGGAAGCAATGAAGGAGCCCACATTGGTAGATGCAATGGTGGAGGAGTATGACTCCATTGTCAGAAACAGTGCTTGGGAAATTGTTCCAAGGTAGTTTGATAAATCAATGGTAGGTTCGAGATGGATCTACAAGGTAAAGAAAGATGTTGATGGGAATGCTGAGAAATACAAGGGCAGATTTGTGGCCCGGGGCTTCTCGCAGATGGAGGGGATTGATTATGAAGAAACCTTTGCACCTGTCGCACGGTATTCTTCCATAAGGACCATCCTTGCTCTCTCAGCACAGATGGGTTGGCGCATTCTTCAGATTTATGTGAAGACTGCATTTCTCAATGGGATCATTAAGGAAGAAATGTACATTGAGAAGCCTGAAGGATTTGAGATCTTCAGCAGTGAGTCGCATGTGTGCAGACTTAAAAGGGCATTGTATGGGTTGAAGCAAGCACCCCGTCCGGATAGACAACTATTTCACTGGACTTGACTTCACCAAGAGTGAGGCAAATGCAAACCTATACCAAATTGTGGTGGAGGGTAAGATTTTAATCATTTTTCTTTATGTTGATGATTTAATACTGATTGGTGATTAGAAGCTGATACACTCATGTAAGGAGGACCTTGCAAAGGAGTTCAAGATGAAGGATATGGGCCTCCTTCATTATTTCCTTGGATTGGAAATATGGTAGCGAGATGGTGAACTTTTTGTGTCTCAAGGAAAGTATGCAAGGGAGATACTAGGTAAGTTTCATATGGAGGGTTGTAAACCCATGGATACTCCTCTTCCAGGAAACTGGAGGAAAGAGGACACTACATCTAGAGATGTAGTGGATGCTACTGTCTATCAATAGTTAGTGGGTTTAATGTATTTAGTGAATACAAGGCCGGACATATGCTATGTGGTGAACCAACTTAGTCAAGCGATGGTTATAAAGCCTACTGAGCTCTTTTGGAAGGTGGGAAAGCATGTCCTGAGATACCTGAGAGGCACATCTAGGTATGGCTTGCAGTATAGACATACAGATGAGGTGAAGTTTCATGGCTTCACGGATGTATATTGGGCAGGCAGCCCAACGGAAAGAAAGAGCACATCATGAGGGGTCTTCAGTATCATATCTACAGTTTTTTCTTGGTACAACAGGAAACAAAGATCCGTGGAACTCAGTTTAGCAGAAGCGGAATACATGACAGCAAGTCAAGCTACATGTGAGGCTATCTAGATGAGAAAGATCCTGGTTGGTTTGTTTGGTTCTCATTTAGATCCTACAGTGACTCATTGTGATAATCAGAGTTGCATTAAAATCTTGCTTAATCTTGTGTTTCATGATAGATCTAAGCATATAGATATCTGGTATCATCATATCAGAGATTGTGTGTAGCGGAAGAGCATGTTGCTTCATTACATTCCTACGGAGGATTTGGATGCAGATATTCTGATGAAGGCGCTCACCAAGAGAAAATTCGAATACCAGAGATAGGATCGGGGTGAAGGATAATCCATTTCTTATTGAGAGGGAGTGTTGAGATTCAATAAGATGACGATCCTAGTGAAAATTAAGCACCTACACTAGGTAGGGCCCACAGGCTATTTTTAGGTGTATGTCTCTTTTTAGAATGGGTGAGAAAATTCTATTTATAGCGTGAATCTATTTATAGATGTTGAAAAAATTCTATTTATAGATTATGCTCTATTTTTAGATGTATGTACAAAGTTTATCTATAGATCACATGTCTATTTATAGATGCATGTCGACTATTATTATCCCTTAATAATATTTGGACAATAAATATTAATCTATTCTCATGGAGCACTTGGAATCAGTTAACTGAAGTGACAAACCAGTTAGCTGAAGGAATTTCAGGTTCTAAGGTTGGTTGGTGGGACATGAAAGTGGACTTAAGTGTAACTGAGTGATTTGAAGTTGTAACAGAGTTGGATGTGTAGTTATGTGAGTTGTAAAGTAGTTTAACTCAGTTAAGTGAGTTAAACTCATTTGTGCTAGTTGTAACTAGTTGTAACTAAAGATACACTAGTGAGAGATCAGTGAATTAAATATTAAATTAATTCACATGGAGTGGTCTCACATGCAACTGAAGATGTGCTATTGTTAACTGCATACATGTCAGATCTAGTGGAGACCCAGTTGAGAGATAGGTGAAAGGGACATTTGACTATCATTTGTACTATATTGGATTGCACTCTTGCAAGCCAAACACACATTGGATATGCTCATGAGGATTGCGCAGTCAAGAAGGGTATGATTGCATCGAATTGGTCTTTGTAATCAACTTGGATTGCGCAGTGGAAGCAAGCTGTTGTGAGGCAGAAAATTGGCTAAGGCATTTGCCAAATTTCTGCATGACAGTGTGAGACGATTGTATATTGTACTAAGAGCTCTTGGAGTAGAGTTTTGTATGAGATTGTTTCATGATCCATGATGTATACATAATATATGATAGTGGGGCTTCTAGCTTTATGCTTTCCTGGTAAAAACATTTGTGTTATGTGTGAATGATCTTTGTTCATGTGTTTGCAATTGGCGTTCGTGTTTTAAATTTTTGCAAGAATTGTTGTAGCAGCGATTCTGTATTTAACAACGGAATATAATTGTTAGCTCAGGAGAATCTAGGAAATACATAATTGTATTAAAATTTCTACAAAAAAATCACTCTTGCTTCACTTATTTCCTTAGAGAAAACATGATATGTGGAAGGAAGACAAATCATGTACAACATTATCCTAGCCCACGAACACATTCAATCACTCAATTCCAACAAGTCTCTAGGTATGCTCATCAAACTTGATATGTTAAAGGCCTTTGAAAAATTAAGTTTGCAATTTATTTTCACATGTTAACTACTTTGGGTTCACTAAAATATGGATTCTTTTGGTTCTTTCCCCCATCTCCAAAAATTTCTTCTCAATCCTAATCAATAGCTCTCCCTCACCCACTTTTATCCCCTCAATGGGTATCATGAAAGGAGACCCCATTTATCCCTACATATTTCTCCTTATGGTGGAAGGGATGAGCAGATATATCAAATCTGCCTAATAGAATGGAGAGCTAAAAGGTCTTCCCCTAGGTTCCCATGATCTCTCTTCTTCTTACCAACAATTTGTGGATAATACTCTTCTCATCGGTATCCCCATTTTCAAATAAGTCACTACTCTTAAAAGTATTCTTCAAGATTTTTTTTGATGCTTCCAAAATATCCATTAACATGAAAATTCTCAAATCTTCTTTTTTAATACCATGTTTGTTGTCCAAATTCACATATATTGTTTTCTTGGTTTTCTAAGTATCTCTCTTTTGTCAAAATATTTGGGGTCTTCTTTAACTTGCAATCCTTTTAGGAAACGATTATGGGAAAATATTCTTCTAAAACTAGAAGTCAAACTCTCTTGTTGGATCTTTAGATCGTTCAATCTGACAAGTCTCTTAATCTTAATTAAATTTGTTATTCAATCCCTTCCCACATATCTTCTCTTGGCCATGGCAACCCCTAATGTCATCTTAAATGATGTGGGAGCATCATGAGTATGGTTGTGGGTAAGCCATAGAAAACTCAAGATGATAATTATGTTGGAGATTGGATAAATCAATGCTCCTTGCGTGTTTCGTGACATGGCCTAACCGCCTCTCGTGGATCCTTATCTCTGGCGATGCGGTCATTGACTAACATCTGTGGGTTTTGGTGTAATGACAATCGTGATTCCCAACAAGTGGTATCAGAGTGTAGGTCACGATTTTGTTACACACTCGGCTCGTGTTTGGGGGGACATTGTTGGACATTGGATAAACCAATGTCATCGTGTGTTTCATGACATAGAATAACTGCCTCTCTTGGATCCTTATCTCTTTCGATGCGATCGTTAACCAACACTTGCGGGTTTTGGTGTAATGAAAATCATGATTCCCAACAAACTATTGATGATTATACATGTGGAATGAAAGTTACAGGTATGAAGACTTGTGTTGGGAAAATAGTTGGTGAATCATGTACGAGAAAAGGCTTCTTAGAGAACTAACAAATACAATGACTAGTGAACCGTGTATTCTGGTGGATGGTAACCTTTTTATATGGACTCCAACCTATGTTTATGTTTGCATGTACTTGATGGTAAAGGCACAAAGATGAAGAAGGGGAAAATTCAATAAATATTACATGAAGGATAAGATGATGAGATGTACTGGAGATGAGGAGGAATGTATGGAAAAAGGGATGGAGATTTATTGAGATATTCATGGAAGTATTTGAGGAGATATGGGGGGATCATAAGAAATAGTTATAGAGATATTGTGGAGATAGTTTAAGAGATTTTTATAACACTCGGAATTAATGAATTAATGATTTTTTTCCTTTATAGAAATGGTGTGAAATGGTTTTGGTGTCCCTTCTTTTGCTTAAGTTCAATATTATTATTTCTATTCAGAGTTGTCTTAGAAAATTGAAGTCCAATGCGTAATAGATATTCCATCTAAGTAGTTGATTTTGTGAAGAAAAATCCAATTGCCTTATTTGCCATAAATCTCTGGGAATTTGTGTCCATCAAAGAAGACAAGAGACTCACATTGGATAAATAATGTTATGATATTTCGACACATAGGAAATAGGCTCCTTTTGTGTCACCTTTGTAAATCCTTCAATCATATCCCAAGTTGTTCTTAAGGGGGGATGTTAAGATATTCCGACACATAGGAAATAGTTAAGAATAACTTAGTCTAGTGTAGATTTAGGTAAAGTGTGTTTCTTTACCATGTACATTTGTAACTTATAATCCAACGGTCACGATTTGTAGTGATCCGACGGTTATCTCTCACCTCGGTATTAACGACACTTGATCCATGGCTTAACACTTGATTGGTCCATGATCTCTATTTAAAGAGCATGGAGGGTAATTTTTCTGGTAAACGTTTATGAGAGAAACATATGTAGCTTTTCTTTTTATATTAATAAATTGCTTGAAGTGGCCACGTTGGCTCAGGCCGTGGACTGTTTCCCTCTTTGAGGGTTTTAACCACGTGATTATACTGGTGTACTGATTTGTGATCTGTTTGTGAGTGGTGACCTTTGGTTCTTGATCTAAGGAACTTACCCTATAAATTCCTACATGGTATTAGAGCTATTTTGAGGGTTGCGTCTGTTGTTCATCAAAATCCGAAGCCGGTTTGACTGCATGCGAATGTAGTTTTTTAGACCTACTATTTCTGAACATTTTTGGGCTTGGATAACTTCTCAGTTGTGTCTGGAGCATCTGTTACAATTAGGAATGCCTTTCGTTTCATGTGAAAAGGTTTCCGGCTGCCCAAGTTATGACAATTTAGATCTGGAGGTATAAAGCATCTGTTTTGGAGTTATATTTGTTAATAGTTCTGCTTATTTCGGTTCCCTCTTTTTATTTTCGGTTTTTAGGTTTTATTTATTTGCCAAATCTATACCCTCTTCTCTTTTTATTCTCTTTTCTGTGCACTACGTGCGATCTCGGCAAGTCGGAAACAGGAAAAAGGGATTTTTTTTGCTATGTATGCTCTTTCCCCGCGTCTTTGTGCAATCTCGGGAAATCGGAAATAGTGAAAAAAGTGATAGTTGCTGGTAAGGCTAACCGAGAATCTAAAATTCTGCCGTAAGGCTTTGCATTTTATTTTTTTTACTTGTTATTTGTGTTTTTTGTGTAGGAAAAGGCACGCACACCGAAGAGTAGCCAAAAAAAAAAAATCCCCTTCCTCCTTTCATACAATAACATGATCCTTTTACTATCTCACTTGGTGATGACTTAGTTTATGAGAATAAAGGTCTTGGGTTCAAGCCTCCTTCTAAAGCTTCATTTTAAAAAAAAAATTGTTCAAAGGGGCGGATTTTTTTTTTTAAAACCGCATTTCAGCTTGTTCCCATAACTATTCGGCATCTACAACTCCAATTTTTCAAAAGGCATAACTTCTTCATCTGGAAGCCATTTTTCGAGCCGTTTTTTTTTAAACAGCCTAATTTTTTGAGATCATTCCATTGGAGTAGTTAGTTTTAGCTTTTCCCAACATCATTTTAAAAAAAAAAAAAATGGAAAGTGCATGCTTGGTTATTCTTAACAGCACCAATTATTTCCAATGGCTACCTCACATGGTAGATATACTTAGAAGTAAAGGGCTTTATGGAATAGCCACAGGACAAGAAACTAAACTTTCCGATGATGATAAAGCTGCTAAATGGGAAAATAAACAAGATCAAGCACGAGGGTTGATAGGAATGTCCATTGCTCAAGATCTTCAATTTCATATCCTTGACATTGACACCCTTGATGAAGCCCTGGAAAAGCTAAAACCTGTTTTTTGCATTCAAAATCAAATCAGGGCCCACCAGCTTGAAAATGATTTGCTTACTTTGGACCCCAATAATTTCTCCTCTATTGAATATTTTTTGTCCAAATTTAAGACCCTTAGAATTCTTTTAGAAGGTTGTAAGATCAAAAAGGATGATGGTAGCCTCATCTATTGCATTCTTGCTAAGCTTGGCCCTGCATACTCTGTTTTTTTTTTCGCCTTCCATTCCACTAGAGAAGCCATCATTTCTTCAGGAACCACCTACAAGAATCCCTCTTTTGATGCCTTTTGTGATTCTTTGATAAGAGAACAATAAAAAATGTTCCACCTTGGCCTTATCACTGCTAGAAACACTTCTAAGAAAGCCATAGCAGCTCGAAACTACAAGAAAAAAGCACATTGGTGAGGGTCATGCTTGTGATGGACCTTTAAGGTCCATCACCAATGTCACATATGGTGACTGTCCTTAAAAAACCGTCACTTTAAGTGTATATAGTGATGGTCCTTTATGGTCCGTCACCAAAGCCATTTTCAATGACACTTTTGGTGAGGGTCGTTAAAGGCCCATCACTAATTCTCTCTTTGGTGACACTTCTAGTGAGGAACTTTTAATGACCCTCACCAATGCTCTTTTTGTTATTTTTGGTGACGGTCAAAAAATGTCCGTCATCATTGATCATTCCAATGCGTTTTGTATGATCCTATGTCCCTGTTAATATATTTTTTGTCAAAAGATAACGAATTAAGACCATTATTATGGAGTATTTTTTATAATATGTCCAAGGCCATAGTGGTTAGAGTCAGCCAATTTTTTAAGAAGTAATTAGTGTGTGTCATTTCCCTCAAGTAATGACTAGTCGAATAGAGATTTCCTATGAGTCAACACATGATTCATATCTATTAAGTTTATTATTTATAAAATTCCCTTTAGATAAAGTTCCATTATTGTGTGTAGGAAATATATTATTTAATACATAATCAAGCTCTGAAAATTCTATTAATGAGAAAGACCTAACACTCCTCAACAATATGGGCACACCTTAAATTGATGCTTTGGCACACACTAACATTTTTTAGCACCCCGCATGTCTTGGAACATCTTTGTACCTAGAACATCTTGTGATGACACTGACGCCCAAGTGTGGAGCGATAAAAAGGTGTCTTTGTAACTCCTAATTACCTCACATTAATTATCAACCCAGGGACGACTTTTTATCTCAAGAGTGTACTCAGTCTGAGGCGGCTATTTACTCAAGAGTAATGTTTTGCAGTATAGTGCTTAAAATCCAAAAGTAAATGAAAGCTGGAAATAAAATCTACTTACAACAAAGCACTTTAAGACTTAAATCATGCATTCGGAAAAATAAGCAATGTATCAGTCAGGGGTTCAGCAGCGATAACCCATCCCTTTGGAAACTGATGGAAAGGAAATTAGAGCATAGACCACGGGTCTGGGAGCTAGACAGTGAATGCCAAAGCTCACTACAGCCTTAGATCGTCTCTCACACCAAAACAACAAATGCGAGTAAATAGAACAGCAAATAAAGAATTGAACAGCAAATCTAAAATAGAACAACAGTTGAAATAACCAAGTCCCGCGGGTTGTAACCAAACTTAACCTATCGACTCAAATGTACTCTTTGCAATCAAATAACATTCTTTCACTTTAACGGCAATTCACACAAATCGTACTAATGGAACAGCAATAAAAATTAATGAATTATAGAACAGTACTGATAAATCAGAAACGCACACAATACATTAGAATAACAATCAACAGAAAATACAATTGTGCTTTTCAATAGAACGCTATTGTTACTGAATCCAACGATTATAAAGAACACTGCCTCAAAAAATGTAAAACACGAATGTTCAGCATAACAGCTCCGTAACAAAACAGTAAGAACATGTAATGAACTCTTGAAAGGATTAATAACTTGATGCGGAGTTAACACACGATTCTAGCTGTAGAAACCCCAATGATTCGAACTTGAACAGAGCATATAATATGAACTTGTAAAGCATATCAAATTATCAAATAACAATAATAAACAAACCACACAGAAGTAAAGCCGTAATGGTACAGAAGCGAGTGTCCTTCGGGGCCGGGCCCTTAGCCTCCAAGGGGACACCGCTTGAAGCTAATCCAGTAACAGAGGTGGAATAATCACCAAGCTTTCATTAACGCATCGATCAAAAATACATTGAACCAGTTCTCAACGAAACTTAATAATCAAAGCTGATGTTTTACAGAAAATTACATAAAACGTATCTCCAATCCTCCCCCTCTCTGATCTCTGTTCTGATTTAAATAAAGAGAGATCAGAGAGAAGTTACAATAAAGATGAGTAAAACATGATTTCTATTACAGAATTAGATTGTTTCCAACCAATTGATCAACAAGAAGAAGGCGAATTTAGCTTTGCAGCTGAGATTTGGAGGACGGCCGCAACAACAGATCTGAGAAAGTCGTGCTCAAAGAACTCTGCGAATCTCTCAACACAGGCCGAATTTGGGCAAACCGTTCTTTGTTAAAGTTAATTGGGTCCGTTCTGGACAAAACCCATGTTTCGGATTTTCCAGATTCGTCTTCATTTGCTCAGAATCTCAACCGCAAAACTGTCACTCCTTATTCCAGCGCATTTCTGAGTTGGCACTTTTAATGATCAAATCTTCAATCTGGAAATTACCTTGGAGGCTAAAAATGGTGAATAATGTTATAACCAACTTATCGAAACTATCATTGATAAAATAATTCATAATCATCAATTTATTAGAAATAAAGGAAGATAAATAATATTCATCCATAAGAGCATAAATCATTTATAAAATGGATTTAAATGATAAATTATAACAAATGATATA
This sequence comes from Pinus albicaulis, assembly GCA_034641835.2. Lineage (NCBI taxonomy): Eukaryota > Viridiplantae > Streptophyta > Pinopsida > Pinales > Pinaceae > Pinus > Pinus albicaulis. The sequence continues at coordinate 23,252,964 of CM076584.1, read as the reverse complement.
ATCGAGAAGAGTAAAAATGGATGAAATAAGTGTTACAAAGTGGTTGTATTCACGGCCCAACACACCCCCACACTCAATATGTTGCATGTCCTCATGCAACGAAAACTTGAATATATTGCATGTCTTCATGCAACCCCAAGACAAAACCCATGTGTTAACCAAGCAATAAAAATTTGAGAACAAATGAATGCTTCCTTAATTAATGAATATTCAATTTTAGCAATCTTAATGAAGGCATAACAATTTTTACATTGACATTCAACTATATGTGTGAAGTTGCAGCAAAATATGATATAGATAACAACAAACTTCATTAACCATTTTTTCAAAACTACAAACCAGATTTTGTTGAAATGTTGCAAGTAATTTTATAATATATGAAATGTCTCCATGATCCAAAAATCAGATCATTTTGATGCACGGATCATGAGATATAAACAAAATGGCTGTAGGTGAGAGTGCATGATTTCCGAAATTTTATGAACCAATTTAACTTGAAATTATCTGAGTTCGTATTAATGATACGTCTGTGTTTTCCAGAAATCACAAGAATTGAGTTCATAGTTTTAAAAATATTATGGAAATCAATTTTTGCATTGTGTAAAAATGAAATTGTATGCCTTAAATGAGAAAGAAGATTGAAAACATCCATCATGCGTAGCAATTCCTCCCCCGCTCTGAAAAATTAGCATGCCCTCATGCGATGCTAGAAAAAATTGAGGTGGTTGCTACCAGCTGTTGAATTCCATGCTTGGTGTAAAACAACATGGAATAATGGAGGTGTTGAGAATGAATAAGAATAACAATGGATGATAAAGAATATGGATGACATGGTCATAAGAAAGAAATGAATGAAAGGAACACTCCCCCATACTCGAAAATGATATGCCGCTGAAAAATAGGGAGTGGTATAGATGTGGATTGAAGGATGATAAATGATGCTCAAAATGGATTTTTATGAAATTCTCCTAAATTCGTAATAAATCAGAAAATTATGCTATTTTACCTCAAGTTTTACCTCCAAAAATGTGGAATGACATATATGCACTGGCAGTTGTTGAAGCTGAAAGTGATGCAAAAGGTGGAATCCAGGTAAGCACATCATGTCTGAAGAATTGTTCATGTATGCGAGCCTCTTCTGTTAAGTGCAATAGTGTGGTCATGCTATGAATAGAATTCTGCCCATACTTGTTGTTTTCCTGCAAACAAAGCACTATTTGGCATACAATGTTCTTGAATCCATAGTGTAAGCAATAGATAAGATGCATGCAAAAGTTTCAATCAGAAAAACTTATGTATACATGCAATACTAATATTTTGGCAAATCAACAAGTGATGGCAGAGTGCAGTAATCATATCGCATGCAATCCCATAATGCATACATTCCCCCCTCCAATTGGAAAAAGAATTCCATGACCATAAAGCATATGAGAGGTGTTGTGCTGATGGCAAGGCAAGGGAATGAACAATATAGCAGTGAATGAAGCAGAGTACACATATCAATGATAGGATAGCGGGAGTTATGGTTATAATGAGAGAAGAGTGTGTAAAGATAGTTATGAATAAAAGATAGGACGCTTTGGATTGATGATAAGTTATGAAAAAGAGAAAAAGAACAACAATATGCCAAAAAGATGCTTTACTGATAGTATGCTAGCTGAAAATGATGCGATTGATCATAAAACAATTTCTCATGCATAAAGGTTCAAAACAGGGAAAAAGTTAAGGAAATAACTTCTCTGATAAAAAAAAAGAAAATAAGAAAAGGGTATTATAGTAATAATTGACGATAAGATATAACTTCAATACCATAAGCAGAGCCTCTGCTGCCAGCAGGCGTCCATAGCCTTGGCAGGGTTGCTTTTTAACCCATATGAGCCAGAATCCTCAATTTATAACTAGAGAGTTACATTGTTGTTCTATAGAAGAGATCAATGTGCTGGCGTGGTAACCAGATAACCACACTGCCATTCACTGGGATGTAGCAAAAGTGATCAAGCCGGCTCGTGATGAGACCTCCTGTTCCAAGGATAATTGGGCTATCCAATGGATCATAACCCTGGTGTGGTGGCCATAATGGGAATGTCACTTTCTTACAACCTTATGAACATGGTAGGCTGGCTCGTAATGAGACCCCCTATCCTCCATCTGCGAACAAAATTTTGTTATTATTACACATTTTTATGATAAAAAGAGGAAGGCTCAGTACTCCTTAAGAGCAGGGATGGTGGAAGAAGTTGAACATGTCAATAGAAAAATATACCCATAATCTCATTTATTACAGACAGAGAAGATTATAATCCAGAAGTATGGAACCAGCATGGTATTAAGATGATCAATCAATATCATGTTCAACAGAAAACAATGCAGTAAAGTAGTATATAAATAATTGTGTCCCTTTTGAAAATAATCTATCATCAAGGAGCTGTCCTGTTAAAGATCATAACGTGAATGATATTAACTCGCTTCAATAGAATCCATAATTCTTGTCCTCGTAAAAATAGTGTACTTCAGGCCATGAAGGGGAATCAGTCAAATGGTTGAGATGAACTAGGAATAGTCCCACAAGAGGAAGAAAAGGTTGCTCTTTTGAAGGAACAGCAAAAACACTCAAAAGTGGTGTTCCGTGTAGGGAACAGCAAAGGAAATGCACACCAAAAAGCAAAAATACACATAAAAAAGTATGAAAATGCAAATGTCGTTCCTTTGGAAAAAGGAACAGCAAAAACGCAAGTGCTGTTCCTTTGGAAAAGGAACAGCAAAAACACACGTGTCGTTCCTGTGGAAAAGGAACAACAAAAATGAAGAGTGAAAAAAGTGCTATTCCATTCAGAAAGGAACAACAAATCGTGAAAGTGCAGAAGTGTTGTTCCATTTGGAAAGGAACAACAAAACGTAAAAGTGCAAAAATGGTGTTTCATTCGAAAATGAACAGCAAAAAGTGGAAATGTAGAAGTGCTATGCCATTTGGAAAGGAATAGCAAAACGTGAAAATGTAGAAGTGGTGTTCCATTCGGAAAGGAACAACAAAAAGTGGAAGTGCAGAAGTGCTGTTCCATTCGGAAAGGAACATCAAAACGTGAAAAAGGAACAACAAAAAGAGTCGTGGAAAAGGAATGGCAAAATGACCCGTGACAAAGGAACTGCTTGACCAAAAAGGTGTTGTTCCTTTGGAAAAGGAATAATAAAACGAAATTGCTGTCCCTTTGAAAAATGAACAGCAAAACGACAACAGTGCACACAAACGCTGTCCCTTCAGAAAAAGAACAGTAAAAATGCACAAGCATGAAATGCGAGCACGCAAAGAATGAATTAGCTGTTCACTGTATTGATGCTGAAGATGGGTCACAGTTTGAATGAAGCAACACCTGAAACACAAAATATAAAAAATATCAGAAAAGAAACACGTTTTATTTAAAAACAATATGTAAATAACTAAATTAAGTGACAACAGCTATGATGTTATGTCAAAAAAATGATCTCTTTGAAAAATATGTTGGCAGCAGTGATAAGACATGAATCTTCCAATGGAAATAAATTCTTCATTTCTTCTATTATGAATCCGTTGGGTAATGAGTTGGATGAAATTCCTTTGTTTCATTTAAAATTTCTTTCAAAATCACTCGTCCATAAATTGACCTTCTTTTTCTCCTAGGACCTGCAAAAAAAGAGTATCTACCTGCAATAAAACATTAAATCATGGAGAAAGAGAGGTGTACGGGCTCCCTTAATCCAAGAATTATGAAAAAAATTAACAAGTAGTTACTCTGTATAACAAATCCACAGAGAAAATAACAAAGTAAAATTTATTTGTCACCTGCGGGAGAGTAGTGGTCGACCATACTAACCAGCAGTGTTTTAATCACAACTTCTTTGTTTTTCATCCAAATTGAGTGATTCCAAAGCCAAATGAGAGCTAATTCAAAGGTTTATTTGCAATAGAAACAGGTTTTAAAATTTCAATGATATGCTATGTCAATTTTGTTTTAGAACAACCTGCATAGTAGAGTCATTTTTGATTACCCAATCTAGACCAACGATTGATATTTCAAGCATAGATTCTTCGTTTGATGTCGGATTCAAATGATTCAAATTGGAAATGAAAGTAGATTCATTTATTTATTTCCAATAGAAACAGGTTTTGAAGACAAGAAGAATTGATAGGTCAAATACTGTAAGGAACATCCGGAAAAACAGATTTTTAAGGGTGCTGATTTACGATAGACAGTCAGTATTTTGATCATAACTTCCCCATACGATATCGAAAATGAGTGATTCCAATTTCATTGGAAACTAGATTCATAGGGGAATCTACCATAGAAACAGGTTTTAAAAATATGGTCATTTAGGCCTTCAAAAACTGACTGTCCCAACTCTGTTCCTGAGCTTCCCACTAGACATCCGGTCAATGTTTTGGTTCTAACTTTTTCGTTTCAAATCGAAATTGACTGATTCAAATTGGGTTAGAAAGTAGACATCAAGGGCTACCTAGGGTAGAAACAGGTTTTAAAAATATTCATTTTTGGTCCCTCAAAACATGACTGTCCCGACTGTTTTTCTAGAAAATTCATCAAGCCCGCAAGCCAAAAAATGATATTCAAGCATTTTTTCAAATTGGTGATAAAAAATGAATATAAGTGTTTGTAGAACTATTATTTCCATTATAATTCATCTACATACACCAATGAATTAAAAACAATTATCACCAATGTTGATTTGCATAACATGTTGCAAAAAAAAACACTAGTTTTACATGGAAAAACAAAATGCATTTATTTATTCCCTTATTTATTTTATTTTCTACACTAACCTATTTTGATTTGAAAAATGAATATGACTACGTATATGAGTACTTCCAGTGGAGCCATTTTCGAAATAAGGCTTCATGTATACACATACCCAAATTTGAAAAATGCATATTAATGAAAATTAGGGTATGAGAAGCCAACTTCCCTTGAAAAGATGGAGTCAAAAATTGTTGAAGCGTGGAGAAATGTTGCAAACAAGTGATGGAGTGAAACCAATGTTCAATATATCCTTTATATTCTTGATTTCCCATAGCCATCATATCATGAAGTTCTTGAGCTTTTAAAATGACTTGTTGATGCAAACTAGAAGTAAGCTCATTTTCTTCCATAACTTCTACAATTTTTGAATTTGAAACATTCTGAATCTCATTGTAAGTTTTCTCTAATGGCGCATGTGAGATAGAATGGGTGGGAAGGGTGGGTAAATTTGGCAGTTCAACATTGTAAGCATGTTGTACTGGTTTATTGTGGTGAGAGTGTGGAATTAGTTGAGCAGGAAATTGTGTATGGAATGGAGCATTGTGATGATGTGGTTGGTTGGGTTGAGTGGATAAATTTGATATGCAAGAAGAATGTTGTGAAAGAGCTGGTGGAGAATATGGAGAATGTGCTTGTGCTACAAGATGAGGGAGAGTAGTCATGCAATCATAAGGTGAACCATGCCAAATTTGTAGATAAGATTGGTGGTTATATTGAAATTGACATGGCTGCCCTAGAACATGAGTATTCCATAATGGATTATGCAAGTGAGAGAATGGAGAAGAAGTGTTTTGAACCATACCTGTAGGCCATGATTTCCATGGTTTTGACCTTGCTGCAGCTTCCTCACCTCTTTGATATGATACTTCCATCCTAGATAAGGAAGAGTAACCATCTATGGGCTGCTCCTTTTGGTCATGAGGGAAAAACACTTCATCAAATTCTTCATTTTTATGAACCTGCAAAACATTCAATTTTGAGCTTAGAGAGCTAATAAAATCAACTTTAAAATTTTCAAATAAATCATTGATTTCAGCTCTTATGTCTCCTATTCTTGTAGCAGATTTGGAAAACAAAGAACAAACATCTCTAGAATTCTCACCAGCCTTGGAGATTCCTCTTGAATACCTTATGCACAACTCACAAACATCATTATATGATAACTGAAAAACATCACCTTTTCCTATCAGATTTAAGAGTTCTAAAAATTCATCTTTGATTCCTTTAAGAAGGAGTGTTTTTAAGATCTCTTTTTCCAAATGCTTATGCTTTGATTTTTGAAGGTTATAATGAAATCGATCTACATAATCCTCCAAACTTTCATCTTCCCCTTGTATTATACCGAAAATATCTTCATTGGATTTGCAATAGTCTTAGTACTTTTTCAAGAATATGTTCTTCATGTCCTCCCATGATTGGATGCAATTCCCACCTAGGCTCATGAACCATCGGAGAGCTGCTCCTTTTAGAGTAAGAGGAAACACTTTCAATCTTTGATCATTAGTACAATAATCATATCCTCTACAAAGTATTTCGAACTCAAATAAGAATGTATCTGGATCTTCATTTGCTAAACCATGAAAAATTGGTAAAGATGGGGGAATTATGTGCATTTGTATCACTCCTCCTAGATCTTTGATAGGAAATTCAAAAGTAGAAACGTGAGCCATTTCTTACCATAGTATAAGATGTTCTTCATGTGTTTCTTCGAGGCTCCTTCTTCAAATGTTCATGTCAATCAGTTAGTGAAATGGGTGGTGCTTACATCACCACTTGCATGAGATCATGTGATCCATTTTTCAAAATTTCTATTTTTTCCCTAGTCATTCACACAAAAATTCAAACATCTATTTCTACCCAACAAAGCAACAACAAATCTGTTAGGAAAGCGGACAGTGGAGCAGGGCTTTTACATACTCCGCACGTAGGTTCTTACCTTCCGTTTTTAAGATCCAACTCTTCCCTAGCAGGCACTCATCAGATTCACACTACTCTTTAGAAATGGCTACACTCTCCCCGGCAACGGCGCTAAAATGTGGAGCGATAAAAAGGTGTCTTTGTAACTCCTAATTACCTCACATTAATTATCAACCCAGGGACGACTTTTTATCTCAAGAGTGTACTCAGTCTGAGGCGGCTATTTACTCAAGAGTAATGTTTTGCAGTATAGTGCTTAAAATCCAAAAGTAAATGAAAACTGGAAATAAAATCTAATTACAACAAAGCACTTTAAGACTTAAATCATGCATTCGGAAAAATAAGCAATGTATCAGTCAAGGGTTTGACAACAATAGCCCATCCCTTTGGAAACCGATGTAAAGGAAATTAGAGCATAAACCACGGGTCTGGGAGCTAAACAGTGACTGCCAAAGCTCACTACAGCCTTAGATCGTCTCTCACACCAAAACAATAAATGCGAGTAAATAGAACAGCAAATAAAGAATTGAACAACAAATCTAAAATGGAACAACAAACGAACAGCTAAGTCTCGCGAGTCGTAACCAAACTTAATCCATGAACTCAAATGCATTCTTTACAATCAAATAACATTCTTTCACTTTAACGACAATTCACACAAATCGTACTAATGGAACAGCAATAACAATTAATGAATTATAGAACATTACTGATAAATCAGAAACGCACACAATACATTAGAATAACAATCAACAGAAAATACAATTGTGCTTTTCAATAGAACGCGATTGTTACTGAATCCAACGATTATAAAGAACACTGCCTCAACAAATGTAAAACACGAATGTTCAGCATAACAGCTCCGTAACAAAACAGTAAGAACATGTAATGAACTCTTGAAAGGATTAATAACTTGATGCGGAGTTAACACACGATTCTAGCTATAGAAACCCCAATGATTCGAACTTGAACAGAGCATATAATATGAACTTGTAAAGCATATCAAATTATCAAATAACAATAATAAACAAACCACATATGCAGCTTATCGGTAATGGTTGTGTCCTCCGGTCGGGCCCTTAGCTCCCAAGGGACACGCTGAAGCTGGATGAGTAACAAAGGTGGAATAATCAATGCTTTCATTAACGCATCGATCAAAAATACATTGAACCAGTTCTCAACGAAACTTAATAATCAAAGCTGATGTTTTACAGAAAATTACATAAAACGTATCTCCAATCCTCCCCCTCTCTGATCTCTGTTCTGATTTAAATAAAGAGATATCAGAGAGAAGTTACAATAAAGATGAGTAAAACATGATTTCTATTACAGAATTAGATTGTTTCCAACCAATTGATCAACAAGAAGAAGGCGAATTTAGCTTTGCAGCTGAGATTTGGAGGACGGCCGCAACAACAGAACTGAGAAAATCATGCTTAAAGAACTCTGCGAATCTCTCAACACAGGCCGAATTTGGGCAAACCGTTCTTTGATAAAGTTAATTGGGTCCGTTCTGGACAAAACCCATGTTCCGGATTTTCCCGATTCGTCTTCATTTGCTCAGAATCTCAACCGCAAAACTGTCACTCCTTATTCCAGCGCATTTCTGAGTTGGCACTTTTAATGATCAAATCTTCAATCTGGAAATTATCTTGGAGGCTAAAAATGGTGAATAATGTTATAACCAACTTATTAAAACCATCATTGATAAAATAATTCATAATCATCAATTTATTAGAAATAAATGAAGATAAATAATATTCATCCATAAGAGCATAAATCATTTATAAAATGGATTTAAATGATAAATTATAACAAATGATATAATCGAGAAGAGTAAAAATGGATGAAATAAGTGTTACAAAGTGGTTGTATTCACGGCCCAACACCAAGCACATGGTGGCATGCGCTAGCACAACATGGAACTTTCCTAGCATGTGTTGGCATGCTGCATGTAGTCCCTAGCATGCCCTAGAACACCTTGGTTGAATGCATTGACATACATTAGCACTTGGCACGCAATGCCACTTGGCATATATTGGGACCTATTATTAGTGTGCCTAGCATGCCACTTTTCAAAAACATAAAGTCCTGACTTATTAACCCTCTTATTGGCTCTTCCTTTTGTTGCCTTTACACATATTGACATACCATGGCACATTGCGCCACATCCTTAGTGTTGGTGTCCCGTGTTTTGATAGTTTGGAAAATCAAAAGACAAGGCAACATCAGAACCAATCTTTAGAGTTCCAGGATCTAGTCCTCCTGTTCTCAGAGAGGGATCTCTCAAATGTTTGTTTGCAAAGGTTTATCTTGTGTGCTTGGCATATGGATTTTAGACTAGTTATTAAGTGCAGGTGTTTGTTTGTTTATTTGGTTGGGTTGACATAGCAGAAAATGAAAGATCTAGGAAAGATATACATAATGGAGAAACATCTAGTTCATTGGGCAATGGAGTCAAAAAGGGGTCATAACATACTCATCAATGGATATGAGATATCAGAGGGAAAATCTAACTTGGCCACAGGATCCTTTGGTTTTTGGAATGAGATGGACATCAATGATTTGGAAAGAGAAATTTAATTCTCAACAAAGGTAATTGGGAAACATAGTTTGAACAATAAAGAGATTTTTGATAGACAGGGCTAACCATGAATTCTACAAATCACACCTTTAAGCAAACAATGATTCCAAAAAAACTTTTAAAATGAAATCTAAGATTCGGGGAACACCCTATTTCCTCAAAGATTTTATTTCAAATGACTTAGAAAACATAAAAGATTCACTGATAATTGTGGTCATAGAAGAGGGAACACCTAACACATCTATGATTACAACTATAAAGACCTTCAAGGCAACTGTTCAAGCAAGGACAAGGGGCAAGATCGGAACAAACCTCCTTGATTCACTGTAAACAATAAACTTCAAAGGGAGACTTCAATAACAGTTTTAAAGTGGCAGCAGACAAGAAGGGAAAACCATAAATCATGTTGAAACCAACTATTCGAACTATTAAGGAAATAAACTAGCATGAAGACTAAAGAGAGAGATTAAAGACTATAAAATACTTCAACAGAAGAAAACAAAAAACAGTGAAGGATGAACAGGTCTAAGGTGCTTCTAGGAGTCATTTCTTAGCCTAAAACTTTCAACCTACTGTAGTAAGAAGTTATGGAACATAATGAAAACAGGGGAAAACCATTAAACAGTTCAGAATACTTCACCAACAGCCAAGCTCATGGATCCAATGATAGAGCCTTCTCAGTCACAAGCATGCAACAACATCATCAGGGCTTCCAAGACTTCAAATTCTTCTTCAAATTCAACAGAATATGTATTATTTCAGAGAGTTTCAATATTACAACTAGTGATCAACCAACAACCAACCCCTCACTCATCTTCTTCAGAAGTATATATAGAAGAATGAGGAGGTGAGACCTGATAAAATATCTCAAAAACTAATTAATACAGACTTAAATGGCTTCTTGGCCTTTGGGGGCTCAATGAAGATGTTTACAAGTGTTTGTCTGTATTAATGTTCTGCATTTAAGATTTAAGCTCGGTGGGAGCTTTTGTTGACTTCTGAGGCTCTGTGTCATTTTGGAGTAACTCTGCAGAAATTTCTTCATTAGTTTATTTGCAGAATTCACTCTGTGGCTACGCTGAGGCAAATATCTGATTTGGATCAATAACTCCAGCCTCTGTTTGAATGCTTTGAGGCACAAGTGGCACTATGGTGGCTGGGAGGAATCAATTTTCCTCAGATGTGGTAGTGGAGGCCTTTCTGTCTGCTAGACATGTATGATTTTTCCTTTAACTGTGTTTTAGTCAGGGATTAGGCTTTTGATAATCTTTCTTAGCCGTAATCCCCCACAGAGCTGTCTCTAATATTCTGTTGTGGTGTGTTTCCAGTGTTCGACACTGATACTCTTCGATTGTGTTTGATTTATGGTGTTTTGCTGGTGTGCAGGGTTGTGCATGGGTGATATGGAATCAATGCCTCATGAAACACTGATGAAACGTGAATTTCAAACCCTGCGAAGGCTTTTTTTTTATGAATCGAAGGCGGGAGGATCGTCACCCTCTGCCTTTAAATTTTCTTCAACCATGGCGAAATAACCTCTGAACCCTGCAAAATACAAACAATTATTATAAAATCTTGCGTGTATGGGCTAACTGCTTCAGAAGGTACGTGGAGGGAGCGTGGCCGTTGGATGGCATCATCCAACGGTCGAGATCGATCAGAGGAATTCAAAGGGGAAGGCGGAGAAGGAATTTGAATTAGAGCCGTCGATTGCGCAGAGATCGACGATTAGGAGCGGAGGCAAAAAGTCAAAGCGGAGGAATCAGGGCGATGAATTATGGGTCATCGATCTGTAGATCAGATTGACAGCGGAGATGTTTGAATGATTGCGCCGTAGCCTGGTTAACTGTCGGGCATCTCCAGTGAGCGATAGCCATCGGATGGGCGGCCTCAGATCAGATGACGCACATCAATATCGCGCAAGGTCCACGTCCGAACTTTCATGCGCGATGGACGGTGGTTTAATGAATAGTGCGCAGGACACGTGTCGGCCAGCGTATGGAATCGCTGCCGATCGGGAGAAAACCGCCCTCGCCCAAAGGCGATGCGATGAATACCGCACGGTTTTGCAATCAGTTAGTGGATGGCAGGGACCACCGAGGTGACAGACTCCGCGCCGTCGATCTGCAGATCAAATCGACGGTGGAGATTGACTGGGGTTTGAACCAGCAGAAAACTTTAGAAAATAATTAAAAACCCAAAGTTGAAAATAACACAAGGTTTTAATATTTTCGAGGGGCGGGATATATATATATAATATGATCAGGCGCCCGGCTGCGGGGCCTTTGGGCGTGTGGAGAATTATATGACCGAGGGTCAAAGGGAAAAGGGCTAAGACCCATATACGTTAAAATTGTGGGTTTTTATGGTTTTTCAATGGTTTTCCAAGGAAATGGAGGGGTTCCGATAAGGCAAAGAAGGATTCTTGGAACCTTGTCAAAGGGTTTCGATGAAGGAGGAGGGGAAAATCATGAAAATGAGGGATTTCATGGGGGAAGAGGAGAGAAAAAGAGGTTAGTTTTTGGAAGAAGGAAAAAAGAAAGGAAAATGATGCTTGCAGCAGTAATCTGTCTTGGAAATCTGCAGGATTTTTGAATGTAGAATAGGCACAGTAGTGGAGATCTGCACAAGGGATAGGTAGGAGGTCTTCAAGAGTATTCAAGAGCCAACACTTTTTAGTAATAAAATTTTTTCCTTGAAGGCTCAAAAAGTCTTAGCCACCTTTTGCTATAACAAATTTTATAGGTGGCTAACACTTAGCGCCTAGCATATATTGGCATATCTTGGCACCATTAATTGGCACATGATATAATTAGCACACCCTGGAACTCCCAAGCACACTTTGGGAATTCTAGACATGCCTTGATATTCCCTAGCATGCCTTACCAATTCTTAGCATACCTTGTCACTCCCTCCTTGGCATGACAACTAACACTCATTAACAGTAGGCTCTCGCACATGTTCCTCATATTGATTAACTTCCATGAATTTTTACCTAGTGCTCCCTTAATGTTTTTTCCTAGTACTCCTTAACACTCATCAACATGCATTATCACTCTCTAGCACACCTTAGCACTCTTCAACATTCCCTTCCACTTCATAACATGCATAACACTCCCTGACACATATTGGCGCTTAGCACGTGTTGGCGCTTGGAAAGTCTTAACATGTATGGAATACGTTGAGATGCCTTGGTATGTTTTTGGAATGGTTTAATATTAAATTTATTTGTGATGATCAATTGTTGGAAAGTAGATGATAAGAAACAAAGGAATACTTGGCACTTAGAATGCACTAAGACTTTGCACTTGGCACCTATTTCCACCTAGTGTTGGTGTGCCTAGCATGCCCCTCTTGGAAAAGGTAAACTGATGACTTATTAACCCTCTTATGTGTTCATTTCCTTGTAGTTTAACTTTTTTCTCCCATTTGTTGTCTTGACAGTCGTTGACACACATTGACACACCCTTGCACATCTTGGCATGCCTTATCACTTGGCACATCTTAGCATGTTTGACATGTATTCCCACTATCTGGCACATCAAGGGGGTGAAGAGAGATGTAGTCCTAAATTAGGTTGAGTATGAGGGCCAAGTAAGGGTTGCTAAAGGGAGGTCATGATCATCCTCCAAGAGAAAGATCATCATGTGAGGGTTCAAAATAATGTTGCATACCTTAATGGTCAATTTGCGCTAGGAAGTAGGATGGCATATTGTTGGTTCTCTTCTGGCAGATCGAGCTTAAGAGAGGTTGCTCATGAGAATCTGGGCATGTGATTTCAATGGTGTCTTTGTGTGAAGGCCAGATCAAATTCTGAAATGTTGAAATTTGCAACAAGAAATAGTGAGATTGGAAACCAGAAAGGACAAAAAAAAATGCACCCACATTGGTGAGGAATTTTGATGCACCAGGAGTGAGGAATGTGGGGCATCTAATTTATTTTTCCCTTAAATAAATTGGACAATAAATTGTAATTTAATCTCATAACAACTTGTGTCATTTAATTAAGTCATGATAACCGAGTTAGCTCAAGAAATTCAAGTTGAGGGTCTAAGATGAGGCATCTAGAGGGATTCTAATATTTTTGGGTCTAGTTGAAGATGATGCATTAGTGGGGTGCAAGTGTAATTAACTCAATTAAATGAGTTAAAATTAGCTTAACTAGTTATAACTGAGTGATGAGCTAGTGAGAGGTCTAATGAATTAAATTATATTTAATTAAAAATGAGTGATCAATCAGATAACTGATAATTCGCTATTAATAGTTGCATGCATGTTAGTTTCGAGGAATACCTAGTTGAGACATCAGAGGTTAAAGGGAACATAACTATCAGTTGTATTCAAAGAAAATTTCCCATGTGCAATAATAAAGTCATTGCGATGCCATGATGGATTGTGCAATCAAGGAAGACTGATTTTCCTAATTAATAAGGAGTTAATTCCCTAGGAATTTCATGGGCAAGGCAGGCTGAAGTAAGGATGAGAATTGGCTAAGTACTAAACCGAGTTTGCCTAGATCAACGTGAGACAATTGACAGAGTGTTGGAGAATCTCATGAGAGATTGAGCATTGTATTGTTTCATGATTCCTCGACTTAATACACAATAGAGATAGAGGGGTTTTGAGCAGTTGCTTTCCCCAAATACATCATGTTGTTGTGTGATTGATAATTTATTTCTCCTACTTATATGTTATTGTGCGATCGTGTTTTGTTTCCGCAAATTGTAGGAAGGATTCAGTATCTTGTTTTAGTATATTACAAGATCAAATTGAATCTCGTTGGTTAGATTTTCTACATGGTATCAGAGCAGGAATTTTTTGGGCAGCGAGTGTTTAGAGAATATCTGAAGATTTTGGTGTAAAATTTTCAAAAAAAAAAAGAATATTTTGATTCCTTGTGAAAAACTACCCAAATGGAAAAACAAAATTGGTTGAGTCGGAGCTCGGATGAGGGAGATATCATTGATTTAAAATCAACTCTTTTTTAGAAACTTTTTGTAACGTCAGGACGATTACACTATGCACGAGTCAAGAACCTATATGCACTTGAGGTACCAGATGCATGCAAAGCTTTGAGGAGAAAGGCAGAAGTTAGAGATTTGGTGGTCTAGAGGGAGCATAAATTACCTCTCAACATGCAGCCTCATGAGAAGTAGTGTTAGAAGGTTGTGGAGTAGCTGCCACAATTGGAGAAGTAGAGAGGAGACTGAGTGGAAACATACACTCAAGCAGAGACCTCCGTGATGGGGGAATTTCGAGCCAGATGGGAAGAGGGAGCAGCCATACCTCGAGGTGTAAGGTGGGGTGATGTGTAGAAATAATCGCAAGATAAGAAATTTGGGCAAGGTCCATTGAGATGGCATGTCTCATGGATCAAACCTAGCTACGAGGAGTGCGCAAAACAATAGTAGTAGGAAGGATAAGTTAGATTGATGTAGTTATATGTCAACAAGACAGAAATTAGAGTGAGAGATGTCAAATACTGGAGCACAAATCAGAGTTAGCAACAGTTCAAAGGGCACGAATGCAAATGTCAGCAACAGCGCAGAGAATCCAGTACTAGACAGGTGCAGTAGCTAACAACAATCAGAAGACTCTGATGACAGATGCATTATACTGATTCAGTTTCAATATTTGCAGGTGCAAACAACACTAGAGAAGTGTAGCATGCAGAAAATTCCAAAGGTATTGGATGGGGATAGATTGAATTCCTTTCTTGTTGAGAGGGAATGTTGAAATTTGCAACAAGAAATAGTGAAATTGGCAACTAGAAAGGACAAAAAAAAATGCACCCACACTAGTGAGGAATTTTGATGTACCAGGAGTGAGGAATGTGAGGCATATAATTTATTTTTCCCTTAAATAAATTGGACAATAAATTGTAATTTCATCTCATAACAACTTGTGTCAGTTAACTAAGTCATGATGACTGAGTTAGCTCAAGAAATTCTAGTTAAGGTGATCGAGGTGGATATTGGTGGCCACCCGCCTATTCCACTTGGGCCCTCTCCATTGTATCTTTCATTTTTTCAGTTTCCTTAATTATAGCACAATTTACTATTTTTTTCAATTTTTTGGGTCCTGAAATTCCGGAGCTGTTTTGAGACCCCAAACGACTTTTTTTGGGCATGAAACGTTTGGTGATTTCATAGAAATCGCATTAGTAGTTTTAGTCCTTGGAGAGATCTTTCTAACGAGGTATCATGTGCGTCAAACAAATATCATATGACCAAGTTACGACTTCGGGAAGTTGGCTGCCCAACTAACCCCAACAGGGCCCATAAATTCTTGGTGTCACATCTCCTCAGGTTAGGGTTTTGGTTGTTTAGGGTTTTCTCTTATTTTAAATAATTAAAAGGCCCTTGATCCTTATTGTAACACAGTTCAGAGGAATATAACTATCAGTTTTATTTATAGAAAATTTCCCATGTGAAATTATAAAGTCATTGGGATGCCATGATGGATTGCGCAATCAAGGAAGGTTGATTTTCCTAATTAATATGGAGATAATTCCACAGGAATTGCATGAGCAAGGCAGGCTGAAGGAAGGTTGAGAATTGGCTAAGTACTAGATAGATTTTGCCTAGATCAGCATGAGACAATTGGAAACGTGCTGGAGAATCTCAAGAGAGATTAAGCATTGTACTGTTTCATGATTCCTTGAATTAATACAAAATAGAGATAGAGGGTTTTGAGCAGTTTCTTCCCCAATTACATCTTGTGTTGTTCGATTGATAATTTATTTCTCTTACTTATATGTGATTGTGTGATCGTGTTTTGTTTCCACAAATTGTAGGAAGGATTCAGTATCTTGTTTTAGTACATTACAAGATTAGGTTGAATCCCGTTGGTTAGATTTTCTACATGAAATAGAAGAGAGGGTTGATACCATCTTGCCTTGTGGTGGTTAGTAGGCCGCAAGGTCTGTGATAAAGACCAACATAAATGGAGGAGGGCTTGCACTGTAATTTAGAGCCATAACAGAAGTTGACATAGGCGTAATATTGATTGAGTTAACCCTAGTTTGAGGGCCAACATTGAGATCTGAAGTTCATGTCAAGATTTAGTCAAAGAAATGCCCAAAATCTATGGATCCATATAAGCTAGGTCGAGTCTCTTATGCAGGCAAGAGTCGTGTTTTTTCTATCTATGGATAGGGTTTGCTCTACAACAATTAGAAGTATAATGCCCTAGCTAGGACAATTTCCTAGCATGTTTAGTTCATAAGGTATGCCCTTAAGACTGTGACAAATTTGCGTAGAAGAAGACGGGTTATGACCCTTAGAGCAAGGTTTATTTCTACAATATAGACCGCAGATCTGGAATATGGTTTGAAGATTCAGTGTGTGTGGAGACAACAGATCCAAAGGAGGGTGGAACTTGAGCAGAAGATTGAGAATTTAGAAGAAATGTGCCATATGAAGAATGGATTGACATGTAGAAGAGTTGATTTTGGTGGACTTTCCATAGATTTTTAGACAAAGATCTGAAGAAACCTATTAAAAAATAGTAAATGGACTGTTAGTGGCTGATTTGTGACCCTAGTTAAGCCATCTACAGATTATTAGAAGTATGATAAGAGGAGTAGTTCATATTTGTTCATAGATTGGACAACAAAGATAAAATTGTCGATACACAAGAACAGTGATCTTGAGAGGACTCAAACCATTGTTAGGTGGTAGATTTGAAGATCCCTAGATGAAGACAATATTGTGGGCCCTAGATTAGTAAAAATAATTGACTGTGGTTGGGCAGATTGATGGTAGTCCAAGTACAGTCGGAGGGTTGTTAGGTTACTGTCGAAGAAGAGCCTTGAGTCTTGTTCTAGTGAAGGACAACAAAAAATGGTAGAAGGGCAGGTGTATAGGGCCTAATGATGTGCAGAGTTTGAAGGACTAAATTAACAGTCAAGTGGGCCAACCAACTAGCCCTAGTTCACTATGTTATAGAGGATTGATTTAGTGAGAAGAAGGGCAGCCTCCATAGCCCTGGACTTCTCATCTTGGAGCTGTAGTATGGAAAAAGTGGGCATGCCAAAGAGTTGTTCACAAATGGAATTGTGAACAACTTCTTACCACTCAAACTAGTAGTGGACCTAAAAGGGGTTCCTAAGAGGGCAATTGCTAGGACAAGGGAAACGATGGAGGCTTAGCCCATTGTCACCACATCTAAGGCTCCTTGCTCTTCGCGGACTTTCACCGATGGGTGGAATCCTGGTAGTTTCAGAAGTCACTTGTAGAGTATAGGTCAATGAATAGGTGGGAAGTGACCCTCGAAACCCTTTCCCTAAGACAAAATAAAGAGTGGGACTCGCTTTCCTTTTAAGCAAGGGAATTTATCTTCTAGGGAGAGATGAGGGGGATTGAAGCGTTGAGGGAGAAGAATAAGACTTATGAAGGAAGTTCTCAATCCATAAAATCCTTTGGGAACTTGGATTCCGAAATGGTCCTTGATGAAAGGCCTTTGACACCAAATGGGACCACACAGGGCCAAGTGGACCCAACCCAGGTTCGGGGATGGAATTTAGCAACCAATGATGTTCCTATCCAAGACAAGGTGAGGGGAAAGGATCAAACAAGAGTTTTTACTTCGATAGGTCAAATTGATCCTACTATGTTCTATCCTTGGGAACACCTAGGAAAAACTTGATCCTTAGGCTAGGGCTTGAGGTATCCAGAGATTTCACCATCAGAATTGGCCCAAGTTCTGAGGAGAGTGAGGGTGCCCAACAACGCAGTTGCCTGTAGGAGATAGAAGTTTTCCTCTAGCTAGATTCCTGGGAAATTGTTGCCCTAGGTGACCTAATGGGGCTAGACCTAGGGAATGTGAAAATTTATTAATCTAAGAAACCCTACTACAATATATTGATTTACTTCTCCCACTTGAATTAAGTTACAAGTTAATTTCTGAAATATTCAATAAGTTAGTGAAGTAAATAGTAAATACAACTAGTAACCTCCACATACAGATCAAATACTGAATAACATGCTTATAGACAAAGTGACACGCAGATTTTCTGGACAACTGTCCTCGGAAAAAAACCCAATGCGGGAAAACCGATGCAACTAGCACTGGAGGGTTTTCATTATTATGCAGAATATAAGTACAACAATCATGGGCACCAAAACTGGTTCACCCAACAAAGAAATAAAAACGATAGTAATACACTACTCTGAAGCCCTCTACATTAGCCTGACTGGCCTACGTTGGCCTCTACGCTGCTTAGTAAGGGCCTGCGTCACACCTGAAGGGCTTACACTGCCCCTGCGTTGCCTTGACTAGGCCTGCATTAGCCCTGTGTGACTCTTGCTGCCTCTGCGCTGCCCCTGCTGGGCTCTGGTTGGACTGCGTGGCTCCTGCTACCCCTGCTACTCTAGCTGGCTGGAATGCTTAAGCAGAAAAAGCATAGGTAAGAAAGAAGGCACTGGCCAAAGTTAACACATAATAGTCATAAAAATTGAAGAAATTAAATGAAAATAGATCAATGTCCACAAATAACTGAAATAGCTCAATGGGACTAGAGAGTAAAAGCTTTGACAACAACAATAAGTGCTTATAGAATCAGCTAAGAGAACAGAGGAGACTAGTTCATGAGGTTAAAATGTTATATAATTGTTGGCACAAGAAAATTGTAGAATTGTTAAAGTAAATCTCTGCAGGTACCATTAGTTGGTGATCATCTATAATCATTTCATTTCATCAAATACCCTGATGAATGGGCCTTACAAGCTATTTGCGTAGACAAACCCCATAGAAGCTGTGTGATGAAAAATATTCACACTATATTGAAGAAAACACCTACCAAATAAGGATGACATTTCAAATGGGGCAAGAAACAATAGAGAGATAGACATCAAAAAGTTAACATGCTAGGGCAATAGGAAAGCAACTAGGTAGCATGGTAGAAAGCACAACAAAGAAAATTATAAAAATGGAAAACCCTACAAATTAGCACCCATCCAAACATCACCACAATTTTTTCTTTAACTCAAAATCTCCAAAGAGTTTGAATTTTATCCTTGGAGGACCACAACCCTTGAAGAGTTTAGGTTGCTGCCAGAGTGGAGGGTTAAGGATTGCATTGTGCTCTAACCAAAATTGCAGGAGAAACAAACTAACAG
Source organism: Pinus albicaulis (assembly GCA_034641835.2). Lineage (NCBI taxonomy): Eukaryota > Viridiplantae > Streptophyta > Pinopsida > Pinales > Pinaceae > Pinus > Pinus albicaulis. Next base: position 23,233,555 of record CM076584.1, on the reverse strand, counting down.
TGTGGACAACAACGTTTTGTGGAGGTTTGTTGGATCAAACTGTTTGATCGGATTGGATCGTGACTTTGCAGCCTATGGGAGCCATGTTGGAGGATTGATTGGGTGATCGAGAGCCTCCTTAGGTGAATATCTTGCAGATTTGGAATGTGATGCATTCAAAGACATCAAAGAAAGTTATGAAAATATGTTAGCATCGGTTTCTTAGCATTGTCTTTTTCATCTAGGAGAATGTTGGAAGGTTGGGTTAGCTCATCATCAATTTGAATAAGAAAAAGATTGAATTGAAATGGGCCAAAAACAAGGAACTAAGGATCCCATAGACTATTTTTAATCTTTTGGATGTTAAATTTTCATTTCATTTCATAATTAAAACCAACTTGTTCAATGGTATATATCTTCCAGCATTTCCATGCCATTGTTTTTTTTTTAAGTCTTATTTTTTCACAGGTCCTTGACATTACACCGAAGGTTTTCCTCTACAGGCTTTGTCTTGGTAGATTTGGATAATCAAATACTTCGGTTTTCGTCCTCCTCCCTCGAATCAAAATTTTTACCACGTGCAAGATCTCACGACTACCATATTTCCAGAAATGACTTCAATGATCTGGTTTTCTCTGTCCGAGGGAAGATCTACGAGAGATTTTCGATCATCTGATACATAACCTCTTCTTCTAAAATTCCAATAGGATTGTGATAGTGCATGACTAGTTGCTGGGGTGGGTTCAAACTGGCGACAAAACATCAAGTCCCTACCTATAGTTTCAGTTGCGTCAACGCCTATTTTTCAGCGATATGAGCAAAGGGAACTCGAATTTTTGAATGCATTGTATCATACAACTGGTGCTTCCCAGATAGATTTATTACTTCCATACCTGGATGCAAAGTAGAAAGTATAGCACTGATGAAAAGACATCTCATGAACAATTTTTGCAGTCTGGAATCTCAATTCATGGATGACAACAAATACACCGAGAACATTACATGATTATCCTCTGTTTCCCATCAGTCGTCTTCTTCCTCAATCAATTTGGATGACTAAGAAGGGTAATTCAAAAGTTGGAAGTTGCTTGAGATGACTGAACGACCAAGCTCCAACTTCAATTGTTTATGATTCTTTTCATACAATGTGTTCCCTATCATGCCAACAAATCCACGAATTGGCTCAAGGGCTTACTAGTAGTTTCTCAACGCACTGCATGTGGAATTCAACTTTAGAGAGCATCAACACGGGTGTTCACATGATGGCTTGGCCGCAACATTCAGACCAATTTTCCAACTCGATACTAGTGGCAAAGGAGTTGAAGGTGGGCATGGAAGTGAAGAAGTGGACAAAGGTAGTCGAGAATGAATTCGTCACAACAGACGAGATTGAGAAATCCTAATTTGAAGCCTAATGGCCAGAAATTGATATGGCAAAGAAGATACTCAGTAGTACAATCCATTTTTTGTGTAGGTATGGATGGGAAAGCACCATCGGTTCAATGGATTGAGATTGAAAGAGATGACTCAGATCCATGAATCTCTTCATCCTCTCGGGGAAATGCATGGTCTTTATTTGAAGCCTGATTTGGCACCTTTTCTCTATCCTAGGGAAATGCATGGTCATCATTTTGAAGGAAAAGGAACGATTCATATCACTTGTGTGACAGTAGCACATGTGTGTAAGAAGAACAAATAGATAGAATATTTTGTTGATTTCCATGAAAGTTATAAAGTTATACCCATGAATTTAGAGATTTTTCCATAGATTGAACAAATTTAGGAATGTGGGGACACTCATGTTCCATTCCCAACCATATTGAAAAAATTTTCTGAGTGTTCAAGAGTTTCGTATGTGTAGAAGTGTGGATATCTATATACGTCTTGTTAATGGAGCAAAGATGTTTTATGGGACCCCATTTCAATATGTAAAACTACTTGAAATTTTTGGTTAAAATATTGGGAAATAACTTTCGTACTACTTTGCTTAATCGTGACTCGGTGAAGTGTTTAATTTTTTTGATATTTAATCAACTTTACACAGTGATTCACCAAGAGAACGGTTATCTTTCACCTTTACTAAACTAGCAATTACCCCAAAATAACTTTCTAAAATGAATCTCACGAATATAAAATTGCCTAGATTAACTGAAGTTGAAAAACCAACGCCAAAACATAAAAACAACTTTAAAAATAAATAATTCTAGATAAAATTTCAATGCATATCCTTGAAAATCAATTTTCAAATCAATTCAAATTAACGTAAATGAAACTAAAACATAGAAAAAATCAATAACAATACCATGTCATATTACTTTTAAATACACTAAAATACTTTCCACATTTTTCTTTGAAATATACATAGAGATTAATATCAATATTTATGTAATATCTATATAAGAGTTTTTGTAATGATAGTTTTTCAAAATTATCTTCTATTTCTTGGATATATTTTCCCTTTGGAGATCATTGCTAGAGGGCCGTTTCCATCTAATGTTAATTGACTGGTCCATTGCCTTCCTATTGGCGCCAAAGGTCAGCACAGGGTTTGAAACTCAGATTTCTTTGAGATCCCGCCTTCGGAATGTAAATACAAGGCCCGAGGAGGAAGCCTGAGACGAAATCAGTGCAGGAGAAGGATGCCCAACAAATGGGCTGAAGTGGAGATTGCACGCATTCTTCATTTATTTGCTGTGAAAAATGAGGTATTGTTGGAGATGTTCTCCCTTTCTTAGTCTCCTGTTCATTCTTTCATGTTTGGATTGTGCAATTTGTCTCGATACCCAACAAACACGGGTCTTTAAATCCCTTTTTAAATCATCTTCCCTGTCGAAGAATGCAAGTTATGGTGACCCATGCAATTGGAGCGGTGTGAATTGCACTGCAAATAATGTCACCGAGCTTCATATGTCTGGCTTTGGGCTGAAGGGCAACACTTGGAAGACTATATGCCAACTTCCAGCCTTTCAAATCCTTGATGTCTCCAGCAATACCCTGTCAACCCCATCTGATAATGATATCAAGGCTTGCACAAGCTTGGTTTCCCTTAACATTAGCTCCAATTTTATGCCAAGCTCCCTTCCTTCGCTTGCACGGATGCACAAGCTGCAATACCTAGATGTCTCTTACAATAAATTAGGAAATGACTTTGGCCCACAAATTCAAAGTTTGACAGACCTCAGAGTGCTCAATTTGAAATGCAATCAATTCACTGGTTCAATCCCTTCCTTGCTGGGATTTCAGGTGAAGTTAGAGAAATTAGATCTATCTCATAACGTTTTTGCAGGGGAATTTACCCCGGAGCTTGTGAACTACATCAATTTGGATTTTCTAGACCTCAGCTTCAATATGCTGAAGGGAAACATCCCTGATAGTATTGGGAGCTTCTCGAATTTAAGAGTCCTGAATGTGTCAGCCAATAACTACACTAAAATAGTTTCTACATTTTCTTTTGAAATATAGATGGAGATTAATATCAATATTTATATAAGAGTTTTTTTAATGATAGTTTTTCAAAATTATCTTCTATTCCTTGGATATCTTTTCCCTTTAGAGATCATAGTTGGAGAGCCATTTCCATCTGATGTTAATTGACTGGTCCATTGCCTTCCTATTGGTGCCAAAGGTCTAGCACAGGGTTTGAAACCTAGATTTCTTCGAGATCCTACCTTATTAATGGATTCACTCTTGAAACTCGCGGCCAGGGCTCTCTGCGTGTCTCATATATCTTAGGTACATATCTTAGGTGCTGTGAAATTGGATTCCTCCTCGCAATTACGTTAAGACCAATTTTTTCTTAAAAAAATGTTGTGAAGTAGAGGTTTAACTGAGAAAATCTATGCAAGATGGGGGTTTTGTGGGAAAATTACATGCAACATTTGAGGATACAGTGTCAAATCGATACCCTATATCAGCGCAGAAGCTTTTGAGGGTAACCAGTGGGAGAAATTTGGTAGACATGACTCCACAACCTTCAGGCAATGGAAAGGCTATATGTGTCGCAGATTTGTTCGGCAAGCAACCTTTGACTATTGATTATGTGTATGTCAAAGATGCTTCACATTCTCCTGGTCCTTCATAAGGACAAACGAGAGTCAGTTTTTGTGCAAAAGAAATTAAGGGCAAAAGATACCTCTGAAACATGTAACTACTCGGTTAGCATGGACTCTTTACCTACAAGTAGTGTAAAAGTGGCTGATGTAACAGAGTTAAACTCTACACTGGATAAATCCTCTTGCAGTGTAGACAAGGAATACATCACATCAAAGATATGGCATTTAAATGAGGCCATCAAAGCAAGCGTAGAAGGTCTTGGAACATGCATTTCTGTTAACACTGAAACAGGAAGAGAATCCCTTGTTTGTGAAAATGACAATGCGCATGAGATTTATTCATTTAACAGGTCTGCTTTCAACCGTCAAGGTGTAAAAAAGGTGTTGTTGGCAAAAGTTTTCTTCCTTCTATCTTGGAGAGGCCAGAGAAGCCAACCAGCAAAGAACCGAATGGCAGATAGATAGAGCATGTGTTTCATAAGGTTTGTATTGCCAGTAATCCAACAGATCAAGGCTTCAGTCTCATAAATAATAAAGGAAGGTTGTCAGAGTAGGAGCTATAAAAAAGTGGCTTACCTGCATGTGATGGAATACGTTTGATAGATATCTTGGAAGGGCTTGTAAGTCTGGATGAGAATGGATTTTTCTCCAATCCGTTGGAAGATTCATTTGGGCCAAATCATTTGAAGAGACCTAGAAAACTAATCTGCTTTCCTTATATGCATCATAAGATCAATTCCAAGGAATACATGACATGGAGATCATTTGTGGATGAATTTGAGGAAATCTGCGGCTATGGGATGAATTATAAAGAGAGAGTCTCTAGCATTTGGAATGCTGCACATACTTTATTATATCGGGGTAGAAAATATTTTGAATAGTTTGCAGATAGAGTATAAATGTGTTTTGGCCTCCCAAATGAAACTAAGGATGGAAAAAGCGCTTGTTATATTAATGCTTTTAGCAATGGCCATCGTAAATTCTTTATCAAGATGTAGAGTGCAGTTTCTAAAAAAAAGAGAAATTACCAAAGCTGTATGACCTGTGAAATATATAATCTTCCTGATCAGAAGCTTATCAACCTATTGATAACCGCTGACACCAGTGGTCTCCCTAAATATGAAAGCCTCCAATATGTTTGTGGTTCTACTTTTCCATGCACACAAAATATGGTCTATGCTGAAGAACTGGAGGAGAACAGATCAAACACTGAGACTATATTGGATAATATTTCTGAGGCTAATCTAAAATTTCAAACAGATGAGTCAATGGTGGAAATTTTAAAATGCACTGGAGATGAAATCAGATTCAATCCTGTTGAGCATGCCACTGAATGTTCAAGTTCATTTTGAGAAACAGAATTTGACAGTGAAAATGATGGTCCATGCTCTGGAATGTGTGATGCTGCTGAAGTAGAATTAGAGTTGTGTCATGGTAATGGAGCTGCAACTTCTACAACAAATGATGCAAGTGGATTAATGAAGAGGAAGAGGCATTGACACTTGACTGGAAAGATTAGACACCATATTGAATGACAGTGACAAGGGATTGAATTTTGGATTAGAGAGCTTTTATGTCGAGCTTCCAAATACGACCACTTACTTGAAGTTTTTCAAGCAAGAAAGCCATGGAAGGATGAGCAGCAAGCTGTGAAGGCATTTACAGTGAGATCTTCCCCTTTAATAGATAAAAATCACATGCACCGGATTTTGCAGTGCAAGTGAAGAAATAAAGTTGAAAATGCAGTGGAGTTGTCTTTTGATATCTCTTGTCATCCCTTGTTTTCTTTATATGAGAAGAAGAAAATATTGGAAGCGGATGGAGTTTCAATTGATGATGATTCTAACAGCATGAAAATAATTACAGGTAATGTGAGTAATGACAGATTAGAGGAAAATCATTTCAAGTATCATTTATGAGGGACAGAATCCAAGGACAGAGAAAAATCCACAGAGAAGATGTTATGGAAAATTGAAACTTTACAAGCACATATACTGAAGATGAAAAATCAACTAAACATATATAAGTCTAGAAAAGCTGTGAAATACTTTGCTAGGAACATTTCAAACAATTTCTATATCAACGACTTATATAATTTATTATGTCTGGAGTAGATTTTATTTATTGTATATGTAGGTTTTAACCCTGAACAGAAATGATCTACACACGAATCTTATAACAGAAGATAAACAATAGCGAGAGCATAAAACATAAAACAGATAAACACAGAGATTTTCCCCTGGATCCCAAATCGGGACGACCAGCTTGATTTTTCATTATATTCCTTTTAGTGTTACAACACACATATCAACGACTTATATAATTTATTATGTCTGGAGTAGATTTTATTTATTGTATATGTAGGTTTTAACCCTGAACAGAAATGATCTACACACGAATCTTATAACAGAAGATAAACAATAGCGAGAGCATAAAACATAAAACAGATAAACACAGAGATTTTCCCCTGGATCCCAAATCGGGACGACCAGCTTGATTTTTCATTATATTCCTCTTAGTGTTACAACACACATATATACATGTCGAAGCATACATAAACCCCAATCCATTAACCCTGGATTAGAACATAACCGTAGTTCCCTTGACCGGATCTACAAAATACCAGGGGCCGAAAACCATCGTACCCCAAAACCATGTGCAAACCCATGCACAAAACCATGGACGCGTACTCACCAAATGGAAATTAAGGAACCAGTTTTGCCGGGCGCCGCCTGTGAGCCTCGAGGGCTGGTGGGGGCGTGCAAAGGGAACTTACTCCCCGCGTGTGCTTAGTCGTGGAAAGAATATAACACATACCCAAAATTCTCCCACTTGTTGTTTTCTTTCCACAGGGGGCCACAGGAGAGCTTAGTCATTGGCCCAATTCTTCAACACCCATTGTTTCTCTACACCAAGAGAACTTCTGAGTGCTCACAGACTTCGTCAATGCATCTACAACATTCTTCAAAGTGTCCACCTTTACCAAAAACACCCTTTTAGCCTCAACCATATCTCTAACAAAGTGATATTGAACATCAATGTGCTTTGTCTTTGAATGATAAGCAGGGTTCTTAGACAAGAAAATTGCACTTTGGCTATCACAGTCTATCCTTATAGCTTGTTGTACCAACCCCATACTTGAACACAATCTCTGCAACCAAATTGCTTCCTTGCTTGCATGAGTGGCCGCTATGTATTCTGCCTCTGTAGTTGAAAGAGCCACTACAGACTGTATTTTACTCATCCAACTGACTGCGCCTCCAAATAGGCTAAACACATACCCACTTGTAGATCTTCTTTGGTCCAGATCTCCAGCCCAGTCTGCATCAACAAAACCACCAATGTCCAACATTCTTTCCAATCCTGGTCTTACCTGGTAGCACAAGCCATAATCACTAGTGCCACGTAAATATCTGAAAACCCGCTTCACTACTTTCCAATGCTCCTTCCCTGGGTTTGACATAAACCTGCTCAATACTCCCTGTTAGACTCCTATACCAATAGGTTTCATCTTTCATGATTGTCTTGATGGAATTATGGAATATGTTCAAACCTTCTTACTTGAGCAAAGGTGTTCCATATTCTTAAAAAACCAAAAAATAAAAAAAAAGTTAAAAAATGTAAAGAGGGTATACCCTAAAAGAAAGATCAAATGGTAAAAAGAATAAAATGGTCAAAAAAGTGAAAGAAATGAACCCCAAGCAAAAAATAGACCAAGGAAAGTGTGCAAATCCAAATGCCACTGCTATTTCATTTTTGTAATAAATCAATTGTGTGCAGCTTGTCAAACTTTTGCCAGAATTCATGAATAAGTCAAACTGTTTAAACTTGGCTTACTCATATTTCAATTTCATGTTGTAGATTAGAGAATAAATATCTAGCCAAACAGTTTAATCTTGGCAGATAAGTAGATAGGTAGAGTAAATAAAAGGTGCTCAACAGCTTAATCTGAGTCCTTGGATGTAATAAGGGTAGAATTAGATAGATTTGCCTTGTAAAAAGAAAAAGGTTGAAAAGGGTTTGCAAGTCTAAATGCACCCTAATAAAGAAGAGAAAATGGTAGTGTTAAGTAGATAGGGTAGGTAGATGGTGCTGCAAAGTGTTATCTGATGAATGATGCTGCTACATGTTTTTGATCCTTTACTTTCATCAAAAGTACTGAAGCAGGAAATACAATGGAAAATCATTGCAAGCAAAGTCAAAAAATCATTAACCTCCCTCATCATTTTTCCCCTTAAAGGTTTTACTAATTTCCCCCAAAAGTATTAAGGTGTTTGGAGATCAAAAGGGCTCAAGGCATTTCCTTGACTTCTGGAGGGACCGGACCCTCGGCCTAATGATCAAAAAGACCTAAGTACTTGAGATAATTCATCATTGTTATCTTCCATTTTTAACTTTCTCCTAAGTAAAATCACATTTTACTTAGGAAACTGATGCATAATTTCATAAAAATCCCTCAAGATAAACTTGCTATTCTAAGAAGTGTTGGAGATAAAATGTTGCAATTTACTTCACAAGTGATCACTTTCTTAGATATGTAAAAATATTTTGAGTTTCCTTGTCCTTTGCCATATTAACATTTAACTCTATTATATTAAATCCCTAGTGAAATACCCTTTCCTAAGTATATAATTCCCCTTTTTTATAAATATCCCAAAAACCCATTTATTATAATGTTTACCAAATTATTATATCCCCGCACATTAAAAATAAAAACCCCGCTTTACAAGCCCTTTGGTTAAAATATAACGTTATACATTAATCCCGCCCCTATGGTGAATTAGTTGTATTAATTAATTTACCATATAAATAAAATATATGCACGAAAACTTTAAACATGCTAGATGTATGTTTAAATACAAAAATATGAATAAACTTCGACAGATTGTTGTGCCACCGTGGTTCGTCCACGTGGAATTCCACTTAAGAAAACCCCCGCCGCAACCCATTTCATTATGCACATGGGATCAATTAGTCATCAGGACTAGTTAATAACCTTTCCGCCTATTAAAAATCCCCCGGGGTGATTAAAATACACGTTAAATTCTTTTAAAAGTCCGACGGGCCCACATGAAACCCCCGCCTATCTCCCCATCGCCCCAGCCGTTGGATCAGCCTCCCGCAGATCAACGGCCAACGTTGATCCCGCTGCCCATCCCGTGTAAGTTTTTTAACCAGCGGGGGATGGGTGGTTTTGAATAGTCAGACCATCCACGTGGCAAGAAACCTGTGGAATCGCTGCCCCTCCGATAAAAACCATCCTCGACCAAAAGCGGTGCGGGAATACCACTTACCGCTTACCGCTTACTGTCGGCTTACGTCACCCCGTACGTCGATGACGTCATCACCTCGAAAAAATAAAAAATACTTTTAACTTGCGAATAAAGCCATTTTTCGTGTTTTTCCCGTTCTTTTCGTTATTCTGAAAATGACAGAGCTCCCGCTGCGATTTTCAAATTTTCACTGTAATTGATCATTTCGCCCCAAAATTCTGCTGCGCCCGTGTTGAAGAACAGTCCCGCCATTGCCTGTTACCTGTTAAAGAACCAGTTTCCGTCTAAAAGCAGGTATTTATCCTTTACGCCTCGACTGCAAGTAAAACTCAGTTTCCTTTGTTTTTTTCGCTGAAAAAGTGGTTAAAAATCATCACTAAGTCCTCCCTGGAGATTTTAAAACCTGTGAAATTGCTCCCTGAACCTGCAAATTGTTCCAATTTCCTTCATTTCAATAATTCCGCCCGGCCCGTGAAGAAAACCAAAAACCTCCATTTTGAATCCACAAGAACCAAATGGAGGCCCCGGCAGCTCTTAATATCACTCCATTGAATGTTCCTCACCGTGAATTGGACTATTTACCTCTGATAGATGAAGATTTCCAAATCAAAGACCTGCATTTCGATGAAAGTCCCCTATTGAGCTATTGTCGCTGCAGAGACGAATACTCAAAGGGGCAAGATCTTATAGGGTTGTGGGAATCCAATCTTCCAAGGTATCTTATTCCTTCAGTCCTTATTTTCCCAGAAATCATTCATTACTGTCATTCAAACTATGATCCCACACAGAGGGCAGTATTAGCTCCTGATCAAAGTGTTTTGTTTCCCATCACTCCACAGGCTATCAATGCCATGTTGCACTTTGAACCAGACCAAGAGTTAGCACCATTGTCCATGGAAGGATTGATTGAGAAAACCAGGCAATTAACCCCAGAGAAGCTAAAATCCATGTGTCGGCATTTCATGCTACCTGAGCATCAGCCAAAAGGGTCTCCCCCCTATGGTTTTTACTATTTCAATACATTGGGAAGGCTCATTGTAAATATAATATCTTTTGTCTTAGGATTTAACACCAGTGAATATGTGGATGAGATAACCTTGGCTCTGCTATCCATTTTTACTCCTGGACAACCTCCTGAGATCAAATATGACTATGCTTCTTTCATAGCCAGCAAGATCCATGATCAGTTCTTAAGGCTAGATACTGAAAAAGTTTTTAAGTACTCCTAAGTTATCTATCATCTCATGATCTTCTATCAGTCAGAAAGGTTCCCTTTCCCTGTACAGAAACTTGATGCCAAGAAAAATCCCAGGTCAGTCATTTTTTGGTCCCCCATCATTCATTTTTCCTCTGATTCTCCCTACTCCTACTCAGAATTCATTGATCAGTTTGTATATCCAGCAACAACTTTATTAACAGGAATTTCTCTCCCAAGACTAAGCAATGAAATTAGAAAGACCTTGCAACTGTCAAAGAGTTATAAGGTTGGGGATTGGTACTTATACCAAAACCATACAGTCATCAGGATTTATGGATGTGAATTACATCCATTCAAGTTACCTAGATATGTACCAATGAGAATTTTTGCCTTGGAATACTTTAGGCAGATGAACAATTCAGATGTGATCCATTTCTGCAATGTAAAGAAGAAAGCTCAGTTAAGGATCAAAAGCCAATTAGGTCCTTTCATCTGCAATTCTAGGGAGGCTGAGAGAGAAGCGGAACTTCTATTAGAGAAAAAGTTCCAGACATCTTTCCGTTGGGTTCCTTATGACCCCTTTGGTTTTATTTGTGAAAAGAGATTAAAAAATAAATCATCTCCTTATATACACCACAAGATTCCTGATCTAGAACAGTATGCAAATCAAGATGAATGGGTTGAAGGAACTCTTGTTGAGGAAGAAAGTGAAGCAGACAAAATGAATAAAATTATGAAAGATGTTGAGAAGAACTTTGACCTAGAAACGTGTGGTCAAATGCAGGTACCCTACATTGGCACATCTTCAGCAGCCACCCTACAACAAGCATTACAGGAAGACAGTCCATCAGTAGCAGCAGAACCCAAGGGTAAAGGAAAGGAACCCGTAATCCAGGTTATTGAAACTTTGGTCATGGCTGAAAAACCACAGAGTTCCAAAGCACCGGAACAATCTCAGGCTTCTCCCACACCAGCAAAACACATCCAAGTTCCAGAGATGCAAACTCCACTGAATGTGGAAATAGGGAAAAAGAGGCTAGCTCTAGATACTACACCTTCAAAAGGAGCCTCACAGGTTTATCAAACTAAAAAAGACAAATCAGATCCACCTCCAGAGGTAGAAATTATAGATGAAGTATTTGATGATGGAAGAGAAGATAGTCAGCAAACTGGCACAACAAGTGAAACAACCATAAGCCAGAAAGGGAAAGCTTTACAAAAGCAATTAAGCACTGAAGTATCTTCTTTCAGACCGCCAAAGACAGATACTGGAGATATTAAAAGAACCTTCATTAATATTAAAACAAAGAATGATCCATTGAAAATGAAGGTATATGATCAGAATATGAAGATGGCTCCTCATAATCAAGAAAGGCTAATGTCAGTGTTTGACCTTTCCCAAGGTAAAATGCTAATGAGCCACTTCAAAGCAAAGGTGCCAAAGCCAACTTCAGCAGCAGATTACATCAGAACAAATTTTGAAGTTTTAGCAAAGGATATCCATCCCCTGGACCAGATAGAGCTACATAGACAAACTGGGGAAATGGTTTATTCTACTCTCACCAACAAGGCCATGGCAGCTTTAACGCTGCAGGATTCTTTGAATAACACTACCGCACAATTGAAAATTGAGAAGGCCTCCTCACAGGCCAAGGATAATAGAATAAAGTCTCTAGAAGAGATAATCATTGGTTTGGGTCACAATCCCAAAGACATTAAAGGTATTGAGGCATTGGTAAAGAAGAAAGAGGATGATATAGTTGCACTCAGAAAACAGCTAAAACTACCAGCCTCGAGGCACCCTCAGACCCAGGAAGTTATAAAAGGAAATTCACAGGAAGAAATGATGGAGTTGCTCCTGAATATGACTGAGCGACTTAATGAAACAGAGAAGGAGTTGGAAAAAGCATTGCAGGAACAGGAAATTATCAAGCAGACTTCAACAATAGGTACTACAACCACAGGGCAGCAGGAACAACCATCTCAGGTGAACACTTCTAATTTGAATTCTGAGGACTTAATAAAACAGATGGAGAGTTTGCAGCTAAGGGTCACAGAACTCCAAGAAACAAAATTGCAATTGGAAAAATTGGAGGAAAAATATGACACATCTAAAAAGACAGCTGCTGACAACATCAGGGAGATAAAAAGATTGGAAAAATTGGTTCAGGCTTTGGAAAAAGATCTTTCATTGGAAAAGCCTCTGAACGAAATAAATGATATTCTTTGGGGTAACATCATTGAATTAATAAAGGGTATTTGGCCCTCTATTCAAGCTATTTTTTAGCAAAATGAGTTAGTTAAGGTAGCCCAAGAAGAAATAAATAGAACCAGGAATGAATTGAGAGGCAGGCCAGAACAGGCCAGTCAGCTCATTCAATTTTTGAATTCCAGAACAAAACAACAGCTTGCATTGTTAGGAATTGATGACAGGACAGGTGCAGTTTTGGAAGCAAAGAGAGTTTTCACCAAGAGGACTTTCATGCAAAATTTAGAAAGAAAGTGTACAGACATTTTGGTTGATATCAACATTTTCAGAGAGAAATTTCAAGCTTTGCTGGATAGTGGGTTACCAAGTCCCATGCTCACAGAAGATCAAATAGTAGACTTGGAAACCTATGAGAAGAGAATAAAGGCTCATGCTAAAAAATACAGCTGTTTGTTCTACTAGTTCGTCAGAATCTGCATTACCAACTGGGAAAAGTATCTATGATAAAGTGAGGAATTTATTTCATCTGGAGCATGAAATAAAGTATCTATTTCCGAATGAGCCCACTTTTTATAAAATTACTGAAGCAGATGAAACTTTAAGAAAGCTCAGAAGAACTATGATACCAGATGATCAATGGTGGCAGGAAATGTTGGAGGTTCTATAAAAGTTGCTTTCAGGATGAGAACTTATCTTTACTATCAAGTAAATGGTAAAAACAGGAAAACATATGAAAGAGTATCAGATGAAAAGGTTAAAGAGTATCCGTGAGAATAAAGAGTATTCGACAAGCCAAAGAAATATTTCAAAGGACAACACAGAGCCCTATTTTAGCACCTACCTCCAGCAGATCCATGGAAAAAGGAACAGCACATCGGCAGTTGCACATTATTCTATCCACGAGACCGTTTGTCTCTTGTTTGTTTGTAAAATATGCTTTAAGTCAGCCTAGATTGTTGGCTAAGTTAGTGTAAGATTGTTTTAGATTATTTTGTGTATAAATAAACCCTCAAAGAGAGTGTTGGGGGTGGATTCTATTACTCTGCTGTAACATTGAGATTTTCGGAATAAAAGCATTCTGGAGAAATTTTTCGTGGCTTACTGGATGACGATTTAAAGCACTGGACTTGTTGCAGGATTCATGTGTTGGACTACAATTCAATAAGTGTTTCGACCCTTTGTCTCAAATTTTATATTAGTTTATAATACCATCTTATCCATTTCTGAATAATTTACATAAAGGATTGAAACAGAATTTGCTTAATTGTACTCTGTTTTCAAATGTGGTTATTCTTAATGTTTTCTTCTAAATTAGTTATAAGCATGAATTCTTAAATGCTCCTGCTTTGCTAATGACGCAAGCTTAGAGCTTGCAATACCCAGGAAATTCAATCTCTGTTGTTTACAAACGCATCACCATCATATACCCAAATCAAATCCCCAATACTTAGCAAACTCACACTTTGGTTTTATCATGGAAACTATTTTCATTTTTATGTTTTCAAGATCATGACCTAACAATTTATTACAAGCAAGAAAATCATTATCATTCAAACCACATCAAACATTCAATGCTTCCATAAGCACTTTTAATACTTCTCATTCACATATGCTTAGTTCAAGAATGCGCCTCTACTTTTCCACAAACCTGTAATTCAAATAACACAATATGACCACGCCATGTAATTTATTTACTTTCCCTATGGGCAATCCTACTTTATACAAACTGCATGCAATTTCACTTCGATTCTTTCATCACACACACAGTTTCAACTTCCGCCATCGTATCTTACTTAATCGAATATTTCATTTGAAGGCATGTCATCAAACTTTCGCTTCTGGCCAACGTCGCCTCATTAACTGGGATTAGATTATGGAATTACTTCAATTATATACAGAATGATATTCAAATACACTTATGTGGAAAGTGTCTACAGAATTTTCCCCATTTTTCATTACACACTAATTTGTTCACAAATTGATCCACATAGTTTTAAATACACTGTTTTTGCATTAACAAAGGCCGCGGAGTAGTGAATTGAATACCTGGACAATTCTACTGCACACGATACCATTTACCTGAAATCAAGCCTGCGCTTTATTCAACACGTCCCATAGGAATTGCATTAACGCGCTCCCTCTGGCAAACTGCGTTTTCAACTATGGATACCTTCTGCAAGTCCTTTCTGGATTATCAAACGCTGTTGGCTCTCAAGCAAATTCTAACAATCGATTGCCAATGAATCGATACATTCTTCAATACCCAGAAACTCTTTCCATCGTTTTCACACTGCACTTTTGACCAAATTCAATTCTTATCAGGCAAATAAACATCTGAACGCATTGAACTCAATTCACAAATTCAGTTCTACGTGCAGCAAACATCAATTGAACGCTACAGCGAAGGCTTGATACACATCGATTTCCCCTGCAACAGTTTATCACGCCATAAATTTGTGTTATACCATTGAATCAACAACGTCTTTTAATTTGTTTGCTGTGCGCCCTTCATACGGCAAACTGAGTCTCAATCGATTAATACCATCCTGTGGTTTCAACACACTTAAATGAAGAACAATTACTAATCGATTCCAAACTAGTTAATACATCCCATAATCGATATTCCATAGTCTGTATCATTGAGATATTCATATCATTCTAATAACAGCGTTTTTTTAAAACCGTACCATTAACAACAGTTCACCAAAATGTATGTATCTTCGAGAATTCGACTTTCCAATCTGACATGTCGGAATCATTCATATTCCATACTGTTCAAAGCTATTCAAAACATATCAAATTTCAAATGAATCCCGACAGAATTTCAACATAACTCTGCGCACTTCTATATTCAGTTCCTCATATTAACCAATCGATCTCTAACAGAAATATTTTCTTAGAATGGCGCCCTTTTAAAACAGAGATTTTTAATACCATTTACCCTTGATGATTTGCATACCAGTTTTCACATAATAGTCCAGATTTCAAAGAGGAACGAGTTTCCTTTCATGGAACACACATAAATTCAATAATTGACATTCAGTGAAAAAAACAACTGCTGCATTAACATACTAAATACTTACAAAACAACTTCCTTTCGTGGCCTGATTTCCAATAAATTGGCCCTTACAACTGCCTAAAGGCTTACAGCCTTGGCTACTCAAGCCTGTTCTCAACCACACTCTCTCACAATCTCAATGTCTTCTTCTCACAAAAAGCCCTCCTATTTATACAATTTTTAAAGAATCATTACATTAAATGCTCAATCACTTAAAATCCTCAACAAACCCCTAAATCTCTCAACATCCCTAAAGGATAGGTTTTTATCCCTAGAATCCTTCAATTTATTAATTTTCCTCATATCCTTTTATTAATAAAAAGATATTTACATAAATCCTCACCTTCTCCTATTTAATTCAAATTAATTAATAAAATATTAAAATCATCACACCCCATATTTACAAATTAATATTATCACACCCCATATTTACAAATGGATAAAAAGGTCTTGATGCTCCTGCATCAGACTCCCCATGTAAGAAAATTTATGACCACCTGGTCATAAGTCTGGATATCTCCTCCTGGATCCCAGATTTTATTTTGTAAATCTTCCGTGCTTGTCGATTGCTTCACTGCTGTTGTCATCTGCTGTTGTCTTCCAGGTTTCCATATTTTGTGTTGTAGTGCTCCACCTGCTCTGCTCTTGCAATCCTTCACTGTCATTCTCTTGTTGTCGTTCCTTTTCTTTCTTTCAGCTGTCTTTCTCTGGGATGTCTTTATCATTAACCTCCTTATCAACTCAATTTCTCTGTCAAGTATGTCCTCTGTCTGCTGATTGCTTCCTTTTCTTGATTTCTCCTTCTCTGCTGCTGCTACTATAAATGTCGCCTCACATGTTGCTCTAGCTGTCACTATGAATGTTGCGGCCTCCCAATCTTCCTTTCCCTCTGCAGCATTCCTTTGCTTTTCACCTGCAATTTTATCTATAATTTCTTCTTGATTATCATTTATGACAACTGCTTTGTCATCCTTCTTCAGCAATCTATCCTGGACATCCTTCAGTAGATGTTCTTCCTCTTCTTCTTTCATTTGACTATCCACCTGTGCCAAATATGTTCTAGCGTCTGCAACAACATCTTCAATCATAAGACAATCATTATAAAAAAAATAAGGCCTTTGTACCTCTTTTCCCTTTAGCAACACTTCAGTATGTTGCGTTGATTTCTCTTCTTCTGTCAGCATATCAGTATGCTGATCCAAACTCAAAGAACTCTTGAGACTGTCAGCGAGTCTCCACTTCTCATCAGCTATCTCAATGATGTCTTCCAGCATTTGTCCACTGTAGTGAACTGATTCTTTCCCAGCCTCTGCTTCAAAACTTTCATCTTCTGGAAGGTACTCTTTCACATCTTTGTCAGCTTTAAAAGACTGTCTATCTTCTTCCAAACCTGCAATCACACACAAATCATCAGTTTTAAAATCACAAGACCTTACGGTCTTGTTTGATGTTTCAGTTATCAAGTCTTCGCGCTGCTTTGAATCATTCATATGATTCAACTCCTTCAGCTCTTCATCACTTTCAAAAAGTAATGGCCCACTCTCTGGGTAACATATTGAAACTTCAACATCTTCTTCAGCATCTTCCTTTTGCTGTAGCTCAACTGTTTCGAGCTTTTCTATCCTCTGCCCGGCATCAATAACCCGTTCAAGTTCCCTTAGTTCCTTTATCAACTGCATATTTACCTGATGATTCCACTTCTCTTGTAGCCTCTGCCACTTCAGCTTCTTTCTCATAACATAACCATGCTTCTGGTCTTCCTCATTTCTTTGCAACATCTCCATCAACACCTCAAGCTGAACTGCTATTTCAGCCTTCTCCCTTTCATATTCCTCTTTCCTTAACTGTCTCTGTATGCCAACTGCCTTGGCACCCTTCTCCTTTTGTCTTCTGCTGTGGTTGATTTCAGAACCTCTATTATGACTGTCACTAGTCATCATCCTTTCCATCTCTATGAGTTCCTTACTCACTTTACTATGAGTTGCACTAAAGCCTCTTCAGCAGCAAGTCCTGTTTTGCCGCCACTTACCTCACCAAGCCCTCCTCACTCGGTCTTTTGGAAAGCAATTGGTTCTACCTCTGGAACCTCCTTTGAGCACTTCTCTTTGCTCTTCCTGGCTTCAACTCATCTGCATGTTCACAACTGTCCTCCTTATCCAATCTCTATTGGATTTCTTCAAGGTTCTGCCACTTATGCTTTCACCAGTTTTCTGTTAGCAATTTTAAACATGTCTTCTATGGATTTTCCTTTTGGGAGTTGCAAAAATACTTCTGCAAAGACTACAATCTTCAAATTCAAATAAACCCAGATCACCTTACCTTCAAGATCTCAGCTGATCTTGTCCTTTCATTCTCCTGCACTTCAATTTCATCATTCCTGCAGTTCTGTCCAGCAAATCTTTATGCTTCCTCTGCACAATTTCTCAATATTCATCTACTGTTAATCAGATTTTAAAATCTGATTCTCTTCCAATCTTCTGACTTTATCTGCATGCACATCTGCTACTTCATCATTCATCACACATTCAGAAATACATTCTAGTTCAACAAAAACCTTCTTGTCATCATTCAGAAGATAAACATTCCAACAGAGCATTCCGGCTCTGATACCAAAAATGACGCAAGCTTAGAGCTTGCAATACCCAGGAAATTCAATCTCTGTTGTTTACAAACGCATCACCATCATATACCCAAATCAAATCCCCAATACTTAGCAAACTCACACTTTGGTTTTATCATGTGGAAACTATTTTCATTTTTATGTTTTAACATCATGACCCAACAATCATTACACAAGAAAACTTATTATCATTCAACCCACATCAAACATTCAATGCTTCCATAAGCACTTTTAATACTTCTCATTCACATATGCTTAGTTCAAGAATGCGCCCTTACTTTTCCACAAACCCAGAATTCAAATAACACAATATGACCACGCTCATGTAATTTATTTACTTTCCCTATGGGCAATCCGGCCCATACAAACTGCATGCAATTTCACTTCGATTCTTTCATCACACACACAGTTTCAACTTCCGCCATCGTATCTTACTTAATCGAATATTTCATTTGAAGGCATGTCATCAAACTTTCGCTTCTGGCCAACGTCGCCTCATTAACTGGGATTAGATTATGGAATTACTTCAATTATATACAGAATGATATTCAAATACACTTATGTGGAAAGTGTCTGCAGAATTTTCCCCATTTTTCATTACACACTAATTTGTTCACAAATTGATCCACATAGTTTTAAATACACTGTTTTTGCATTAACAAAGGCCGCGGAGTAGTGAATTGAATACCTGGACAATTCTACTGCACACGATACCATTTACCTGAAATCAAGCCTGCGCTTTATTCAACACGTCCCATAGGAATTGCATTAACGCGCTCCCTCTGGCAAACTGCGTTTTCAACTATGGATACCTTCTGCAAGTCCTTTCTGGATTATCAAACGCTGTTGGCTCTCAAGCAAATTCTAACAATCGATTGCCAATGAATCGATACATTCTTCAATACCCAGAAACTCTTTCCATCGTTTTCACACTGCACTTTTGACCAAATTCAATTCTTATCAGGCAAATAAACATCTGAACGCATTGAACTCAATTCACAAATTCAGTTCTACGTGCAGCAAACATCAATTGAACGCTACAGCGAAGGCTTGATACACATCGATTTCCCCTGCAACAGTTTATCACGCCATAAATTTGTGTTATACCATTGAATCAACAACGTCTTTTAATTTGTTTGCTGTGCGCCCTTCATACGGCAAACTGAGTCTCAATCGATTAATACCATCCTGTGGTTTCAACACACTTAAATGAAGAACAATTACTAATCGATTCCAAACTAGTTAATACATCCCATAATCGATATTCCATAGTCTGTATCATTGAGATATTCATATCATTCTAATAACAGCGTTTTTTTTAAAATCGTACCATTAACAACAGTTCACCAAAATGTATGTATCTTCGAGAATTCGACTTTCCAATCTGACATGCCGGAATCATTCATATTCCATACTGTTCAAAGCTATACAAAACATATCAAATTTCAAATGAATCCCGACAGAATTTCAACATAACTCTGCGCACTTCTATATTCAGTTCCTCATATTAACCAATTGATCTCTAACAGAAATATTTTCTTAGAATGGCGCCCTTTTAAAACAGAGATTTTTAATACCATTTACCCTTGATGATTTGCATACCAGTTTTCACATAATAGTCCAGATTTCAAAGAGGAACGAGTTTCCTTTCATGGAACACACATAAATTCAATAATTGACATTCAGTGAAAAAAACAACTGCTGCATTAACATACTAAATACTTACAAAACAACTTCCTTTCGTGGCCTGATTTCCAATAAATTGGCCCTTACAACTTCCTGAAGGCTTACAGCCTTGGCTATTCAAGCCTATTCTCAAGCACACTCTCTCACAATCTCAATGTTTTTTCTCACAAAAAGCCCTCCTATTTATACAATTTTTAAAAAATCATTACATTAAATGCTCAATCCCTTAAAATCCTCAACAAACCCCTAAATCTCTCAACATCCCTAAAGGATAGGTTTTTATCCCTAAAATCCTTCAATTTATTAAATTTCCTCATATCTTTCAATTAATAAAAATATATTTACATAAATCCTCACCTTCTCCTATTTAATTCAAATTAATTAATAAAATATTAAAAATCATCACACCCCATATTTACAAATTAATATTATCACACCCCATATTTACAAATGGAGAAAAAGGGTCTTGATGCTCCTGCATCAGACTCCCCATGTAAGAAAATTTATGACCACCTGGTCATAAGTCTGGATATTTCCTCCTGGATCCCAAATTTTATTTTGTAATCTTTCCGTGCTTGTTGATTGCTTTACTGCTGTTATTATCTGCTGTCGTCCTCCAAGTTTCCATATTTTGTGTTGTAGTGCTCCACTTGCTCTGCTCTTGCAATCTTTCGTTGTCATTCTCTTGTTGTCGCTCCTTTTCTTTCTTTCAGCTGTCTTTCTCTGGGATGTCTTTATCATTAACCTCCTTATCAACTCAATTTCTCTGTCCAGTATGTCCTCTGTCTGCTGATTGTTTCCATCCCTTGATTGCTCCTTTTCTGCTGCTGCTACTATAAATGTCGCCTCACATGTTGCTCTAGCTGTCAATATGAATGTTGCGGTCTCCCAATCTTCCTTTCCCTCTGCAACATTCCTTTGCTTGTCACCTGCAATTTTATCTGCAATTTCTTTTTTATTATCATTTATGACAACTGATTTGTCATCCTTCTTCAGCAATCTATCCTGGACATCCTTCAGTAGATGTTCTTCCTCTTCTTCTTTCATTTGACTATCCACCTGTGCCAAATATGTTCTAGCGTCTGCAACAACATCTTCAATCATAAGACAATCATTATAAAAAAAATAAGGCCTTTGTACCTCTTTTCCCTTTAGCAACACTTCAGTATGTTGCGTTGATTTCTCTTCTTCTGTCAGCATATCAGTACGCTGATCCAAACTCAAAGAACTCTTGAGACTGTCAGCTAGTCTCCACTTCTCATCAGCTATCTCAATGATGTCTTCCAGCATTTGTCCACTGTAGTGAACTGATTCTTTCCCAGCCTCTGCTTCAAAACTTTCATCTTCTGGAAGATACTCTTTCACATCTTTGTCAGCTTTAAAAGACTGTCTATCTTCTTCCAAACCTGCAATTACACACAAATCATCAGTTTTAAAATCACAAGACCTTACGGTCTTGTTTGATGCTTCAGTCATCAAATCTTCGCGCTGCTTTGAATCATTCATATGATTCAACTCCTCCAGCTCTTCATCACTTTCAAAAAGTAATGGTCCACTCTCTGGGTAACATATTGAAACTTCAACATCTTCTTCAGCATCTTCATTTTGTTGTAGCTCAACTCTTCCGAACTTCTCTATCCTCTGTCTGGCATCTATGACCTGTTCAAGTTCCCTTAGTTCCTTTATCAACTGCATATTTACCTGATGATTCCACTTCTCTTGTAGCCTCTGCCACCTCAACTTCTTTCTCATGACATAACCACGCTTCTGGTCTTCCTCATTTCTTTGCAACATCCCCATTAACACCTCAAGCTGAACTGCTATTTCAGCCTTCTCCCTTTCATATTCCTCTTTGCTTAACTGTCTCTGTATGCCAACTGCCTTGGCACCCTTCTCCTTCTGTCTTCTGCTGTGGTTTATTTCAGAACCTCTGTTACGACTGTCACTAGTCATCATCCTTTCCATCTCTATGAGTTTCTTACTCACCTTACTATGAGTTGTACTAAAGCCTCTTCAGCAGCAAGTCCTGTTTTTCCGCCACTTACCTCACCAAGCCCTCCTCACTCGGTCTTTTGGCAAGCAATTGGTTCTACCTCTGGAACCTCCTTTGAGCACTTCTCTTTGCTCTTCTTGGCTTCAACTCATCTGCCTGTTCACAACTGTCCTCCTTATCCAATCTCTATTGGATTTCTTCAAGGTTCTGTCACTTATGCTTTCACCAGTTTTCTGTTAGCAATCTTAAACATGTCTTCTATGGATTTTCTCTTTTGGAGCTGCAAAAATATTTCGCAAAGACTACAATCTTCAAATTAAATCAACCTGCATCACCTTACCTTTGAGATCTCACTGATCTTATCTTTTCATCTTCTCACTAATTTTCACTGTCTTCAGCCATCTTAAAGAAATCTTTATGCTTCGCATACCCTCAATATTCATCTAATGTTAATCGTATTTTTTAAAATCTCATTCTCTTCCAATCTTCCTCGACTTTTATCCGCATGCACATCTCGCTACCATCAATCATCACACATTCGTAAATAAATTTTCCAGTTTGTCAATAAAAACCTTCTTGTCACTGGTTCGAAGATAAATATTCAAACAAGGTTCGCCCATGATTAAAATGACGCAAGCCTGCAGCTTGCCATACCCAGGATCATTAAACATCTGTGCATATGAGATCAACTTGCATTACAGCGTTTTCCCAAATCAAATCCCCAATACTTAGCAAAATCACATTTTGCCATTATCATGTGGAAACTATTTTCATTTTATGTTTTAACATCAGGACCCAACAATCATTACACAAAGAAAACTTATTATCATTCAAACCACATCAAACATTCAATGCTTCCATAAGCAATTTTAATACTTCTCATTCACATATGCTTAATTCAAGAATGCGCCCTTACTTTTCCACAACCCCAGAATTCAAATAACACAATATGATTACTCATATGGCAAATCGATCCACGCTCATGTAATTTACTTACTTTCCCTATGGGCAATCTGGCCCATACAACCTGCATGCAATTTCACCTCGATTCTTTCATCACACACACAGTTTCAACTTCCGCCATCGTATCTTACTTAATCGAATATTTCATTTGAAGGCATGTCATCAAACTTTCGCTTCTGGCCAACGTCGCCTCATTAACTGGGATTAGATTATGGAATTACTTCAATTATATACAGAATGATATTCAAATACACTTATGTGGAAAGTGTCTACAGAATTTTCCCCATTTTTCATTACACACTAATTTGTTCACAAATTGATCCACATAGTTTTAAATACACTGTTTTTGCATTAACAAAGGCCGCGGAGTAGTGAATTGAATACCTGGACAATTCTACTGCACACGATACCATTTACCTGAAATCAAGCCTGCGCTTTATTCAACACGTCCCATAGGAATTGCATTAACGCGCTCCCTCTGGCAAACTGCGTTTTCAACTATGGATACCTTCTGCAAGTCCTTTCTGGATTATCAAACGCTGTTGGCTCTCAAGAAAATTCTAACAATCGATTGCCAATGAATCGATACATTCTTCAATACCCAGAAACTCTTTCCATCGTTTTCACACTGCACTTTTGACCAAATTCAATTCTTATCAGGCAAATAAACATCTGAACGCATTGAACTCAATTCACAAATTCAGTTCTACGTGCAGCAAACATCAATTGAACGCTACAGCGAAGGCTTGATACACATCGATTTCCCCTGCAACAGTTTATCACGCCATAAATTTGTGTTATACCATTGAATCAACAACGTCTTTTAATTTGTTTGCTGTGCGCCCTTCATACGGCAAACTGAGTCTCAATCGATTAATACCATCCTGTGGTTTCAACACACTTAAATGAAGAACAATTACTAATCGATTCCAAACTAGTTAATACATCCCATAATCGATATTCCATAGTCTGTATCATTGAGATATTCATATCATTCTAATAACAGCGTTTTTTTAAAGCAGTACCATTAACAACTTGAGTTCACCAAAATGTATCTTCGAAGTCGACTTTCCAATCGACATGTCGGAATCTTTCTGGTATTCCATGCGTTATGCTATTCAAAACTTATATCAAATTTCAAATGAATCTGACAAGAATTTCAACATAACTCTGCGCACTTCTATATTCAGTTCCTCATATTAACCAATCGATCTCTAACAGGATCTTTTCTTAGAATGGCGCCCTTTGCAAACAGAGATTTTTTTACCATTTTCCCTTGATGATTTGCATATCAGTTTTCACATAATAGTCCAGATTTCAAAGAGGAACGAGTTTCCTTTCACACAAATTCAATAATTGACATTCAGTGAAAAAAACAAGCTAGCGCATTAACATACTAAATACTTATAAGAAACAACTTCCTTTCGTGGCCTGATTTCCAATAAAATTGGCCCTTACAAGCTACTGACTTCTGACCTTGGCTACTCAAGCTTGTTCTCAACCACACTCTCTCACAATCTCAATGTCTTCTTCTCACAAAAAGCCCTCCTATTTATACAATGTTTAAAAAATCATTACATTAAATGCTCAATCACTTAAAATCCTCAACAAACCCCTAAATCTCTCAACATCCCTAAAGGATAGGTTTTTATCCCTAGAATCCTTCAATTTATTAAATTTCCTCATATCCTTTTATTAATAAAAGGATATTTACATAAATCCTCACCTTCTCCTATTTAATTCAAATTAATTAATAACAAACCCCTAAATTTCTCAACATCCCTAAAGGATAGGTTTTTATCCCTAAAATCCTTCAATTTATTAAATTTCCTCATATCCTTTTATTAATAAAAATATATTTACATAAATCCTCACCTTCTCCTATTTAATTCAAATTAATTAAGTTTGTTGATTTCTTTTACTCCTAAGGTCATATTCCTTTTGAGGCTCTATGATAACATTTTCCATGTCTTGATAATAGCTTTCATCATCATCTCTTTTTTCATCATAGGGTGTATATAGACCTTGTTTTTTATCATAATGAACTTCAAAGTCATCATTATCTACTCCCAACATATTGATATCATCATCTTATTTTTGCTCTATTGTGTCTTCAACCTCACTCACATAATTTTGATGAAATGGAGGAGTGATCTGTTGATCATCTTCCCTTGGTCTATTTTGAGGTTGGTTTCTCCTAAAATTCTGATTTTGGTTTTGGTTTCTGTTTTGAGGAGCTGTTTGGTTTTGACTAGCTTGAGCTCTCTCAAGAATGCTCATCTTTTTCATCATCTCTTCCATCATTCTTTCTATCTTTGAGCTCGATGTGGAAGGTGTAGATTCCTCTCTAAAGGACACTCTCTTCTCATTTTTCATTCTTGCTCTTTTCTCCATTAAGTTAACTTCCACAACGAGAGCCCCTTTTTTCATGTCTTCAAGGGTTAAAGGATCTCTTTCTCTCAGCTGATAGCCCATTTCAGGGTCAAACCCTTCAGGAAAATTGTTTAAAGCTGAGCCTTGTGGAGGTTTTAGGTCTGGGGGAAGGGCATTATAAATGTTGTTAAACCTTGTGTAGTAAGCTTGTACACTTTCCCCTGCATTTCTTTGGAGATTCTTGTAATTAGAAAGTATTTGAAGAGGGTTTTTCCTTACTTCCCATTTGTTTAAGAAAGTTTGATGGAAGGCTTGGAGATCATTAATACTATGAGGGGTTAATCCTTTGAACCATTTTTGTACTTCTCCCCCTAAACTCTGAGCAAATAGTCTAAGTTTGATAGATTCATCGTCAATTTCATTTTTGTCAAAGTAGTCATTCATCTTATCCACATGTTGTGATGCAGTAGTAGCATTACTAGCATCATACAATGGTATTTTGGACTGATAGTCCTATGGAAGATTGACTAAGGGAAAAGGAAGGACCAATGGGGCATACCATGCTGCCATGATAGGAGGTGGAGGTGGATTTACAAGAGGTGGATTAACAAGAGGGAAAGTGGGCTGGAATGAAGTGGTTTGGACGGTGGATGTAGGATTAGCAGAGGTGGATGTACCAGCGATAGATTGTTGGGCTGACCTTGGATGAGAAACAGCTAAATTGTAAAGGAAATGTAAATCAGGTGGTGTTGTTTCTCTACTACCAAGATGTTCACTTGTTTCTGGGGATGAAAGTGAATACTCTAAATCTAGTTGATCTAAATCATCAAGCGACCTAGTTCTAAATGGATTTCTTAAGTCAACTTGTGATTGTTGTAGAGCTACAAGATTTTCTGGAACAAAATTAGCTCTCAAGGGTGATCTGAAAACAGTTGAAAATTTAATCTTAGGGTCAGGGTTATCAATTATCTCAGGTGGGTTAGTGTCAGGTTAATCTCTAGTATGAATCTTTCTAGGAGTCACTATGTTGTGTTTTTCAGACCCAACTAAACAAGAAAAGTGTGGCCAAATATGACAGTCTTTAAGTGGCTAATTGATCTTTAAACAAGAAAACTTTAATCCTAGAGCCTTCTAATTGAGTTTGAACGATGTTATAATGATAATGGGTCTTCCCAGTGGAGTCTTAAGGTCTATTTAGGATTGTGGAGTCGCCAAGTGGAAGTTTTAGCTCTTTTGGAGGTAAAAGGTTTTATGGTCCACCACCATGTTTATTGAATACCAATCTGATATATTTTTTGGTTTTCTGAGTTATTTTTCAGTCCTATGGGTTCTAAAAGTATCCTAAATTTTTTTCAACACTTAGCTACGGTGATGAGACAAAGACAGTGTACTCTTAAGGCTAATATAGCTAATCCTTCAAGGTTTGATAAGCTCTTATGAGAATCCTAAGGCTTCCTTAGTTTTTGACTAATTCAAACAAGTTTTATCATGATTACCATTGCTTGGTAGTGCTTGAAGAGGGCTGCTTTTACTCACTGCACACAGAGTGTTTGGCCAAAAATGTTATGCCTGGTGGGCTAACTGGCTAATATACCAAACATTCTTGTGACAAAGGGATTTCTGATATCCTATGATTACTTAAAATGAAAATCACTCATATCCCCAGTGGAGTTGCCAGAAATGTTAATTACTGGTGGCTCAACTAGCTAATAGAACAATTGTCATTAAATCAGGGGTTACTTGGAGTTTTAAGGTGTACTTAAACTATTATTAACTTAGAAATCCCCAGTGAAATCACCAGAAATGTTAGATCCCCATAATTTGGTAGATTGGTGAGACTGAAAATGCGGAGAGGACACTTGAACCAGTTTGGGATTCTAGGATCTAGCCCTCCTAAATTTGGAGAGGGATCTCTCCAATAAAGTACAAAGATGGATTTATCTTTAAGGCTTTTGGGTATGATATTAGGCTAGTTATTAAGAACGAGGGTTTTGTTTTCTTTTTGGATGGTTGAGCATGATTATTAGTTGAGTGGAAAGTCCTAAATGAAATAGTTTCAAAGGTATGAAGTTGCAAGTAATCAGAACAAGCTTTGGCTAATTAGATAGATATAACGCTGGTTTTTAGTCCATTAGGCTATGGAGTCATAATAGGGCTTTAATTGTGCAACAATTCAAGAGTGGTCCAAGGAGCAAGTCATCTATATCACAAGATATTTTGAGATTAAATGATGGAATGGAAACAATAAAAGTGTTGGAGAGGTGGAAACAGATAATAATTTCAACTAGTATTTATAGTCTGTCCAAAAAAGAAAAGCCTTTTAAGCAACTGTTTAAAACCAACCAAAGGGTAGGGCTCACCATAAACCTCTTTGTACAAGCTTGTATTAAAGATAACTCAACAAACAAACAATCTAGTAATCCGCATAATTACCTTCAGAAAGGATGAAAACAAATAAGAGAAACAAAGTGCAACTTAAGATCAAATAAGATACTTTTAAATCTAGTCTGCTTTCAGCATACACTTAGGGAAACCTTAAGAATTAACTTTGGAGAAAGAAGCTAGAAAACAGGGCACACCATCACTTTTCTAGTCTGAATTTACTAAGAAAATAATGAAAATCACATTCAAGAACAATGTTTAAAGTAAACAGTAGGACGATGAAACACCAACATTCCTAACTGCTCGAACTGTATTGAATCGTTCTTAAATAAACAAATTTAGAGGAAAACATTGAGATGAAGCTTATCAGTCAGAGAAGGGTACTGTAAATAGTAAATCCTAACTCTATGCTTGTTGTTCTTTATCAGAGAATAATGGAAAAAATGGCATACATGAGAGGAAAACAAATAACAAAGAAAGAAGCACTTCACCAGTGATATAGACCAGGATCCCAAGAATAAGCTTGTATATTGATTTCAATCCAGTTACAATCTTCAAGTCCAATGTTTTAGTTCAGAAATCATCTTCACTTCTCATACTAACTTATTTAATCACAAACAGAGCTTCAAGAGCTTTGAACACTATTTACAAGTAGAAAGTTTCTAGCACAAGTATATTTCAAAGTTATGCAACCAACCCTTTACAATGAGCTCCTCAATAAGATCTTATAGAAGGATGAGGAGGTCAAAAGAGATCAAATATCTTCTGAGTTCAATTAATATAGTTAATGCTTCTTGGCCTTTGAGGGGCTCAATGGAGAAGTTTATAGATATTTCCTCTATATTAATTGTTTTACATTAAGTATTAGGTTTGCTAGAAGCTTTTGTTGACTTTAAGGCTCTGTGTCATCTTTGCAATAACTCTGTTTGGCTTGGAATAACTGTCCGGCTGTATTGAGGAAAATATCCTCTATTCCAGTCATTACTCGGCCTCTGTTGAATGCTTTGATGCTACAGGTGGCATTAGATAGCTTAGAGGAATCAATTAGCCTCTGATGTGGCAGTGGAGGCTTTCTCTGTCTGATAGATATTTTTTATTTTTCTTTAAACACTGTTAATTTGTTTTGATTATGTGTATTAGGCTTAATCAGGCCTAAAATTTGTCTTCTTCTCTTTAACTATGTTTTAATTTAGTGGATTAGGCTTTTGATTTTTTATCTTAGCCGTAATCCACCGAAACTGCTATTCAACCTTCAATTCTTCATCTCTGGTTTGATTAGGTCTTCAACACTAATAATCTTTGTTTAATTTAATTCTTTTCTGTGTCTTGTTGATGTGCAAGTAAGCAGAGAGCTTAGAATGACATCAGTGCTCATGATGCATTGATGAAACGTGGTATTGAACCCTGCATAGAAATCTTCTTTAATGAATAAAGGCCTAAGGGATCGTCATCACTGGCCTTTAATCTTCTTTTTTTTAAACCTTTTGAAAAACTATAAAAACTTGCATAAACAAGGAAAAGTGAGAAAATCTGCGTATTTTTTGGTTTAATTTCTTTGGAGGTTTCAGTTTGGAACATAGCCGTTGAATGAAAGCATCCAACGGTGGAGATCGATCACGGGAGGTTAAAAAGGAAAGCGGTGGAGTGAACGGTGCAGAGATTAAGTTCGGGCTGTTGATCTTGCAGAGATCAACGGTCGGGAGCAATAGGAATATTATAAAGCGAAAGAGTCACTTTACAATAAGACAGGCAGAAATGGGAAGAAAATAGGTTAAAAATCCTTTAGCGAAGGAAATGCATTGAAAGGGAATTCAGGGTTTCCGAATGATCGTGGGCCATTGGATCAACTTGGCCCACGGAGATCAACGATCAAGATTGATCGATGAAGGACCTTTGGAAAATTTAGAGGGCGATAGAACAACGCAAAAACAAATTGGGACCGTTGATCTGCAAAGATCAATGGCAGAGGTTGCATGCGATGAAACACAATGGAAACAAGGGAAAGCAGTTTCGGGTGGATAAACCAGCAGTATCGCACGACAAAAGGGCGAGCAGGCGGTTTCACCTTTTCGAACGCGATATGTGTTCCCACCCGACACGTGGCATTGGAAAATCACTTACATCGTGTGATTTAAAATAATTAACCTCTGAGCATGAATTTACGCGAAAACGCGCGTCAGACAATAGATCTAGGTAATCAGATCGAACAGTGGGGAGTGAGCATGATATCGGCAAGATGCACAGGCAGAAGCAGGAAGGGTGGTTTTAATCTGAGCCATTGGATCAGAGTTTGGATGGCTGAGATCAAATCTGGAGGAAGGCAGGACCCACGGGGGTCGGGCTCGTCGGGGTAAATCTGGGCCGTTGGATCAAACGGATTCAACGGTGGAGATAGAAACTGGAGTTAAATGGAAAAATAAACGAGGCGAAGAAAGGGTTAATATGGGCCATTGATCTACAGAGATCAATAGCTGAGATGTGGCCAAAGAAAATTATAGATCGGGGCCGCATGAATTTTAACCAAGGTGGCGAGGAAAGATCTGAGCTGTCGGATCTTGACATGTGGATGGCACAGATATAATCAAAGCTTTGCGATTGGTGGGGGCAAAAGGTTGAATGGGCACTGGTGCGATCGACTGTGGGCTGTCGATTTGCAGATCAGATCAACGGTGGAGGATGAATCAGCAAACCACCAATTGGAGGTGGCGAATAAAATAATAAACTGCACCAATGTAAATCTCCGATGCGATATAGCGCTGGCCGCTTTATTGGTCCAAGATCAACGGCGGAGAAGGGCTCCGACCAATGAACATCGAGCCACGTTATAATATAAAAAATCCAAACTTTAACAAAATACAAAGAGTATTTCGCATCGGGGAGGGGTTAATTATATGAATTTTGGCACCCGATTGCGAGGCTGTTGGATGTATGAACAAGTGAAAGGGTCGTGGGTTTATACAAAAGGGCCAATCGCATCAGAGGTTTTATAAAAGCCAAAAGACTTGCATGCATCAATTGTTTCCGATGCGATAAGTGCTTTATGGGTTTAGTGCCTGGTTCTAGGGCATGGGCATGTGTGGGGAAGTGGTTTAGGATTTAGCCCAAAGGGGCTTAAGCCCATAGTTAAAAAAACTTATTTTTTATGAAATTTTCAAGGTTTTTCAATGGATTTGGGGTTTTCGGTAAGGTTAAAAAATGAGTTTTAAACCTTATAAAGGGATTTTCATGAAGGGGAAAGGGGAATAAATGAAAAATGAATGAATTTCATGGGGAAAAAAGGGGTAAAATGGAGGTTAAATGAAGTGAAAGGAGGAATAAAAATGGATTTTTTGCAGCAGTATTTTCATCATGAAAACAATAGATTTTCGTAACTAAGAGGGAAACAGTAGTGAAGATTTAAGCAAATGGTATGATGCCTTCATAAGGCTTCAAGAGATAAAAATTTTGCAATAAAACTTGGTTTTTGAAGGCTTCAAAAATGATTTAGCCACCATTTTATATGTCAAATTTTATAGGTGGCTAACATAATACAAAGCTGATATTTGGATTCCAGATGGAGCAATGAGCAATTTGTATTTTTTTTCTTTTGTTATCAGTAATCTCCTCTTTGTGTGTAATCATATTTCATGATATTCTTCTTTGATCATTCGTGTAATGTAGCTACTGGTGTTATAGGTCAAAATACCTCCTCATCAGCTCAGAGGAGAAGATAAATATGGAAGGAATACAAAGACCTAAATTAAACCTATTTCTGCCAAGGTAACGCCTCACTATAACAACACAAGAGCATTATAACGTAGCTGATCAGTGAATGGGTCGCGTTAATGGCTAGGGCAATGCTCTGTTTACACTAGAGGGTAGTGTTACTCGTGTTTTAAGTTTGAAACAGGAAAAATCTGTGGAGAATGATTTGAATCTCCAGATTTTTCTCACAAGAGAGTTAGTACAAAAAGGAAATTGCAAAGCACTAATCTCTTATTGGGCCTTGCCATAAACAACTAAACTCTCAAAGAAGGCAAAATCATGGAGGTTGGAGAAACATCTTGGTTTTTTCTATTCAGAACTGGTGGAAAGAGAAGGGCAATGATTTCTCTCTCCATCTCCTATAAAATGGAGTTGAAGGCTCTTGGTTCATGGTCAAAGGATTGCTAAAGTTTTGAATACTTGTGAAGTAGAGATCATTGTTGTAGTGTGAAGGTCAAGAGTCAAAGAGGTTCATTGAGAAATTTTTGATCAAGACATCACCACTTTGAGAGATAGAGAGATTGGAAGGTTGAGGAGGGCTTGGTACAACCGATGGTTGTAATCCTCCTTTTTATAAATCCATAGAACTGTATTTGTTTTGTCCATTCTATGTGTTGATATTGTCATTTTTGTTTAATAACTTATATAGCATGAGATGAATGGCTTAGATGTGCATATTTTAAATGTTTATTATATATTGACTTAATTGATAGGAAGTGTATGTTATGGTAGAGATTACATGGGTGCTTTAATTGATTGCAGGGCTAAGATTTGGAGCTGGTGAAGGAGAACTCCTGTTTCTTTGTGTAGTGCTCTCCAAGGGACTCCAAGATCATTAAAGAGGTAATCTTCTATCTTACTCCATCAAGTTGTTTTAAGTTAATATGAACATGTATGTGCCTTCTTTGTAAACTATACGGCTAATATTACTGTCTGCCTCAGGCACCGAAAAGCCCTGAGAGGGATATTCGATAACCAACAACCCAAGAATTTTACCCTATAGCAGAATTGGCGACTCCGCTGGGGAGTTTCCCCATAGTTTTTGGACTATTTCTTCCCTCCTTTATTCTTTCCTCTAATCACAAACCCTTCCGACCAATATTTATGCCCAGTAGACATTTCAAAAGCTCGCAGAGTTCAATCCTGTTTCTATTTGACCATCTGAAGAACTTTACCCTGGCTAAAACTACCTCTGTGGTTTTTCCAGTGCGTTATAACGCTGCCTCTGCTTAAATATAGTGCGTTAGTCTCTAGATTAATGCTATCTTTACTCAGAGACAGTGTGTTACTCAGCCAAAAATTTGTTGTTCACTGTTGTGATTGTGTTTTGGTTGCAGAGTTTTTGGGCCATCAGTATCTCTCTTTGACAGAATCCCTGTGCTTGTTTAATAAGCTGGCATTTCTATTTGTTTGCTTGTTTGAAAATTTAGTGTCAAAAGCATTTACTTTTTAGAGAAGAAATTTTTTTTTTTTAGTTTTTCTACATCTAGTTGAGTTAATTCTGAAAATTTTAGTTCAATAGACTGTTAAGAAAAGGTAGATAGAAGTCTGAATCTTTAAATTTGAACTGTGCTATTTGAATGTTAGTGCATGGATGTTGAAAAGAAACCTCTCCTTGTAGAAATACTCTTCATCGAATTGAATATTTAGAGCATATTTTGCATGGTTTCTTGAGTCAGAGTCTCATTACATTTCATACGTCCACTCCCCCTCCGCAAGACTAATAATCAAGTACACTAAGAATCAAGCAATAATAAAATCAATCACAATTACTCTTTTTTGAGCTCACACAAACAGTAGTTCAGGCTAGGATCTTGGGTTAGGAAAGTGAGAAAATCATCCAAGATCTCAAAACTTGAAACTAGAGTCATTAACGAGCGAAATCCTACTGCACTCATATTATCGGGACCGTTCCTTTACCAGAGCTCAGTGCGAGACAACACTTGGGTGCAAAAGAAGGTAGCCCGCCTTCAACTGCATCCAGTGGGTGTGTTATATATTGGGGTTCCCTTCGGGGATGTCGAAACTAGATCAGGGATCTAGGTATTCTGCCCATATAGCATGCTGTCCTTGACCGTGGACCCCCCTAATGATGTTTGTGATTTGAGGTATCTTTAGTGGCCATAATTTTTAGGGACTTACACAAGGTGACTAGGACGGGCTATCCTGGTACCTAAAATAGACAGACCCACTCTATCTTCGGTCTTTAGGAGGGTACTCGTCTTCACAAGAGTGCTTACACCTATCGTCTGAGGTTCGGTCAAAACTCTAGAGTGACCGTAACTATACTTTCGACCAACCCTCTCTGTATACTATTGTGATACTGGATTTCATCAACAGAAAATGGTAGTACTCAGACAGACACCCTATTCTGGCTGCTTGTTGATTGATTTTAGAGAGTCATTTTTTCTTTTTTGGGTGTGTGGTTACTGTCATTAAGACTTTATAATACATCAAAATTTATTAAAATTTGTTAAAAATAAACAGGTCATCGTGGCATCCTCTGACCCACGCCTCTGTCTTAACGACAGCAAGGTCTACCTCCTTTGACTATTGAGGAAGAACTGAACCTTGGTGAACCCATGCCTTCTGCGGAAGAGCAGTCTCCATTGAAAAATCTTGATTTTCACATAACCTCATATCATACAGAATTTCTGGAGGACCCTTTCACGGAAGGGGTTGTACCTCATTACAATCCTCCACTCACTGATCCATTGGGGCCTATGATAGTTCAAATTCCACCATGCCAATACATGTCTTCGACCGCACAAACATCCATTTCACCACCAGCATCCATAGGGTCGATGCCAATGGCAACCATTCCAGGTTCGCCACCATCCTCCCCACCAGTTGTCAGTTCTATGCCATCACTTGGTAACCCCAGTAGTCAACATATACCTAATCCCAACCCTACGGTCATCACAACTATCAGTATCTCATCGAATCCTTCATGATCTACTCTTACCATGACCACGTTGGGACCCACGGTTGCTCCTTCCCCGAGTATGACTAGTTTGGTTCCTTTTAGTAACCCTTTTGGTTGGAACCCTTTGCTGAGTTCAAATCCCTTGGCCACTATACCAGGGGGCAATGTCACCAGCACGTAGGTAACAAGAAACATTTCACTTACCCTGCAATCCTTAGGACGAACGGGACAACCTATTATTAATACTATTCCCTTAAGTGGTTCAAATATAGGTGTAGGGTCTATGCCATTGCTGAACTATGCAAGTAGTAGCATGCATCTGAGAAACTTTATTGCATCCATATGGACTAACCCACCCCAACCTCCATCTAGAATGGGAGGGCACTTTTATATTGGGGGCAACCAACCGTTCACCCTGCAATACAATATGCCCTTTGGACAACAACCATATGTCCCTACCCCTCCACCTATAGGAAATTTTTATCAAAGTCCTGCGTATCCTCCTGGTAACACATTAATTGGTGGACCCTATGGTCTAAATAGTCAGCCCATACTTCCTTAGTTAGATTCGGGGGCAAATCCACAATTGTCATTTTTGGCAGCTCTGGACATCCCCGACATCCATAAACTGACTAATGATCCCATTAATCACAACCCGCTCTAGCCTCCAGTACCGCACAATATTCCTTCTAACATCCCAAAGTTCAATGGGAAATAAGGGGACGACCCAGCCGCACACATCACTACCTCTCATCTATGGTCTATATCCAATTCCATGGTGGATGATAGTGTCTGGCTTCAACTGTTTCCCCGCACCCTTACAGGCAATGCTGCCAAGTGGTATATTGAATTGCCACGCACTGCCATCAACACTTTTGGCACTTTAGCGATGGAGTTTCTAAAGAACTTCCAATTACCAATCAGATTTGAAACCAGAATGGAACTATTAACCTCGTTGCGCAAAGACACCGCCACCCACATCTCCGATGACATTCATGAATGGAGACATAGGAGGAGGCTAGTCAAAGCGCCAATCCCGGATCATCTCTTAGCTAATTGGTTTTGTAAGTCTCTCTTACCCCACATCTCTAAAGACATTGGCCTTTCCGGTGCGGTTACAGAAGATCAATGCATTCATCATGCCCAACATTTGGGTTTAATCTATTCACAATCTAGCACGCTATATGATTTTCTCCGCAATGCCCCTGGTAACCCAAATCCTCCAGCTACTCAGAAAACCGGAGCTCATGCCGACTGTCTCGTTGGCACAATCTCAGGTGTAGCCACAAAACAATCTCAGGGGCAAGCCTCCCAGCCATCCTCGGCTACCATCGCCCCTCACCAAACGACTACTCTTCCTACTGCTGAGGTAAATTCTATGCAAACTTCACAAAAACCTAATGGGAAAAATAAGAAGAACAAGAAAAATACATCTTCTTCGGAAGAGCAGTCGGACAATCAGAATAACCCTAATCATAAAAATGCTACCAAAAATGACAAAGGGAAGGATAAACCCATGAAATTTCCTTGCAAGATCTATGTGAAGGACCACTTGACATACAAATGTCCTTGGCTACAGGAATGCACCGATTTTATTGCAAACAAGGATTCTAGGTGAACACCTACTGTTCTTCATAATCCTTTCCCTAATCAACAACAGCAACATCAACACATGGTTAACAACCAGCCACATCCCCAGCAATGGGGAAATGGTGGTTCACATCCTTCCAGCGAAGGAACATCTACCATTTATGGCATTGAGAGTGTTGAACTTCAAACACGAGCCAAGATTTATGGAAATCCTACCATAGATGCTCAAGAACCTGGTAGTATTTCAAATCCACTACCGCCCAATGATTTGCATATCGAACGGCCTACTGCTGACCCCATGATTCGTTCCCCCCAAAGGGACACTTCAACGCACGACTCATAACACCTCTGCACGTGCAGCCCAAAACTACAATATTGTAGAAGAATTGGCGCAGGCACCATTAGCTATGTCTTCTCTCGAAGTATTGCAAACCTGTCTAGCACAAAGGAAAGCCTTGCTTTCGACCATTGGTGGAATAGACCCCAAGGATTCCATGCTAGCTATCTTTGATATGGAAAAATCTAAACCTCACCCCTCACACCAACTTGCATTCTAGGTGCAGGTTGTGTCGAAAGGGAGATCAATCCATTGCACTGTCATAGACGAAGGTGCTTCGACCTGCGTCATGTCACAAGCTTTCTGGCTCAATTTAGGTTCTCCTACCTTAACACCGCCGTCGAATTCCCTCAAATCTTTCGATGGCCACATGTTCCTCCCAAAAGGATACCTTGCTAGCTTTCCCATCACTCTGAGTGGGAAAACGGTAATCGTGGACGTTGAAGTCATAGAACGCCATCTCGACTATAATCTATTGCTTGGTCACAATTGGTCTTATGCCATGACCGCCATTGTTTCTTCGATATTTTGACTCATCCTATTTCCATTGGATGAGAAAATAGTCACAGTGGATCAGTTATCCTTCTGCATCTCTGATTATGCCACATTACTAAGTAGCACTATACTCCTAATAGGAGGCTTTCCTGACTTTTACGCTAGTATTGGTACCGATCTTCTGAAGGAATATTCCCTACTAGGTTGTTTTCCTCTTCCGCCGCCACAGATCTCAAACATGGTTTCAATGATATCCACCACTTTGGATGGCTCTATCGACCCATCACAAGAAAATTTGGCCCAATTTCCGACGGCCAATTTGTCGCTCTTCCAACACATAGTCATCGCAAGAGCGATAGTTCGAGGACGGGAAAAATGCGGATTTCCATTACATCGCAATTCCGATGCACTGACAAAGTGTCGCACTACTGACACTATTTCCGTCGCTTCCAAACAAGTGTCACTCTTCTGACATTTCCCAAACTGTCGCACTTCTGACGTTTGTAAACGATCACAATTCCGACGAAATGTGGTCCGACATTTTGAATGTCGCTCTTCCAACGTTTGTAAACTGTCGCAATTCCGATGAAATGTGGTCCAACGTTTTGAACATTGCTCTTCCGATGTTTGTAAATTGTCGCAATTCCAACGAAATGTGGTCTGACGTTTTGAACGTCGCTCTTCCGACGTTTGTAAACTGTCGCAATTTCGACGAAATGTGGTCCGACGTTTTGAACGTCGCTCTTTCGACGTTTGTAAACTGTCACAATTCCGATGAAACGTGGTCCGACGTTTTTAACGTCGCTCGTCCGACGTTTGTAAACTATCGCTCTTTCGACGTTTTTAAGCTATCGCAATTCCGATGCTTACAAAGCGTTGGTATACCGATGGTGGGTTCAATTTAAAAAAAAAAATGAAACTTTAAAACAGGACAGTAAATCTCCAATATTTGTTATGAATTGTGGGTGTTCCAATGACCATGAAATATTAATATAATAAACCACCCCGCAGTGCTTCGACTATAAACAATCATTTTTTTTTCACAAGAAAAAAATGTTGTTTTAAATATATTATATGGATTAAAACAGTCCATGAAGTCATTACATTTTCACATCTGAAGATTGGAACCCAAATATCCATCCAGAAAAGTGGAAGTCCCACCCCAGACAATGATAGAAAAATACCCATATCACATACAGGGACATGATAGAAAACCCAGTAACGGTCCACATGGAGATTATCGACAATCTGAAAAAGCATCCAAATATGCCCGAGGCATCTATAAGAAAGTGAAATATTAGCAGTATGTAGAATAGTAAAGCAACATATAGAGTACCGACGTCCATTGTTCCAAATAAAAATTAAAGTACCCAAAATCCTTGAACAGAGAAAAATGTTAATCATGTGAGGAGTGTGATATGTCCAAAATATAAAAATACCATCAGACCATATCAATAAACCAACAACATAGACCAGCATCGCTAGTTTTGAAGGCAGAGTGATAACCTGTCAACACACAATTTTTTTTTCTAAGTAAAGTTAATCTATTAATAGTGGGAATAAAATTACAACATGAATTTAGTCAAAAACATTGCCCAGAATTATGGCAAATTTTTTATCAAAAAATCAAAAAAGAAGACTGCCCTCATACGGGAAAACCAGTCTTGAACATTTACAGAATTCAAAAATATTACAGAGGTCCAGCACAGTAATATAATCTAAAACATGCCCAATTAAGTGGGCAAGCGAAGCAAGAAAACCAAATTAACCAAACTACTCCTTCGATGGCTCCTCGACGATTCGGCACCATCCTTCGAAAGGTTTAGGATCGCCAGGTGCTATCTCCACATTCATGACACAGCTCCCCTCCTGAAGGCCCGAATGTTGGCCGACTTTTTTTGAGCTTAGACCCGCCGAACGGGTGCATTGTTCCTCCGTTTGGGCCTCCTCATGGAAGACCACAGTTATTGTAGCTGTGATTCGTGGGTGGTTCAAAGAGAAATTAAAGGAAAAAAGTGCAGTGCACGTCGTAGGAGAAAGTGAAGCGGTGGGGAAATGAGGAGCAGGGGAACTCATACAGTGGCCATATCCTAGAACCTGACCGCGCCCACTCCTAATGTTTGGATAGCGAGCTGCGTAATAATCACTAGACTGGGAAGATGACTCAATTGAGGGGCTGGAGGGAGCGCGCAGGGGTTGACCTCTAGTGCTCCCCCTGTGGCAACGCATCCTTTAACGCAGGCGAGGCATGGGTGTAGTCTCAGCAGTGGACACAAGATGAGACGAAGAAGCAGAATTCCAGGAAACGGACGAAGACAGACACAGACCAGACCGAGAGAAATGTAGATATGCACCAAGGTCTAAGCAGTAGTTCAGCTGGCCACTTCTCCTTCTCGTCACAGTGAGCAGGCAGTGTAACCCAGCAACTGGAGTGCAATTCAAAGGTTGCGGCTCATCTGAAAAACCATAGCGAAATGCCATTTTATCGACCCGACTGTAATCCAATCGAAGAACGCCCATCATAATTAATCTCTCATTAATGAGAGCCGAAGGCTGGATCATATTGGAGCATGTGGAATCGCTAACAGGAGTGGAGGTCCGATCTTGAACAGTTCTAAAACTTAATGCAATTTGATGTGAAAACCTTGGAACTTAAATATCGGCTAATTGAACAACATTAAAACTTAATGCAATTGATATGAAATCGCCACATCCATGTCCCATCGCCTTAAACGCCATCGAATGCACCCACATTTATGAGCGGGGCAACTTTTGATTAAGGACACGTGGCAGAAATTGATTGGAGCAGATCTTTGTTTGGGCCGCTTGTGCAGTGGAAATCTAGACCCGAAAAAGATTAGGGCAAATTTGATAAGAAATTCGCGTCACAACTCTCCCTCCGTATGCCAGCCCAACTTCAGACCTGAAAAAGATTAGGGTGGAATTCATTTGGTTTTCGCGTCACAAAATTGGCCGACGTCAGTAGGCTATTTTGGAATGCGAATTTGGTTTGAATTATGGTTTATCGCCATTTGAAGTCCGGCGGGCTCGACTTAAGAACAATTTTGTTTGATCCCATCTTATAAAATTTGTGTTGGTTTTCTTTGATAATACACATATTTATAATAAATCATGGGAATACCACACTAAACATGTGGAAAAGTTATATAAATTATTGAGAACAATCATTTTTATGTAAAAATATCCAAATTTTCTTTTGGGAAATAAGAATTCAAGTATTTGGTTCATATTGTTTTTAAAGGAAGGAGTCAAGTCGGAGCCTCAAAAGATGCAAGCTATTACAAAATGACCTATTCCTAAGAAAATCAAGGTTCTTAGAAGATTTTTTAGACTTACATGATATTATTGATCATTTGTTAAGAATTATGCATGCATTTCAAGTCCACTCACATATCTCTTGAAGAAAATATCATTTATATGGAATGACGAGGCTACTTTGGCATTCTCTCTTTTAATGGATGCCATGTCTTCTACACCAACATCGGTTGCACCTACTTTTGGTAAAACATTCATAGTAGAGTGTGAGGCACTAGGGCAAGGAATTTACGTAACATTAACAAAATAATGGATATCATTGGCTTTTAAAAGCAAGGAATTCAAAGAAAATATTTGGTGAAATCTACGTATGAAAAATAAATGGAAGCAATATTACATGCAATAAAAAATGGGGATAGTATATCACTGGGAGGTACTTTAAAGCCAAGATATACCATGATAGCATAAATTATTTTTTGAAGCTATGGATTTCATTGGAAGATTAACAAAAATGAGGAGAAAAAATGCAAAGTTTTAATTTTGAGATAATCTGCAAAAAGGGTAAGGAAAATTTAGTACATGATGCTCTTTCTAAAATAGAAGAAGCCTCAAATTTATATCCAATTACATTTTCTATTCCTAGGTGGCTAGAAGAAGCTTGCCATAATGGAAAAATGACAATAGTACTAAACAAAAACTAAAATTTATAAAGGAAGGGATGAACTCTATGGAGCATTGGGAGTGAAAGAGAGATATACTTTGGTGCAAATGTAGAATATTTTTATGCACGCAAGCATATTTGAATAAACAAATATTAAGGGAGTCCCATGTCTCTCTGATGGTAGGATGCAAGGTTCCTTAAAACATCTCAAAGGATCAAAAAATATATTTTTGGAAGGAATGAAGAAAGATATTCAAAATTTTGTAAGAGAAGGCCAGGTTTGCATAATAAATAAAAGAGAGATAGTAAAATCTCTAGGGTTACTTCAACCATTCCACATACATATCCAAAGACTAGAAGATATATCAATAGAATTTATTACAGGGTTACTGAAATATAAAGGTAAGTATTACATTTTTGTGGTCATTTATATAGACAAATTTTGTAGATTTTTTTGTAGAGCTCAAAGTACATAAACAACAAGCCAAGTGGCAGAAGTGTCCGTGAAATAAATTCATAGTCTTCATGGTTTTCCTAAAGTAATAGTAACAAGAAACTTTTGGAAATAATTATTTAATATGAGTGGAGAAACACTAGCTACCATGAGTTCTACATATCAAACACAATCAAATGATCAAACAAAAATAGTTAACAAATGTTTTTAAGGTTATCTACAATGTTACTCTTTAGAAAAGCAATCTTAATGGATGAAGTGGGTTCGTCAAGGAAGAATGGTAATATGATAATACCTATCACACATCTACTAAAATTTCCCCATTTAAGGCCCTTTATGGATATCCAACTCCTAGTATCTCATACTTTTTGCAAGATAAGTCCAAAGTATAGGAAATAGAGTCACATATAGAAAATACTAAAGAAACTTTGAAAATTATTATGGAAAACCTTCAAATGACATGAAACGTGATAAAACAACAAGGGGAACAACATTGAAGTGAAAGATAATTTGAGGAGGGTAATTGGGTATTTTTTAGATTATAGCATTATAAGAAATCTTCATTCAAGAAAAAGAAGAATAAAGAATTAGCTCAAAAATGTTATGGCCCTAAATAATTATTCATAGGATTGCAAAAGTGGTATAGAAGTTATATTTTCCTTCTTCTTGCATTCATAAGGTTTTTCATGTATCTTGCCTAAAAAAGGTTTTGGGAAAAAATATGCTAATGTAAATAGAACTTCCAAAATTAGATGAAGAATGAAAGTTGATTCTTGAACCACAAAAAGTTATAGATAAACATTCTGTATCTCTTTGACATATAACCATTATGAAGTACCTAATCAAGTGGAAGAATATTCCTCTAGAAGAAGGTACATGGTAAAATGATCAATTCATGATGAAATACCCACAACTAAAGGTTTCATTTGAAGTTTTGACAAAGGTTTTGTTATATGTTTTATATATCGTGCGGCGGAATAGTTTTATTGTTTGTTAAGGTCCCACACAGTGATCAAATTTGAAGGGCAGGTCCGAATTTCAATTAGAAGGGCATATATCTGTGTCACCCTTCCATAATGAAAAGCTTAAAAAAAAAAAAACTTTTCAATTGACCACAATAAATTATTTTTACATTTCATTTTCAGAAAGACAAAACCGTCAATCTTTATATTAATAAAAGACTATTAAATATACAACAATGAAGAAGGCTCCATCTTTCATTGCTTAAATATATCATTGGCAATGTCAACATAAGTCTTGAAGACACTATTATAAGAATTTGGATACATACCACCGGGATATAGGAGATTCTTATGTGTCAGATTGTGTAATGCAATTTTGACTTTGTCTCACAAGGAGCAGCAGCATGGAGGTCTGGATTTTTCTTATAGAAATTTTTTATTATTATTTGAAACTTTGTTTATAGATATAAATACAACAATGAAATTATGAGCATGGTGGACAATTATTCAAGCTCATGATGCCAAACCATGATGATGTAAGTTTGGAATTTAACATTTTTACATGTTAAAGAAAAATAGTCAAAATCACTGACAACTTAGTATGCCATAATTAATAATCATTCCCTGTTCACTTTTGTTAATAGTTTTATGTCACACGATGATCTCTCTTCTCTGGCATTTACTTGTATTGAAGATCACTATTCTAGGAATAAGGAGTTATTTTCTCCAAAAATAACCCCAGCCAAACATTGACAATGCATCAAGGATATCTTTCTATGCTTCATAAGTACATATGTTCTACTTCTAAATCATGTCTTGGAAGTGGTTGTTTTGCTGGAAATTATTCACCAGTTGGTTTCATACCAAAGTCTTTTTCTCATTTTCAACATCCAATACATGAAAAAGATAATGGTTTAAAACAACATAAATATTTGAAATTTTGCAAGAATTGTCTGGCACACTTTGAATATGAATTTTGAAGTCAAGTGCATGACGCTGTATAGGATCAAGTGTCATTTTGAATACCAAATGTTTCACAAGAAACTTCTCAACATACTACCCTGCAGTAAGGATTAAATGAAAATATTGCATCAACTATTTCCATAATAAAAGTGCACCTCGGCCATAAGACTAAACAACTACAAATGTTGTAGATCTAACAAGACCACACAATCAAATGTATTCCACAAGGCCAATACTGTATGAAAAATGAAAAGGAGTTTCCAACCAAAAATACCTTAGGCAACTAATTCAATTAGATACACCAAAACATCAGAAAAAAGGAAAACCAGCCTACTCAAAAGGCAAGTGTTTACCTCTTTTGACAAAATTTTGAGTTCCGAAACAAGGGCCCTTATTGTCTTGTCAATGCCCCTAGTAATTTGAATGGGGTTTGCACCTGCTGCAACAACCTAAACAAGAAGGTTTCATTTCAAATTATTTTGAACAAATTTAAGATACAACCATTGTCAGTTTTGTATTTCCTAACAAGCTCATAAATTTTGACAAAAGAACCAAATATTTTAATACCTGATAGCAATTTTTTCACTCAAAAACTATCTTAGACTCAATAAGCCCAACCCAAAACTAAAAAACCAAACACCATAAGACCCTACAAAAATGAATAGATGATCTTAATCTAGTACTATCGACAAAAAGTTACCTTTACACCCTCACTTATTAAACCCTATGCTGTTGAATTTTAACTTCAACAGCTGCAGCAGAAGGATAGATGCAATAGCAACATTTTTTTTTGGAGGTTGCTTGCATGCCATCCAGAAATTTAATTCAGCATTTAAAATTCCTGCAAGTTTTTTTGTAGACGGCCGGAGCCATATTTCTGTACAGGATTGTATTTAAACACAACAACCAGCATTAACGCAATTCACCAACCAGAAATCAAACAAACATAAATTTACCTGCCAGTTTTGTAAATTCAAAAGGAGGACACGTGGAGCATTAATATTGGATTGTATGAAATTGAAGGGAATCTGAAAACCTGAAAACTGGACCCGAATTTTTTATAGGGCACATTGGATTGAGAATTCGCATTACAAATTAGGCAGACTTCAGCATCCAATTTTGGAAAGCGAATTTGGTTTGAAATTCAATCTATTTAGACTTTTGAAGTCCGACGGAAAGGGTTATTTAATGTTTTGATAGTTTAATTTTATGTATGCTTTAATATATACATATGTTTTAAACATATGTTATATATATATATATATATCATATGCAAAATGAAAGGTGGGCCATAGAATTTAGTTTTAATTTTATTTTTTTTAAAAGAGGGTTTATTATAATATGTTTTATATGTTATGGCATATAAAAAT
Organism: Pinus albicaulis; assembly: GCA_034641835.2. Classification (NCBI taxonomy): domain Eukaryota; kingdom Viridiplantae; phylum Streptophyta; class Pinopsida; order Pinales; family Pinaceae; genus Pinus; species Pinus albicaulis. The sequence continues at coordinate 23,188,991 of CM076584.1, read as the reverse complement.
AAAAAGGAAAAAAAATCTTGGTAGTTTTTTTTATAGACAGTACGTAAATTTTTTATTACACAGCAGTGTGTAAAAAGTGAAAGACTGAGTGTAACTTTTTAAGTGTGTATGCACAGCAGTGCGAAAGTGAAAAACATAGCAGAGTGTTTTAGAGACAGAGTATGTTTGTTTTGAACAGACAGTGAGTTGGTTTTATGCACTGCGTTTTGTAGCAGTCATAATTTTGTAATCCCTCTCAGTGAGGAAGTAGTGTAATAGTTTTTTTTTGAGTTATTGAAGGGAATAGAAGTTTGTTTTCAATGTATTGAAACTCTGTCTCCTGTCAAAGAAATTTTTATTTTCTCTGTGTTAGAGGAAGGGAGATTTATTCTCCATTCATTGTTCTGGAATTTTTCAATATTCCAACATGTGCAAGAACAACATATGTTGTGGTTCCATCCCCAACTAAATCATTTGTCTTTGCCGCAGCTTGCCTTACCAACTTGGCCCCAATATTTTCAACTGGGTCCTCTAATTCAACCAATAAAAAGGCCAAAACCATAGCATTGAGATACATTTCATTACACCGTCAATAACAATAAAATTTGACTCAGCCATAACCCTTTCCTTTTATTGTTGTGAAAATATTTATGCATTAATCTAATGTGGCTAGTCCATAGGCCAAGTAGACCACTGGGTAACAAATATGTTTCCTTTCACCTTTGAGTTTTCAAATTATGCCTACCAAATATAAGACATTTAAGAGGGGGAACTAATACAACGTTAAAAAGAAAACCAGAGCACACATATACAAATTACCTCCTTAGCTACTGTCACACCATCATTAACTATTTTCGGAGAACCATGCTTGCTCTCCAAGACAACATTTTTCCCTTCACCCCAAGGGTGACTCCAACAAGATCATCAAGTTTGTTCACACCGCCTGCAAGACAAATTGACAATGCTTTCAGTAAGTGTGCAATTGAATTCCAGACCATATGCCAAAACAACCCTCCATGAAAAATTAAAATAACACATTAAAATCGAATATAAGTGGACAAGGAAAGATCCACCGCAGTGAAGTTTCACGTGCAGGGGACCTTCCTTTAAACATAATTTTTTCTCTGACCTGCAATTTTTTTGTCACTGAGCCATCCTTGTTGAAGTACAACTCCTTTTCCATAGCTCTTGTATTAACTACCTTCTCTCTGTCACGTAATCTCAGAGTCCCTCTTCTGCTTGAGCGATTAAATGAAATGGGTGAAAAAACTGAAAGAGAAGACAATTGTCTGCCATAATTATCAAACATTGCACCCAACTTCTTCCCCTTTCCATTGTTACCCAATGAGGTAGATGTGGCAATTGTTGTCATACCGCCCAAAGAAGAGGCCATCTTCTCTTATGCTGAATATAGAATTACAAGATCTTCATATTAGTATGAACCTTAACAAACATGACTCCCATTGCTAAAAACCACTTTTAAGTTGTAACAGGCAAAGCCAAAGCTGCTTCAAGCTGCATTATCAATCACAAGGTATCACCATCAAACCTATGATTTTAAGATAACAATTTATCTACCATTGAAACTATAATTTTAAAATAGATACACCTAGTGATATAGACACCTAGTGAGAGTAGAGGTTAGGAAATTATAATAAGAATTATTACAAGATATCACTCATAGTGTAGTTGATTGTTCATTGTCTGCTGTACCTATAATTTTAAAGAAGACACACTTAGTGATATAGACAACACTAAGTGAGAGCAGAGGTTATGAAATTGTAATGAGAATTATTTCAAGATATCATATTACTCATAGTACAGTTAATTGTTTATTGTTTGGTGTAATCATTGTTTATTATTTATAAACACAATCAAACATATTATGAGGGATGATGATGAAATTGACAATGGTCTCATAACAAACCATAATGGGCACATCCCCTGGCAAGATAGACTCTGAATAGGAAAGAAAGCAAAACAAAGTGATTACTTACAGGATCATAGGCTTCCTGAAGAACAAGATCCAGAGCAGCATCTGTAACCCCTAAAGCAACACCTCTCTCTACAAGACAAATCGATACATCTTTCATATGTAGTCTAGCAAATTTTCTGAGCCCATCATGAGAAAGAGGATAAAATACAACTATCTCATCAATTCTATTCAATAGCTCTAGCCTGAAATGTCTTCTAACCCGCAAAAATATTCAAATGCATGTCAAAGCATTGCAACCAAATTCGTGATAAAATTATATGAAAAATATGCATACACAGAGTCTAGGAGAATGAAATGGCAGGTGTATTGGCAGTTGCCGAAATGCGGCAACTAAAACGGCAGGTGTATTGGCAGTTGAGGAAATGCAGCTATTAAAACGGCAGGTATGTCGACAGTTGCAAGTGTGTGGATTGTTGCTAGTATTTTCAGACCGATTCCATGGAAATATACCAGAAACCAGTGGTATGTCAAACATAGAAGGTAACCCGAGAGACTGTGACCATTAGATTAAAAAAGTAATAGGTGTTGTGCCTAGATAAGAAGTGTTGACAAAAAAAATTTGATCTCTTTCATAACAAAAGGCCTATCGGCCTAAATATCTAGGACATGTGGCACTCCATGATAAAGACACATGGTGTGTGGATTTGAGTTTTGCAGGTGGTCAAGTGGGCCGAAAATAGGTGAAATGTGGCACCACTTAGAGATTGACATGTGCCAATTGGTACAAGTGGTAGACAATTGGCATGCTCAAACAACGAGGTGATGCAGGAATGACATGAGGGAGAAAATATCAGAAAAGCCCCAAATCTGGAGAACTAAAGCTCATCACCAACCTAAGATTGACAACTTTACATGATGTAACCTATGAAATCGTAAATGTAGAAATCATAGTAACAATAAAGTAACCTATGTAACAATAAAGTCGGATTCATCCTAGGAGTGGTAATGGGAGAAATCATAGTGAACAACAGGAAACATGCAGAGTTGCTTACAATCAACTAGATGAAAAAACACATACAAAAAACCTAGATAATAATCATGAACAAGCTTAATATTGAATTATGAACTGTAAAGGAACTTACAAAATGTGACATTACGAACCTGGTCAAGCGCACAAGCAAAAATATCTCGGACATGACCCTGGTTGACAAGTTGTATTGCTCATGATGCAAGAGGATTTGTACCTGCACTGCCAAGTCAATCAAAATCCATCATTATCTATACAATAAATACAAGTAATTGATGTAGTATTTTTTACTCTAAGATGCATTCTTATGATAATGTTAGAAAATATGTTGAAAATGTCAAAACATACCTGAATAAGCTCCTCTTTGTTTCAAGAACAATTTATTGGAGTCGCATGAACTTGGAACAAGCCTCCCACGATCTGAAAGAGTAGCAACTAAGTCAACAGTGACTTTTTTGTTGCTACGCTGGATCAACGGAGGTTTGCTCCAAGATTAAATCGCTCCAATAAATTATTCTCTACTAAACAGGGCCAACCACGTGAAGGTGGAAGCTCTTATGGCCCCTCCCTCCCCCCCTCACATCACTCTCAATTCCCCAATACCCAATCTATATTTCATTTTTTACTTTCATGAGCATAAAAAAAAATATTCAATAACTAATAAAAAAACAATTCAACAAAAAGTATGCAAGGAAACATTGAAATTAATGCTTGACATAAAAATAGTATGATAAATGAGTTTTTTATATAACGCAAAAAACGTTCCAAGTATGGTAACTTTTGTCTTATAATAATACAATATTTTACATTATCAAATTTTCTTTTTCTTCTTCCTATTTATAAAGCTCCTAATTACATCATCAATATCATCGTGCTCTACTCCTGTTTCGTGCCTTTCGACCCGCACTGCTGACCTAGTTACATAGTCATGATGTCTGGTCTCATCCAGTGACGGGGCATCGCCTACAAAAACAGATAATATTAAATTTTAATTTTCAGTTTTTAAATATCATTGAACTAGTTCGGTAATATTAATAAAAAAAATTGCAATGAGATTATTTACCTGGTGCACCAGTTGTCGCCGTTGGGACTGTTTCCCTATCTTCCTCTCTGGTGGTAAGATCCTCAAGGGAAAAATTCTCTGTCATTTAAACAAAAAACGTTATAAGGACAACCATCAAGGTATAATTAGAAAAATTATAAGTGGAAATTAATTACCGTCACGGCCCTCACTGATAGCAGCATTGTCGGCCTGGTCCCCACTACAATGATCAGGTTGCACGAGAGGATCATCTACATCTGGCTCTAAAACTGGGTTATTTGCCTCGTCAGTAGTGCTGCTCCCCTGATTTAAACAAAGTTGTTAGAAATTAAATTTATGGACGAAAACAAACATATTGAAAGGTTAATGTTTTACCTTATCAGGCATTCTGGATCTTGGGACCTGCCCCAAGATTCTGCGACGTTCAACTACGGCTTGATAGCCGAAATGGAAAGAAATATTTTTATCTTCCTCTGTAGTTTATGTTTCGAAGTCATCACCCTACATTACATATGATTGTGTATTTTTAATCATATTTGATAGGATTACAAAAATGTTGGAAGGCGATTCAATTAATTATAATATGTTTAGCTACTTAATTACAATTCTTGCGGCTAATTTCAAGTAGCCACCCTAGCCTAGCTTGTGATGGCCCTTTTTTTCAATCCTAGCTTTGGTTGCCTTCGAGGTGTCAGGCAATCTAGCATCAAAATATTGAAGTCAGATATGACGTAGCACACTTTTATTTTAGACATAGAGAAAATTAAAGCTATTGAATTAAAGTTGTAATTTACCTTGTGGGTCCAGTTGGCATTTTTCCTTCTTTCTTTGCCCTTTTCTCTTTTCCGTCATGGATGAGTGCTCTCCACTCACTCTCTGGAACTGTGAGAGGATGCTCGTATCTAGGGTTAAATTGCAATTGTGTCCTATAGGTGTCCCTAGTATATTTAAAATATTTGCCGGCTACCCGAGCCACCGTTGTTCTGTCAAATGTGCCGACCCCAAAAAGGGCTTCTAGATAATCTAGAAGTTCTTTTTTCAGGTTGGAATTCTGGGAATTCCACCCTATGCGTATGGTTGGGCCAAAAATTACCAACGCATGGCTCTCCAGATACCTGTAGAACTCATTGTTTCCTACACAGAAAAAAAAAAGATATTATCATTAATTTAAAAATAAAAATCATGATAAATATGTTTTAGATAAAGTACATGAAATAGTTAAAATATTAAAATTTACCTAGGAGTTGTACATGCTTTATAGGGACACCTTCATCATTCACCAACAACGTGCCATTAATGGTCCCTGTGGAGCTGACACGTGTAGCTCCAGGAAACGCAATAATGTAGTTGGCCATATCGGCCTCATCATTGCCAACACGTTCAGCGGTTGGCTGGGTGTCTGCTTGGGCAGGGTGTGTTTCTTGGCTAGCACCTAAAGGAGTAGAAGGTGTACGAGAGGGTTGTTGGGAAATCTCTTTCCCTTGTGTCCCACTACCACCAACACCGGGTTCAGCAAGTGCCAGAAAACGCTACATACAAAAGAATTTTTTGTTAGTTTAGTCAATGTAAAAATTAAAAATCAAACTATCACAATTCATCTCATGTAGAACAAAAAAAATATCCTTTTGACTTTTTATTATTACCTGATATGTTTCTAGCTGGCTCATAAGTTTTTTTATCTTCTCTTCTATTTTAGGTGTTTGAGGCGCGTCTATCAAAGTATTAAATTCTGACCTTGCATCTCGTGCCTTTTTTCGCAACAAGAACACTGGAGATAGGGATGAAGAAAGCTCTTCCTCAAAGAGGGAATCATCGGGCGTACCATGGCTAGGTGTCTGCATATTTGAACAAAATTAATATTATTTCAATTATGTAAATAACTAAAATACCTAAAGATAGAGCAATGCTGGCACTTTACATGTTCTTCCGCTGGCCTCTTTCCGCGATCATCATGTCTCGGGGTTGTTCCTGCACTGCTCTGATCAGTCTGCCACATTGCAATAAAATTATAAATGTAAAAACTTGAAAACAATATCTAACTTGAAAACACAAAATGAAAACTGAAATAATCTCTAATAAGACACCGGAAGACAGAGTTAGAGTTTCAAATATGCCTTGCATTGAATTCAGTCCTGGAAACATGTCATTGCACATTAAGGCACCCAAACAAGAGACGATTTGACAATGAAGACCTTATTGAATATATTGTTGGAGCAACTTCTAGTAAACTTGTTGTGAAGACCTTGAGGACATTTTTGGAGCAACATTGTTGAAGGTGATGGTATAGCATTGTTGGAGACGATCTTGAAGGGCCTTGAAGTGAAGCTTTTGGAGCAACTATTGAAAAATCCTTAGAGCATTTAAGTAAGGCACTTTCTATCTTCCATCACCTTTTCCTTTCAATATCCTTTAAACAATTTTGTTGATATTTAATGTTTGAAATCACGTTATAATTCCTTGATTATATGTGTTTGGGGACTTTCCCTTTGAAATTACCCAAAAATACCCTGGCAATTTTATCTTCAGGATGCATGTCTGACCCTATTGTTCAATATTTTTGATTGATAGTAGTAAACATAGAGAGTTAAGGGGCTCTTGACTTGGTTTGGTTGGGCCATTAGATCCCTAACATCTACTAGGAAGAACCCCCCTTGAGTTGGAGGAGAGCTAGCCCGAATTGAAAAGAGGTCGGTGAGGTGACAATGGGGCTATTGAATTACACATGGTATCACACTTTAGCTTTAGGACTTTATCTTGAGAAGTGCGAGATTTTGCTATATCAATTCTCAAATTGTATACAACACTATTGTTAAGAACTAATAAGAAGTGATGTTGAGGGGTTTTTGGGTATAAGAAACAATACCATTTAAAAACTATGGTTCTCAGTCCTTGGCATTCCTTCACCTAGGCCTAGGGGCACACAAGAATAATTTCACACTAAACCATGCAAACTTAAAAGTAACTTAACAGATCCATAAAGTAATAGTAATCATAATTCCTAATTTCTTATTGTACGATATAATGCAAATTATTCAATCATGAAGCAATGAAGACATGCAATGTCTAAATTTCAAGATTGATGAACCAATACAAGAAGTTAGAAACTACAACTTTGATTCAATACTCTGTGTCCCAAATCCAGGAAGGAATCTAGTTTGTAGTACAGAACATGCATCGTGTATTATCAATTCTTAATTGACAACAACTAAAGGTCATCTACCTCATCAATTCCTTCCCATTTGTGTTTTTATATTATATTCCTTATAAAAGTGTCAAATTTCTCTCAAAGTAAGCAACCACTGAATAAAATAAAAAATATTTGAGATATGATTGAGAAATGGTCATTTATTTCTTGAAAGGATCTTCACAATTTCTTTGGTTGTTTTTCATCTCAAGAAACAAGAAATGACCTAAGAAACTATCATGATGTAATATAAGAAACAACATGGTGCAATGGCCATTTTCAAAGCCAAATGATGTCCATTAAGGACATGGCCTTTATTTGGTTCCTGTTTCATAGGAGTTTTGGGTAGAAATGGAACTTTTTTGTACCATTTCCAGTAGTAAAAAGGGAAAACCTTCTTTTTCCATGGGAAATAATTTACCTTTCCTTTTTCAAGATAATCTAAATCACAAAAATATGAACTATACTGCACACATTCTTGGATAATGTGAAAGTGGAAAAGGAATACCCTACACAAGTGATGCACACATGTACACTTGAACACTAATAGATTTTTGTAGTTGAAATGCAATGCTTTTTTTCATTTAAATGTAGGGTTTTTCAAGCAGGGAGAAATAATGGCTACCAATTTAGTAAGCGTTTCTTTGGGAAAATTTTAAATATTTTATTGGGTGATGAAGATAATAGAGCGTATTGAATCTTGATTCTTGACATTGTGTTTAACTTGAATAACTCAAATGATTATAAATATCAGTGGATGAGTTCTTTTTTCAAGTATGTCACTCAAAACTCTTATGTCAAAGCATTGTATGATGGCTAGCATTTGCTTGTTTCCCTTTCTTCAGTTCAATGTAAAAAGTATATTAATATATTGGAGCACGAATGATAACTAAAATTGTTTGCTCTGCAGTATATCCAGCCCCAAGATTATGAAAAGTTTTCTCAAGTGGAGCTATTGGTTATTGATGAAGCAGCTGCAATTCCATTTCCTATTGTAAAGGCTCTGCTCGGGCCATATTTAGTGTTTCTGTGCTCTACTGTAAATGGGTAATAATTATAAATGAGCCAACCACAATCACAGATTTTGTAACCATTCGGTTTCCATGGATAATGATGATGATATTAACCCTATATATCAGTGACCTATATCTATATGAGAATGATCTCAACATTGACCTTGATATGGTTGTATGGATGTGACCTTTGGTATGTCATCAAAAAATCACCAAATATCAAAAAATCTCAAAATCTGGAGAACTAAAGCTCATCACTTTCGATCTAGAGTACTACCCTTGTGATAAAGTTGATGAATTTCGATCTCCTATTCTCTACCACTTTGCACTTCACCTTCAATATAAATCAGACCAAGGGCAATTTGTTACTGGGTGTTGAGATGGATGAGTTTTTCGAACTAAAATCCATAGCTTAAACTTCATGAAACTGGTGGAGTCAAATTCATGCAAGCACAAACACATCTTACACATCCTCTTTGAAACTCATCCAAAAGAACATTGGAAGACATCTAGAGAGAACCCTATAGCCTAACACAATCCAATGGAATTGACCAAAAAAACCCAAATAGAGTCAACCCTACTATAGGAGGAAGGGCCTGCAGTAAGAACTTACCATTTTGCAAGAGCCGAGGGTGAATGCTGTTCTGCAAGAGCTGAGGGCGAATGCATGGCGAATGATGTTCTACAAGAGCTGAGGGTGAATGCAGGGCGAATGCTGTTGTGCAAGAGCTCAGGGCAAATGTCAAGCCTCGTAAGAGCTCGTGGTGAATGATGAGGGGGAATGCGTGTCTTCCCGTGTGCAGCCGAGGGTGAATGCTGAGGGCGAATGCTATTTTGCAAGAGCTAAGGGCGAATACTGTTCTGCAAGAGCTGAGGGCGAATACTGAGGGTGAATGTTGTTCGGTAAGAGCTGAGGGAGAATGCTAAGGGTGAATGTTGTTCTACAAGAGCTGAGGACAAATGTTGAGGGAAAATGCTATTCTGCAAGAGCTGAGGGTAAATGCTGAGGGTGAATGCTGTTCTGCAAGAGCAGAGGGCGAATGTGCGCGTGATATCAGACGTTAATGTAGTTTTTAATAAAATCATTTTTATGTAGCACGCATATAAGTTTCATATGTTTATGTAGCACACATATAAGTGTCATTATACCGACGGCGGACAAAGCGTCGCTATTGCGACGGATGCCTCCAGACATCACAATTGCGACACCTAGACATTGTGTCGCACTTGCGATGTTTGGAGGCAGTCGTCGCAATAGCGACACTTTGGGGCATAGTGTCGCAATTGTGACGTCTTCCTCCAAACGTCGCAATTGTGACACTTTGTCTAAGTGTCGGTATTGCGACACTTTTCTCTAAGCGTCGGTATAGCGACGGTTTCAGGCGAGATTGAAAAAATTTGGGGAAATTTCCGACATTTGGTCAAAATCGTCAGAACCAAGTGTCGGAATTTCCCCCAAATGTACTAGTGCATGGATCATTCCAGCACCTTCAGACATTGATTCCTACAGAGATTAGATGCCGCTCTCACTGGATGAGTTGGCTTACCAAGCCATCCAGATCACATATAAACCCTCCACTACTATGGTTTCGACCAAAGGTACAAACCTCCCTCTCATCACAGTTCTCTCTAAGGATCTCCTCAATGAAGTCTTGCCTACAAACGAAGCTATTCGAGAGATCATGTCTCTAGAAGAACGACCTTGGGGAGAGTTTCACCATAGCGCTTCGACGATTGACTCGAACATGATAAAAACTAAAATCCCATCCTTTGACCCACTTGAGATGGTTCCCTCCGCTTACACAACTGTTCAAATTATCGATTCAAAAGGGAACATGGGTAATCTTTCTCAGACTATGCTCATTGATATCTCAGTCAAAACAGGTATTATGGAAAATATTCAGATTGGAGCCGATTGCAATCCTAAGGAAATTGCATGCTTCACATCCCTTTTCAAGGAATTCCGTGATGTGTTTGCTTGGTCTTATGACAAAATGCTTGGCATAGACCCGTCTATCGTCAAGCACGAAATCAAGATTTATGACAATGCCAAACCAATTCGGCAGTGACTCATACCTTTCCACCCGCACAAAGTAGCCGCCATCAAAATTGGGGTAGAAAAAATTTTAAACGCTGGTTTCATCTATCCCGTTCCTTTGATAGAATGGGTTTCCAATCCGGTTCTTGTCGATAAAAAAAAAAGGCACCATTCGAGTTTTTGTTAACTATCACGATCTGAATGCTGCTTGTCCCAAAGACAATTATCCTACACCGTTCATAGATCAGATTCTCGATGATTGTGCCGAATGCGAATCTTTTTCCTTCATGGATGGATTCTCGGGCTATAACCAGATTGCAATTAAAAAATACGACCAGCATAAAATTGCCTTCATCTATCCTTGGGGCACATTTGCATATCGTAAACTCCCATTCGGTCTGAAGAATGCTGGAGCAACTTTTCAGCGGGCTATGGACTACGCTTTTCATGACATTAAACATATTTTACAAGCTTACTTGGATGACCTTCCGACCCATTCCAAGAAATGACCTGATCACCTCGCTCATTTGAAAGAAATTTTTGCTAGGTGTAGATTCTATAATATACGTCTGAATCCTCATAAGTGTGTATTAATGGTCAAGTCCGGACGTCTGTTAGGTTTCATTGTCTCCAAGCATGGGATTAGAGTTGATCCCGATAAGGTTAAGGTGATTGTTGAATTGTCGGCACCACAATCCATCCTTCAACTCCAACGTTTGCAAGGGAAGGCAAACTTTTTACGTTCATTCATCGTTAACTATGCCGAGATGACGAAAGGATTTATGTGATTATTGAAAAAAGGAACACTATACTTGTGGGATGACCAAGCTCAACGGTCATTTGATGCTTTAAAACATGCACTTGTTTCAACCCCACTCATTAGTGCCCCTGACTACTCACATGAATTTCTCCTCTACCTGGCAGCCTCACCATCCTCACTTGGAATGGTTCTGGTTCAAGTTCACAGTGACGACAGTGAACATTTGATATAATATTTGTCCAAAGGTCTAATCGGACCAGAATTACGTTATTCACATGTGGAGAAACTTTCTCTGGAAGTAGTTTTAGCCGTCACCCGTCTCCAACACTATATATTGCTGTGACAGACTACGGTTATTGCTTTGGAGAACCCCATGCGACACATCCTGTCTAGAAAAATTATTGGAGGGAAATATTCCAAATGGATCATAATCCTCCAACAATTTGATTTGGTCTTCACAGCTGCCAAAGCAAATAAATCCCTCGTCTTCGCCGAATTATTATCGGACCTTCCCAGAATCGACCCAGGAGAAGTAGCTCATGATCCATTTCCTGATGAATTTGTATACTTGGTTGATTCTTCGGACCCATGGTATGGAGACATTTTGGTCTACCTATAAACCCAATGCTTCCACCCAACTCTCATGTCCAATGACCGTTGTCGTATCTGCCACCAAGCAAAGCACTACCTTGTGCTAAACGATACACTATATCGTCATGGTGTTGATACTATTCTCTGACGTTGTCTCACTTTCGATGAGGCAGAACACGTTTTGAATGACTGCCACATAGGGGCATGCAGTGGTCATCTTTCGGGCATAGCTACTGCCCAAAAAATCTTACGCACAGGTTACTATTGGCCCACTTTGTTTAAAGACTACATTGCAGCGGTCTAGAAGTGCCATCCATGTCAAATTTTCACAAAACATCTTTGAAATCATCATCTCTCGTTCTTCTCATTCATGTTCTCTCTCTCGCTAGATACTCATGATTAACAGTTGAATACCTGCAAATGCAACATTTTCAACCAATCAAAACTTGCCCGGACCACTTCAAAACAGTAAAAAACGAGTTGCTAAAAAACATGGTGCATCTAATGTGGGCCCTAGTGTAAAACAGAGTGTTCTAATGCGGCATCCCTTCACGGGTTATGCATTTAACGCAAATGTAACACTACTCACCCACGTTAGGCGCAAGCATTTTTTTAGGGCCCCACAAATTTGCCATTTTGAACCAGGAAAACGTAACAAAAATACAATTAAATGATAGCAGGAGGTTCTAGCTCTTACCTGGATCTCGCGGGAAGGAAAACCATTGCCCAGATTGACCGTAATCATCATCCGAATATTTCACCCCTTTTCACCCCAGAGCTCCTTCACAGCACTCAAAACAGTGAAAATGAAGGTCTTCCAACCTTCTTATAGCCAATTCTAGGGCATGACTCTCTTAAGCTAGTCGGAAAAAATCGTGAATTCTTGTTGCGCATGTGTCACAACTATTGAGATTTGGTACTCATGTTCTGATGAGTGATCAAGATTCATATGCAGACATACTCGTCTTTACTCGAGCATTCTTTTTACGGTATTTTCCTTGCTCGTTAATCCAAAAAACCTAAAGTTCCTTTCTTTGGACTCGTTAAACTTATATGAAGTTGATATCGAGCATTCTTTTTATGGTCTTTTTCTGGCTCGTTAATCCGAAAAACCTAGAGTTCTCTTCTTCAGACTCATTAAAACTATGAAGAAGCACTGAGATTTCTTTTTAGGAACCTTTTTCTCACTCATAAAACTGAAAAAACCCCGAGTTGACTTTGTTGGGCTCGTTAAACTACCACGACAAAGAGTAAGGAGCCATTCTTTTCCTCTTTTTCAAATCTCTTTAAACCGAAAAAGTAACCGAGTATTCTCCGTGTGACTCATTAAAATTTCATGGAGGTAACTGAGTTTTCTCTGCGTGACTCGTTAAAATTTCACGAAGGACACCAATTTTTTCTTTGTTGGACTCGTTAAAATTTCACAAAGAGAACTGAGTTTACTCCGTCTCCTCGTACTCATAACAAAAGTAGTTAGACATCCATCGAACATATATTTCTCACTTTTCCGGCTTCGATGGACTAACTCATGAAAAATGAACTTTTTCAGGCTTACTATTCTCCCTATGTCGTGCCTGGTTATCAAGACATGACAAAGGTACCCCAATGGAGTTGTCTTTTATGATATTTTTCAGACTCTCTAAATATGAAAAATTCACTAAGTTTACTCATCTGGACTCGTTAAACATAATTAGATGGGGCACGAAGTTGTCTTTTATGATATTTTTCAGACTCTCTAAATATGAAAAATTCACCGAGTTTACTCGTCTGGACTCGTTAAACTTAATCAAACGGGGAAAAATTTGGGAAAAATGGATACTACCTTTGTTACATTTCAGAAAGGTCGATTTGGTAGCAAAAATATTGAACATGGCACTTTCCAGAAAATTCTTTCGCAGTTAGCCAAACCCTACCATCTATGAGTATTAGCCTTCATCTCCCAGTGTCCCTACACTGGTAAAATCCTAACACACTCTTTGGTGTTCATTAAGCCTCAGTTGCCTAGTACCCTGTTACAGTGCCTTCTATTGTTCAAGCAGATCTCACCATCTACTGCTCCTGTTATCAACCAAACCACTCATTATGCCATAAATTATTTGTCGTCTGACATCCCCATTTACTCTTCATTATCTCAATCATAAACAAAATCAGTTGGTTTATGTTTCGTGTTTACTGATGTAGGACGCCTCAGTGCCTACCTTTCGACAGATCTCTTCCTATTGACTTTAGCATATTATCTAGGAAGTTGATCCAGAAACCCATCAATACCCGGATACTTGCAGACATTAGTGGCAGGTAGTCTTGTGTTTGATCATGAGTCTTCATCATTGGCTCCTGGTCGAATGATTGTACGAGTGTTCGACTTCAACTCATTTTATTCACACTCGCTAGATTGTACTATGCATCTTAGGGACCATCATCATTATCAGTGGCCACCTTTGTGTCTGTTAATAGTTTTCATTATCGACTGGTAATCAGACGATTTCTCACATGTTCGACGACAACTCCTTCATTCACATGTTGAGGAATATGCAGTTTAAGTGAATCGACGGTCAAGACCTTAGGGCAAAGGTTACATCATTAAAGTTGTGTTCCCTTCCCCAAGTTGCAATATTGTTTATGGATACATCTTCTTCAGCCTCATCCTGTTATGACATACACTCCCACATTGTGCTTATCGGTGGAAAGATTTTGCATATCTCTATTCTAGAGAAATCATGTTGTTTAAGCTACTGAGCATGGGAATGCCCGACTCAAGGCAGATACTATATTTTCTGACATATTTTGTTGTTTCAGGTTTTTCCTCAGACTTTCAATCTCTTTATCTCTACTACACACATTGTAAAGTATTTCGGCCATCGTCTTCGTCTCTGACCTCACACTTTAGGGGGGCATTTTTTACAGGTCAAAATACCTCCTCATTAGCTCATAGGAGAAGATAAATATGGAAGGAATACAAAGACCTAAATTAAACCTATTTCTGCCAAGGTAACGCCTCACTATAACAACACAAGAGCATTATAATGCAACTAATCAGTGAATGGGCCACGTTAGTGGCTAGGGCAACGCTCTGTTTACACTAAAGGGCAGCGTTACCCATGTTTTAAGTTTGAAATAGGAAAAACCCGCGGAGAATGATTTGAATCTCCAAATTTTTCTCACAAGAGAGTCAGTACAAAAAGGAAACTGCAAAGCACTAATCTCTTATTGGGCCTTGCCATAAACAACTGAACTCTCAAAGAAGGCAAAAGCATGGAGGTTGGAGAAACATCTTGGTTTTTTCTATTCAGAACTGGTGGAAAGAGAAGGGCAATGCTTGCTCTCTCCTTCTCCTATAAAATGGAGTTGAAATCTCTTGGTTCATGGTCGAAGGATTGCTAAAGTTTTGAATACTTGTGAAGTAGAGATAATTGTTGTAGTGTGAAGGTCAAGAGTCAAAGAGGTTCATTGAGAACTTGTTGATCAAGACATCACCACTTTGAGAGATAGAGAGATTGGAAGGCTGAGGAGGGCTTGGTACAACCAACGGTTGTAATCCTCCTTTTTATAAATCAATAGAACTGTATCTGTTTCCATTCTATGTGTTGATATTGTCATTGTTGTTTAATAACTTATATAGCATGAGATGAATGGCTTAGATGTGCATAGTTTAAATGTTTATTATATATTTACTTAATTGATAGGAAGTGTATGTTATGGTAGAGATTACACAGGTGCTTTAATTGATTGCAGGGCTAAGATTTGAAGCTGGTGAAGGAGAACTCTTGTTTCACTGCCTAGTGCTCTCCAAGGGATTCCAAGATCATTAAAGAGGTGATCTCCTATCTTACTCCATCAATTTTTTTTAAGTTAATATGAACATGTATGTGCCTTCTTTGTGAACTATACAGCTAATCTTACTATCTGCCTCGGGCACCGGAAAGCCCTAAGAGGGATATTTGATAACTAACAACCCATGCATTTTACCCTATAGCAGCTGGCAGTTTGCAAATTTTATTCATGAATTTGTGTCAGTATAACACTCAGGTGTTAACGCTCATGTAATAACCTTGTTGAATTCCCTTAATTCACACTCCATGAACCTCTTTTGTTGTCCATATTTCATTTATATACATTTCCTCTGAGTTCATAAGGGATAGATTCTTAAATCTCTTAAGCTTGTCTCTTGTGGGTTCCTTCTTTGTTCTATGTCAATACCTCTGCATATTTTCAAGGTTTCTTCTCATTGTTTTATACTTGGCCCACTTAAAAGCCACCAAGCCTCACAGCCTCTTGAGCCTTCTCACAATATAGGGAATTCACATGAATCGAATCCAAGGTCTTCTCAATCCATGAACCACCAAAACCATTTTTCTCTTGTTCCAGATTTTGTTAGAGGAATTTTATACAATTTTTCACATTTAACCTCTGATTTTTAAGATGTCCTAGGCACTGGCCTTTTGCAACTCAAGGCTGTCTCTAGGAGATACATCACAATGGACCTTTGGATTTTTGCCTCCTTTGTTTAGAAAGTTTCTTGTGGATGGCTATCTTCTTCCAACATCTTGAAACATTATGGTTATTCAAACCACAAAAGGAACATACAAACATTTTCCAAATCTTATGTGAATATTTACCATGTTTATCATAATCAAAAGAAATTTGATTAAAGGCATATTTCTACCTTGAACATTCACCTTTATCACCTTCTATAGGAGGTGAATTTGATGAGGTAGTGACTCTCTTCGAAATACCAACAATGGCTTCAATGAATTTAGAGCTTTCAACATCCTCTTGTTTGCCTTTCTCAATAGCTACATGCTTATGAGCATCTTCTTGCAAAGTGGGTGTAAAAATTTTGCATTCCTCATGAAAACAATCTTTGCAAGCTTGAGGTAAGTAACATGTAATGAACGTCCTTCTGGGAACACCTTCATGTGCCTCCTTGGATTTGGAGCATTCTCCATCATGTTTTCCATAACCAAGACCCAAATACTTAGGCCTTTCCTCAACAACAATTGGCTCAACTATGCCTTGTGCATGTTTTCCAAAACCTTTATCTTCATAGCCCATTTTCATAAATAATTTGGACCTTATTCCTCTATTGTGTCTTTCAAAAGCACCTACACATTCATCTTCAGAAGAATTAGAAGATAAACGTGAATTTCATACCTCTTATTCATGCACATAATTTGCTAAGGTTTCCTTGTCATCATGGAGTTGAGTCTCCATCTCATGCATCTTTTCAAGGTTTTCATTTGCAATATGGAGCTGATTCTCCATCTCATGCATCTTTTCAAGAAGCTCTTGCTTCTCCTCCTTCATGGCAATCAACTACTCTTGAAGTATAATTTTCTCCCTCTTATATTCATACATCTCTTGCACCATATCATTCATGATGTAGAGCTTCTACAACATCTCTTTATCAAAGAGTTTTTCTAAAGAAGATTGGCTAGAAACAAAGCTTAATGAAGCTTCCATCACACTTGTAATGCATAAAAAGCTTCCTTGTTGTGATATGAGAATTGATCTCTCAATCTTGACCTTCTCTTCACACACATAAACTTGAACACAATTAAATTTTCCTGGCAAAAATACAAACTGATAGCTAATTCTTCTAGCTAACCTTGGCTAAAGTGAACTAAACTTTGCTCTGATACCAATTTGATATGAATATGGGAAAACTAGTTTTGTTGTGCTAGCTCCCTCATAAGTTAAATAAAAATGTGTTTAGGATCATCTCAAGTTAGGCAATTGTGAAGGGGTTTATGTGTCAATTTTTTAAGTTTCTTTGATGAGAAATTTATGAGTTTATTAGATTTTAAAAACTCATGTATAACAAATAAAATGAAGAGAAATAACACAGCATACACATTACACAATAGCTGATAATGGAGTTCACCCCTCCTGGGCTACATCTTCGTGGACCTGCTTCAACTGGCTAGGCCCTCTTGGGATTAATGGTCAATTTTCTAGTTACATGCACCAAAAATACTCCAATGGCTTTGCAACCTACTCCATTGGCTTCATAAGACCCAAAAACCTTGAAATAGATTATTCTATCTCTAAAAAATGGTCTCCCGTTGATCTAGGCATAACCTCCTCTCGTAGTGGCCTTGGGCTTATTTAATCTTCAAAGTGGAAAAAACACTTTCAGAAGTGCTCCAATGCCTTTGCAAGCTACATCGTCATGCTTGTTAGGTCTCCGTAGTTTTCAAGATTGGAAAATACAAACGCTACAGAGCCTACATCAAACCACTTTGGAATCTGAGGACCTAGCCATCCTAGATTCAGAGAAGGATCTCTCTTATATGAGTGTTTTCAAAGGATATTATCTTTAAAGCTTAAGTATGATTTTAGGCTAGTTATGAAGAACAAGGTTTTTTGTTTGTTTTGGTTGGGTAGGATATTATGAAGATGAAGGAAGTATATATGAAGGTTAAAGGTGTGATTTAGTGAAAGAATGGTTTAGATGATAAGATAAGTAAGGAACAACATTAATCCATTGGGCTATGGAGTCACAAGAGGATTTAATTGCACAGCAAGTTTCAAGAGTGGTCTATGGGGCAAGTCATCTATGTCAAAGGATCTCTTTAAGTTGATTTTGTGGGATGAAACATTAAAATGTGTGGTGAAGGAAGAAAATACACAAGAAAAACAAAGAATAGCCTAAGATCAAGTAAGTAATTTTAAAATAGCCTGCTTTTGGCATGCACTTAATGGAAAGACACAAAAGTAACCTAAGATCAGGTTAGTACCTTTAAACTAGCCTGATTTTGATATACTTTCAAGAGAAAACATTAAAAACAAAGAATAGGCTAAGATTAAGTAAATACTTTTAACTTAGCCTTATTTCAACATATTCTTAAAGGAAAACATTCATGATAAACATAAAAAGTAGTCTAAGATCAGGTAAGCACTTTTAAACTAGCCTGTTTTTGACATACTCTTAAGGGAACTTTTCACAGCAACTATTGGAGATGAACTAGAGGACAGGGCTAACCATAAACTTCTCTAGCTCAAATTTAATAAGCAAACCTTTCAAGAACATTCAAAGACAATATCTCAAGTTGTACTCAGGAAACATGGGCTTACCAACACTTCACTGGTTATACTCTATTGAGTTATCCTCAAATAAACAATCAGCAGAAAACATAAAGGATAAAGATTTATCAGTGATATTTAGTGTACTTCAGAAGTAAATCCTAATCTATATTTTCTGTTCTTTATCAGAAAAAGTAGACAGAATGAAAACACAAAGAAAATAACAATTACAGTGAGAAACACATCACCATTGACATAGATCAGGATCCCATAAATCAGCTATTGTATTTGATGTTCAAACCAGTTACAATCTTCAAGTCTAGTGGGTCTTTACAGCTTCAAACTTCTCATCTTAGCTTATGTATCTTCAATTTCTAACAGAGCTACAACATGCTTCAACAGTTATTTACATTCAACAAGTATTGAAATTCCAACTTGTATATTGTCTTCTAGAGAAGTATTTATAGAAGAAATGAGGAGGTGGAGTGAAAGAAAGGCCTATCTGTTCAATTAATGCTGAGTAAGTGCTTCTCGGCATTTGAAGGGCCAAATTGAGAAGCTTTCAAATGTATTAACTCTGCTAATTTATTATTACATTAAATTTCATCAACTTCAGTCACTTTTGTTGACTTTGGGGGCTTTTGGTAGGCTGGTAATTAATTCTGAGTTATCTTTAGAAATATCTCTGACTGTGTAATTAATATGCACTCTTTTAGGTGAAATCAGTTGGCAGGTGGCATTTTTAGGAGTAATAGCCTAAATGATGTGGCATTTGGAGGCTCTCTTAGTTGATTTGTCAATTTATGTGGCTTTAAACATTGATTTAACTCTGATTCTGTGCTTTATCCCTTTAAACCATGAGGTTAAGTCTTTTGATCTTCAACTTTGCGCTTTAATCCCTTTATCTTTGGTTCTCAGCCTTTATGCCTTTAATTCACTGTATTTAACCTTCAAACATGTGTATTAACCCTCAAAATGTCAGATTAAACCTTTAACCTTCAAACTTATACATTAACCCTTTTAACTTTGACTATTTCGCTAACTTTCCCTTTAATCCACTATTTTAGCCTTCAAACATGTGTATTTACCCTTAAAATATCGTATTCTACCTTTAATCCTTCAACTCTTCATCTTGGACACTAGAATTGCCTTAATATTTTATTCTTTAACCTTTACTGTCTTTTCCTCTTGCTACTGTGGACAGATGACTATTAGCGCGCGAGGGTTTGATTAAAATAACTAATCTTTATGAAACATGGATTAAAAGCTTGAATGTACACCCTAGAAGCTTCTATTCAGCAACATTTTTGGCTTCAGAGGTGACAACCCTCGGCCCTATCCCTTTATGGACTGTAGGATGGTTTTGGCCCTAAAACCACCATAAAAACCTACAAAAAACCACAAAACATGTTATGTAAAATCCTGCGGGGTCGAAGAATGCTGCTTCGGAGGCTGGCAGAAGCAGAGGAGGTGGACGTGCAGGAGGAAGAAGAGCTTTCATGGCGGAGGGGCGAAAAACCTGTGAAAATAGGGTCAAATTTTAATATAGGCGTGAAAATAGGTGAAGTGGTTTTGCGAAAACCGTGAATGGTTTTCGCATGACCCTCGGGTGGTAAATGGTTTTTGTTTGATTTAACATGATCCAATTATCACGTGACATGCATAGTCCCCAATATCTCTTTTTTTGTGCTATAAACAGTCGATAAAATTTTTTGAGAAATGAGCGTGAAATGGATCGTAAGCCGTTGGATGAGGGGGGGCAAATCCGACGGTGCAGAGAGGAGAGCGATGGAAAGGTGCACAGGTGGGAGTTTTAGTGGGAGACAGGTGGCAAGCAATGATTGGAAGGGTGGCTTTGTGTAGTGGATGGTGGGCCATATGCTGGCATAAGAAAATTTTTTTGGTAGTGGCGGTGTTTATAACATAGAAAATATGATAAGAAACGGAGGAAGGGGGCTAATGAAGCAAGGAGGAGGAAAGGGAAGGTGTGGTTTCATGGGGGAAAGGAACTGGGGGCCAAGAAAATGAGGCTAGAGGGAAGAGGGCAGGGTAAAGAGGAAAAAGCCGATGTGATGGGGGCTTAGAAATAGGCACTAGGGCATGGTCCCATGGAGGAGCGAGTGACCAGGGGCCAAAGTTAAAAGAGTTAATCGCATCAGGATAGAAAGGAAAATGCAGGTATATAGAGGAAACACCGATGTGATTGGGTCAGAGGAGTTTAGGCGCTTGGTCATAGCGTTGGGTTTGATGGTGGAAAGGGCAAGAAAACTTAAGCTCGTAGGAGCTTAAAGGCCTAAAAAGGGGTGGAAGAGGTTTTTCAAAGGTTTTATGCATTTTTTGTGAATTTTTATGGTTTTTTTCAAGTTCCGATAGGTAAAATAGGGATTTTAAAACCAAAAAACAGGGGTTCTCTCGGTCTAAAGGGATTTTTGATGAAATGAAGGGTAATTTAAAGGGGAAAAGGGGGATTTTAGCATTTTTAAACATTTCTTTTTGAATCAATAGGATTTCTTGGTGGATTATTTGAAAGGAACAACACTACTGGTGAAGGGAACAACATTAAGGAACAACACTGCTAAGGAACAGCAGGCTAAGGAACAACAGTTTAGGGAACAACAATTAGGGAACAACAACTTAGGGAACAACAGTTGGGGAATAGCAGCTAGGGAACAGAAACTTAGGGAACAACAGTTAGGGAACAATAGCTTAGGGAACAGCATAAGGCTTCAAGAATAAGTAATATCTATGAAAGTAATCTCTTGAAGGCTCAAAACCTGTTTTAGCCATCATTTGCAGTGACAAAATTTACTGATGGCTAATAGTGGCTCCACTTGGCAATGGCAACTCCTTGGAGGTGTCAATAAATTTAGAATTTCATCTTTGGGATGTAGACCTGTGCCTTTATCCATTGACAACCTTTCTTCTCTGATCATGCTTCTTTAGAAAAGATGATCAATATTTCATATCAGCAAACAAATTTATCCCAATCATTCTACCTACATAGCCTACTTCCTAGCATTTTCTTCAGAAGGTGCATTTGGACTTGCAGAACTTTGACATCATCATTTTATTCTTTTAAAAATAGGAAAAACTAATCTAAATCTACCCTTATTTCTTCCATGAGTTCAGATTAAACTGTTGAACTCATAAATTCTCTACCTAAGCTACTATCTTCCAGTATTAAATTGTCTGATGGACCTTATTCTCTATTTTCTAAAACAGAAATTTAAACACAGTCAAATTAGGATTAGACTGTTTGATTTGCCATGGTATCTATGGCTGTATGTACAAGCTGCACATAGACTTTATTTGCAGAAATTTAAAACAAAATTGTGAAGGCTTAAGATCTGAAAAATAAAAAACATCCTTCATTCTTTCTTTCAGCTCTAGTTTTGATATTTTTGAGTTGTTCTTTTCTTTTCTCTTGGTTCAGATTTTAGGCATTTTAGAACCAAATTCTTCATCAATCTTACAGGTTTAGGTTTTCAGTTTGTTTGAACCACTGTTTTTCTATCCTCATATATTCTACTGATAAGCCAAGATTGAACAGTTTGGCAAATCTTGTTCACTAATCTATCAGCAGAAAATTGAAATCTATCTTAGTCATGATTAGGCTGTATGATGAAAATAGCAGTGTTGTTTTTGGTAGTGGAATTTAAGCTTGCTCACTTTCAGATTTTTCATTCTTTTTTGGTATGGGGTTGTACCTTTCTTCTTTATGTCTGCCCTGTTTTTCTCTTTTTCTATTGTTTTTTGTATTTTTTTCTTTTTTTAAATTCAAAAGCAGAAAAAAAATACTAACTAAGTTCTCATAGGCTAAGATTTATTGAAATTCCTATCTAACCTAATCTAACTTGGGAATATTTACAAGTTTAGCTAACAAACTCTCTTTTTCAGTACATCCAGTCAATCATATGATTCCATGACAGGTCTTTTCTCATCTCCTTGAGCATGCTGGAAAGACAGGGCCACTCCCATTTTACTTGTTTCCTGGCAGCAGTGTTAAAAAATTTATTTCTTTTGATAATACACTGCTCCTAACAATCTTTATTCCCTCTTCAAATGTTTTAAAAAAATTAGCATAGGGATCTTGAAATAACACCTGGTTGTGTGTATTTGAAAGATAAGTCTCAACCAAGACTATTTTCTCTTCCACTGGATCAAGAAAAAGATTCTTTTGAGAAAGAAAATCTTCCTCATCCTCATTATTATCTGAACTGGAGGACTCATCATATTTGGCAGTACTGTCCTCTTGCAGTCCTAGTATGTTCTAATTTGGTGGAATGAACTCTATGAAGAGGTAATTATATTATTGAGCAGGGGTCTCTTTGATTACCTCAACCCTTTCAGGAGAAGGTTCTTTATATTCATCACGCTCAAGAAATTCTTCAATGTTTTCCTCTTCAACCTTTGAGCTGAAAGACTGCTGATTCCCAATTATGTGAAAACCATTTCTGATGGATTGGATTGGTTGATTGCCACTTTCAAGCTGATGATAATGAAGTTCATGATACCAATCAACTGTTGGTTGCCCTGCATGATTAGTTTCTGTTTGAAGCTCATCATCATCATCAAACTGATCAAAAATTCGACAATCATTAGTATAAGCAATCTCACCAATCAAGCATATTGGGTTATCAGCTTGTTTTTCTTTAAGCTGATGTACAAGTTTAATTTTTGGTTCAAGAAAAAAAGGTTCAGTAGGTGGATGAGTAGAAGTTTTTTGTTCAAATGAAGTTTTGAGAACTGGTTGCTTGTTTAATATTTGATCAATTTCTTCTTCTGTCAAAAGAGGAAGGACTTTTCTTTCAGCATAGACAGAAGTACAATAGTCCTCTTTCTCTTGTATTAACTGGTTTTGAGGTTGGATGCCTTCTTGAGCCTCTTCTAGTAAATATTTAGTTGTGTTTGCAGGGAGACCTTGAGGATTTTATATTGTTTCCTAATCTGCTTCTGTTTCAAACAACTCCTCATGATTATTATGATACTCAATTTGAATATAAGGTTCATGAGTTGTTTCTTCGATATTGTCAGGATGCCATTCTCTTCTTAAAATTTGAAATGAGTTATAACATAGAGGGAGAGTCCTTATATGTGATGTTTTTTTCTTCTATTTTAGGTTCTTGTTTTCTAAATGGCTACTTGTTTCCTCAAAGCACTGATCACTATTAGTATTTGTGTTTTGGTCGTGAAGTTATCTTAATAGTTCAATACAAGTCATAAGTCGGCAATCAGGAATTTCATGACAACCTTCCTCATCATATTCTATAAAATATTGATCATCATACATGTCTTGCTTATTGTCTAGGTCTTGTAGTGGTTTAGTTTGTGTTTGATCAGGGAAAGGCATAGGTTTCTCTAGATTATCAATATTTAAATTAGCCTCATACCTATCCATTCTCTTTCCAAGCATGTACATCATGTTTTCCATCATGACCAGGTTTTGCTTCTGGGTCTATATCTGAATCCATGTTTGTAAATCAGAAAAGAGGTCACTGTATTAGGTTAACCAATTCAGAGTCATCTACCAGTGAAGTCATTTGGTATTCTGAGAGTTGT